>CM034151.1:688407555-689007555 GCA_019776745.2 Taxus chinensis | reverse complement strand
CGCTAAAGTGGTGATACACCAGAAAAGGAGGGAATGATAATATATTTCTAATGTGTGGAAAATGGAAGAAAATTACTTGCTAAAGAGGGTGATAACATTTCTCCACATTCTAGCAACTACATTCACAACGATATTTCATACACACACAATGATAACGAATCCCTGCAAGAACATAAAATAGACTCAATATATTTGTAATGAGGTTAAAGAGGCAAGAAGAATGAAAACAAACACATCAGGGGAAGAGACATCCACATACTTGCATCTATTACTTCACTGATATGCACACTTCAATATATTACAAAAATAATGGCCTGAATTACCATGCAAGGAGTCCACTACAAGGTCCTGTGGCACATTGGCTTCACAAAACCAATTTGACAGAATTTTTTTACTCAAAACTATCTCCTTTACAATGAGCCCAACATTCCAATTTATAGAATTTTGAGAGGAGAGAGTGAGGGAAAAAATGTAAATCCTAAAATTTGACTTCCCATCACTTGTAATATGTCATAAATGGATTGAAATGATGGTATGTTTCTTGCAAAAGACTCCCTATGTTGTCCTATGACTTGCAGTAGTGAAAAATGTCTGCCCATGTTTCATTAAATGTTTTCTCAACCACCAATAAAATCATTGTTCTAAACCTGAAATGTTTTCAAAAAACATCACCATCAAGACTTCATAAAATTCCAGATTTTTTTATTTTTGTGTGTCGATCTTGGAGCCACGATTCAAAAAATTCCAACCTTGTGTGATTTTTCATTGAGAAATGCAAAAGATATGGTCTTCTGAGTGTGAGCAGCTATTTTGAGTTTACTAGGGGTTTTTCTTGCATTTTACGGGACTGGGAATTTAATTTCTTGGATCTAGATATGTTTCTTTTAGTTTTCCCCACCTACCCTCATTAAAAATAATAAATCTAGTTTATGTGGTGGAGATTGAGAACATCGTTCCCTTTCTAAAATGTCAATTTTTTGTGAAAAACAGAGCTCTGGGTCAAAAGTTATGACCGTTTGAACTTGGGGGGTCGGGCATTCCACTTTCCCTTTGGATTGCGTGGTAAGGTGAATTTTCAGGGAACTCATGTCCCTGTGGCCCTCAGACCATTCGGGCCTCCTTTCTCTATGTCACCTAATTTAGGATCTTCTATTCTCGTGGGTCTACATCGCTTTCCCTGTACTGCGTTGACAGGGCTGGGGAGGGGTCATTGACCTTTGCCTTTAACTGCATTGCACTCCTACAAGCATTTCGGATTTTGTGATGACACAAACGACCCAAGTGCGTCTTGGGCCTTCTAACTCCACATTTTTACACACAAGTTCTTTCCTGCAGCCATTTCAGATTTTTTAAGCCCGACTGTCCTAGATAATATTTTATGTATTGAGCTCCTTCATTGATCGGCGATACGGTGAACTAGTGGTCAGACTGAACCTATGTGGCCTAGGATGTGATGACCCAACTTAGCTGCAATACACTACCTCGTTAGTATTTTGGGCCTAAAATAGGTATGAAGAACTTTCGGTATGATCTGCATTGGTTCCATCTACAGCCCCCATACCTAGTTTGCACTAAAATAGGCCTTTGACTTCATTTTTTTCATTTTTTTCCAATTTTTCACTAAATCCCCTAGATTTTTTCTTTGGATGCGGAAGTTAGGGAAAAGCCAAGGGATCCCTCAAAACCTGATTTTTGGCCTCAAACCATTTATGTTTTCTCAAGCCTGGAGAAATTGTGCAAGTTATCAAAATTACCTTGGGGGTGAATTTTGGATAACATCATGCTCCACATCCCTCCCCAGTACCTTTGTCCCTTTTCAGAATGGGGGGCTTGACCTCATTGGCACCATCAAACCATGTTCCCTTTCTATTTCATAATTCTATCATTTTCCACTACTGAGTACTTCAATAAGTGGGTGGAATCTATTCCACTTACATCAACTAAATCTAATCAAATCATCAACTTCCATTTATCAGCACATTATCTGTCACTTCGGTGTTCCTCCTAGACAATACAAATTCATTCAAAAAATAAAGACCTGAAGATAGCTTTGCCCAATCCTTTAAAATCAAGATTAGATTCTCTTATCCTACTATCCCTAGGCTAATGGCTAGGTTGAAGCCTCCAATAAGACCCTTCATAACATTCTTGCTAAAACTATTGATAATTTAGGTCATGATTAGAATCTTCACATTCCCTTCACCCTTTGGGGCCTACCGGACTAGAATTTGCACCCCTACTAGTGTTATTCCTTTCTCTTTCATGTATGGCTTCAAATTCATCCTCCCTCAAGAAGTTCAAATTACATCCTTACGTGTTTCCCTCTACGACTTTATTTCTGACAAAGGACGATCATCAAGAGCATCTAACACATCTTGAGTTGTTAGATGAACATCACCTCCTCACACTTGAAAATCATGAATTCTATCAAGAGTGCATAAACGTGCCTAAAAAAATCATATTAAACCTCGTGACACTAACATTGGTGACCTCTTCCTTCAATAAAATTATAACATCACTACTCTAGAAATGAGTCAACATGGAAATTTTTCTCCTAACTAGATTGGGACCACGACATTATCATGCATAAGTATAGGTCTAGTGCTTATCATTTAGCTTCGCTTGATTGTAAATTTAAACTGGAACCTATCAACTATTTGTAATTTCAACCTTTCTACTATTAGTATATCTTCCAATGTAATCCTAGTTACTTTAGTGATCTCCTTTTCCCATCAGTTACCTCTTCCATCTATCATTGTAATGATCTGGAATTATGTTGTCCACCATCACTATCATGTATATGACCTTGAATATGGGCACCACAAATCTTTTCATGGAATATTCCTTATGGATAGGATCCCTCTTCTTGGTGATAACTCCACGATTGTTACTTTTGTTTCCATCTTATTTTCCTTTAGAATAATTAAAATGTCATTCAAGTATATCTTATGCATCTTTATTTTTTCCCTCACCAAGTGGTCTATTTGGTTATCCCCCAGTTTATGTGTAAAATTCAAATCAATGATGTTCCTCAAGTTATCTTATCTCAACAACATATTGCTTTCTTGAAGGAAAATTGTTCATGTAAATCAAATAAAATAAACTGATCCCTCAAAGGAAAACTATTGTATATCCTACCATCTCAGAAAAATTAGAAAAAAGGAAAAAGAAAGAAAATCAAAAAATCAAAATGTAGATCACTCCCTAGAAGGATGGATACCCCATTGTATCATGGTAGTAAAATGTTTCCCACATTAATCAAACTTTCATATGTACAAAGCACCCTAGGAAAGCTTCCTGCATCAATCAATTTGCATCATTTTAGCTGGGCATAATCCTAAGAACACAAACCAATGAGAGCTTGTTCCCCACGTGTATGTTATATCTTGACCACTTGTCATGTTGATATTAACTCTCTAATTTTATCCTTCCATTTCTCCTTTCTCTTTCATGAGAGTCATTTACTATCGTTCATTTTGTGCTAACACCTACCTTTGGTTGTAAGTGCATCACTTTGATTCATTCCCATTCTCATTTTACCTCTACTCCATTTTGGATCGCTCCTTCCACTTGAATCCTTCCCTATAGTGTAGTTTCCTTCACATGTTTGTTGGTCACCACCTATCAAGTTGTGCCCCTTTTTAAGCCTCCATTTTTCCATTCCCTAATTAATGTCACATGAACCCATCATCCTTACTACCTCTAGCTATCTATCCATATCCTATTTTATTGTTGTATTCATCATTCACATTCTATATTCTATCTAATTACATCCCATACCATTTATACCTACCATGTTTCGTAATCCATCACATCTAAAATATCTAACACATCTCATCACAATCATTTCATATTATAAAAATTCCAAACATAATAAATCCATAATTTAAACATTTTTATCATCCATAATCATCATCATCATAATCATATTACATCTATATCACATTACAAATCATAGTCATCTACATCTAAATCTATAATCATAATCATTTCATCCATAACCATCACATCCACATATAACATATGCATCATCAAAATCATAAATCAAAAACATATGAAACATGAAAAATTAAAACCAAACCATCATATATATATATATATATATATATATATATATATATATATATATATATATATATATATATATATATATATATATATATATATATCATAAGTCCAAAATATATGTAAGATGGACTAAACAATGACTATAAAAATATTTACCATGCAAGAACCAAATTAATTCATGTTCAACACCATTATCCAACCAATATGAACCATTAAACAAAAGCTTCATACATTAGATAGGTTTCTCCATGAGTCATGTGTGCAACAAAACCAAAAGCATAACTCTATAAATTGACCCCTCTTGACTGTGAAAATAAATACATATATAGAGGGGTGGGGAATTTCCCTTCACTTCCCATGCACTATCTCAAAATAGCCCACATGCTAATAATAGTTGTGTGTCTTTACAAAAAATGCAAGAATTCTAACAATGGACTTCCTATAGATAACTCAGAGAAGAAATCCTATTGTTAGACTAAATCATGCATGACACTCGAACTTATGCTTTCTCCCAAAATACTGGATTGTGTGTGCTGCAAGTCTTCATGTCTTTGTGTTCCTAGCATGCTAACTCCAAAAGTATCCTTCACAACAGAAGTGACTAAGTCCTGATTGTAGGGTGTGTCAACATTACTATAGCATTGTGTTGCATGTTCATCCCACACCCTACATTCGCACGCCCAACACTTTGACTATTTTGGTCTTCCCAACAATTTTGATTGTTGAAAATAATATAGTCATGTGTAAAATTCTTGTTATCATCTTTGTAAGGTGTGTGTATATGTGTCATCATCATGTAAATAAGTCTATCAAGCAGTTAATTAGTATCATCAAGGTTCTAGGTGATGTTGCAAGTATTTGTGGAAGTCTTTGTCAGCATTACAAGTGTCATCATGTTGGTTGTGTTGTTGTTATGTATACTATTTCATGTAAAAACAAAAGTTCTGAGTGTATCTTATAAAGTTTGAATATGTCTATATATCTTGACACATGGTCATAAAGGTATGATAAGGTTGCTAAATTCCATCGATCAGACTAACAATATTAGGTCTATGTTGATCATCTAGTAAGTCTATGTTGTTCATGGTTTTTGTTCTAAAATATAGACAAGTTAATGGTCTGAGATGACTTAGTTGAGTAACAATCATGCCTTGTGAATGTGTTGATGATTCTTGCGAAAGTAAATGTCTTTATTTATAAATCTTCAAATTATGAGTGCTCTGTCAGGTTATTAAGTTTATGGTTGGTATGATATGGGAAATTGTTGGATTTAAATCCTTTGAATTTATTTCTTTCTCATTCAAGGACTATTATTTAGTATTTCTCCTAGGAGGGATCCCCATCTTGCCTCAGGTTTCCAAATGGTAAATGTGTACAACATGGTTGTGAAACATGACTTTGAAGGTGCATTTATGTAAGCCTATGTTCTTGAAGGTATCTAATCATAATAAAGGTATCTTGAGGGAACTAAAATATGGATCCAAGTGTTTTAAGAATCTTCATGGTTGATGCAAAAGTAAGGATCTTGCATTCTAAGTCTAAGCTTGTCTCAGAGCTCTAAAGTGTGAAGGTACATAGATGTGAAAGAAATTATATTGCTGGAGGATTCAAGAGGTGTGTTCTAAGTCGAATATTATTAAAAGGAATCTAAGTGATGCTATAAAAGTTGGAGGTCATAAGGGTGTGTTGTAGTTCATTTTTCATTTTATCTCAAGTGATTTCAAAGTGTTTATCTACTCTGTGTTAAGACCTATGCTCATGGATATAAAATTTTGTGTCTGTCTTAAGCTCCCTAATATATTTAAGAGATAAGTATGTAGGGCTACAATATTTAATGATATATATATATATATATATATATATATATATATATATATATATACATATAGAGACAGAGAGAGACAGAGAGAATATCTTGAAGAGACTTTAAGTTCATTATGTTTTGAAGAACCATGATCTAATGACTAGTGATTAAAATTAAAGGGCTTAATTAGGGTTTGTTATCATCTACTTGGTGCAATCAAAAACTGAGGTGTGTATGTCTTAGTTTGTGTGTCACATGCTCAAATTTTAGTCAAGAAGGATTCATGTCAAGTAGTTATTCATGTCAAAATTGAAGTGTTTATTCACAGTGCACTGTGGTTGAGAGTTTGAATGTTGAAACCCCTCATGATTGAAACATGTGCTCCCAAGATAATGGTATTGCATTTACTATATGATATTTGGGTGTCTCCTATTACATTGGTATGAATTTATTCACATTTATGATCTAAGAGATGTCTAAGAATTATGTGTCATGCTTTGTGAATTATAAAGACAAATTGTTGGGGTTATTAATTGAGACATACATGTTAGAAGGCTGTAAAAAAACTGAGCACAGATCGAATATGACTTCAAAGCTTAAAAAACTCAGCTTGTGTGGTTGGAGGTATCAGATGGAGTATGATAATGCTTCAATAAAGACTCGAGTAAGTTTGTAAATATCTCAGGACTGTGTGTGTGTGGACTGAAAAATAAGCTACAAACTAGTAAAGAAATGTTTTGTGATCACCATGATGATGTGGACCAATCTAGTCACTGTGAAAGCACTAAACAAACTAGTTGACTGTAAGGTGAAATTAGGACTCATAAAAGTCCTTCTAAGAGTATGCTCAAATAATGCAAGTCTGTTTGTGTAATAGTGAAAAGTTTTCATTAAGTCTTAAGCTTGTTAAAATATCTATCAGGGATTGTTAAGAGCATAAGAGTTTTAAGATGAGGTTTGAAGATAATTGTGAACATGTTCCATATGATTATTTGTACTTGTAATGTCAGAATATGTTGATTAGTTAATAGTATTTCTTATGTGGAACCTACACTCCTATAGGTGTCTTATCATTATGAGAAGATCAAGAAGAGTTAAAGGAGGGCAAAAAATGGATTATTTAGAGGAATGACACATGTTCTAAGGAACATTCTCAGTTGAAAGGTATGATCTATTACACATAGTCATGATTTGCAAAAGCGATGGTGTAAAATGAAGGTCTTTGGTAGTATATTCATGTCATATGGAATCTGTGTATGTTTCTTCAAAAATACCCCCTTATAGTGCCTATAAGAATATTCATTAGTATGGTGCACCATTGGGATTAAGGCCATACTATGTCATTCAATGCATTGTGAGAAGTTCCTATTAGGGGTGTATAGGCTATTGCAAAGGGTGTTTATGATAGAAATGATCAGATTTTTTAGCCTAATAGTATGGTACTGACCCTTATAATGATTGGATATGTTAGAAGATATGTTTCATAGTTCTCTATAGAAAAAATTTAGGTTTGACTAAGTGAATGAGTATTTATGCTTGACTTATGAGCTGATTTGGTGAGTATGAGTTAGCCCTGAATGTAAGTGATTTTAGGTGTTTTATACAGCCTCAATGCATTTTGATTCCTTCTGAATGCCCGTATGTGATATAGACATGTTGTTATCTGCCCTCTAGTAGTGTGGACCTTTTAGCTTATAGCAAGGAAATTGATTATGAAAGGTGATTTTATAAGGGTCCTTCAAGACACAGAGGATAATGAGGTTGTCCCTTATCATCAGAGTTGAAATGATGATTCGAAACTGTTAAGTAAGGTATGAAAAGCAAGCGAATGTGCATGGTAACCCTAGTTCCAACCCTAGCTAGGATGCAGTTCTGTGAAGAAAGGATGAAGTAATTACTTACCCAATGCTCAGTTTGAAATTTTTGGCCAGTGAAAATGATGATTATTGGATCAGTTTATGCTCTCATATATACTCCTTTCCAGGAAGTCCAATAAAATTAGGTGCTTGAAGGTCTAAAAATTGCTTGTTATTGCATGCCTAGAGGCTCCCACATAAAAATGGTCAATTTAGCTCCCAAATGAAGGTAAGATTGATGCTTCACTTATGATTTATTAATCCATGATCAGATGTTGTAGCATGTTTATCCTAGGGGGATTCATGTTGCATGCATGCCTATTATGAGAGGGTAGAGAATCCATAGTTATTGTACATTAATCATTTTATGGAGTCAATTTGAAACCTTTAGTTCATGTTTCTATGATGTTTTTGGAGGTCCATGAATCTGAAGAAGTTGGATAAGGTCAGTAATATGTAGTCCTTTGGGATTAATGCAAATATATGGCGTTTAGTAAAATTAGGATATATTTCCATTGATGACTACAGGTGGACATCCTATTGGCATGTAGTTCCTAATAGGTGTTGTCATTGATGCAAAACCAACATTAATAAAAAAGTGAATGTTGTAGTGATGTATGTCATGATGACTCATGATGAGGCACAACATTGATGGTTCATATGTTTATCATTGGTTACATTGGGATTCAGTGATGCATGCTTATTTATCACCTGTTACATTGGTAGTTCAATGACATATTTGTTCTAGAAAGCCCATGTACCTAGGAGATGTTGTTTAGGACATGTGAGGATTCTTGGGTTTAGCTTCAGAATCATGTTGGACATGTTATTATAGCATGATTTGAGGGTTCTTGATTAACTCATAACTAGTGGCATAGTGCAGGTACAGTTGGATTCATCTTGTTACAGGTGTGCTCATTGGGAATAGGTAACAACTAGCTTGGAGGTATGACAGAGTGAATTGGAGCCATTTGAGATGAAGGAATGCATGATTCAGGTATATCATGTCATATTAGGTATGTTTGGATCATTTATAGAGGTTACATAAATTGTTCATTATAATGTTATTTTATACCCTAGGTTCTACAGTGAGGAAATTCCTAAGGTAAGGCTATGCAAATGAGATTGGATAGAGATATTGAGAATAGTATTTAATTTTATGATGATTAGAGATGTTAGAGGGATGAGTGATATTTCTCTTATAAAAAATTCAGGTGCCCATGATGTGAATTTTGTCAGATATGACTTGTTTTTAGTGAGACAAGGTGAAATAAAATGCAAATTCCAACTCAAAGTGCAACTTCATATGCTCATTGTGAATCATGTGGTTTACATGGGAAATTTTGGATTCAAAGGATAATTCTGAGGTTATTTTATGAGGTTTCAAAAAAATAATGAGGTTGTTGATCGTCAATGTTTTTATGAACGAATGTTAAGAAGGTAAAGTGGTCAAAAACCCTAGTTAAATCCTAGCTTGGAACAATTTACAAAGGATGAAGTATATTGACCCAATTTTGATTTAAAGTGAAAATTTGATGAATGGATGTTGTATAGGACTCCTTATTATTTCCATAAATGTATGGTTGAGGTCATGGTGATGAGTGGGCCCCACCTAAAAATAGCAATTTTTTAGGAAAGAAGGTTTTAGAGAAAGATGGTACAAAGGATTAACATGAAAAATTGATGTGGGATGATGATTTGGATATAATATTTATTTAAATGAAGTTTAATGACATAAATATGAAATTTCATGGTGTTTTGTGGCTCAAACAGGTTGACTGGTCAAAGGGCATTTTTGGGGTCTCAATTAGCACGGTCCAGTGTTTTGGTCATAACTTAATTTAAAGGTGGAATATTGAGGTGATTCGAGTTGTGTTGGAAATTAGAATCATAAATATTTCTAAGTGATATAATGTATTTCCTCATGATTAGGTTATTTGATAGGGTTTCTAGGGAATTCTTTTAGCAAGAAGGTTTTTGGAAATTCAAGAGAGGATATGTTTTAGTGCAAGTTTAATGTTTTTTGAAGCATGAGATGGATTGGGTGATGATTCCTATCACCTGTAATTTGAATAGTGGATATAATTTTTTTTATCAAATGAGTCAATTTATATATCCTTTAATGTTTGCATAATTAATTTTATGATCTAACATTTGGAAATAGTAATTTTAGCAAGTTGATCTGGTGAAGGTAAATGTTGTTGTGGTTTTACGAGAAAGATATTTCATGAATCAAAACATCATTAGAAGTGTTATAAAGGTTATGAAATTTATTTTTAATGTTAATATGTCATGTTTTGGTTTAGTAGAATTAATTTTGTGGCATTAGGAAGTTTCCGGGGCGATGAAGGGTGAAGGAAACAACTGTTTTGAAGATTGTAAAGGAAACTGGGCCCAGTAGATGAAATAATTTGATTGGTTGATATTAATTAAAACCATGTATGAATTTTTTATGATATTTTAATCATGTAGAATGGTTCATGGGTTATGAAAAATCCATGGTACTCATGTTAGGGATATTTTAAGATTGTGCCCGTGGGGTTTTGAGACAATTTTAACACATGTAATGAGGTTTTTTGGCTAGGCCGTACCTAATTGGGTCATATGTAGCTATTGTATTTTAAAATTTAAATGAATTTCCTTTATGTATTGGTCAGATGGGCTCTAAATGGAGGTCCTTCAGTTTTGGCCTAATTTTGAAATGTGAAAAGTATATAAAAAAACCATGTTTATGGTGCTTTTGTGAACTAGCCTCCATAGTGTGTGAAAGGTAGAGTGACCTAGGTGGATGTTATTTTCAGGTGTTGAAGCATGAATTGAGGAAGATTCAATTGTTTTTCAGGTTTAGAAAAATCATATAACATGAGAGAAAGGGTTTGATTAATTTTGGAGTGATTGAAGAGCTTGTTTTGTGAAGATTGATCACCTAGGGTTTGAGTGAAGAAGTGTGAGTTGAATCGATGAGGTCTCCATCAGTTCCTGGCAGAAAAAAATCAGATATATACAAAGCATAAGGTGGTTGAGTGGGTGAGTTATCCATCTTGGTGGGTTGTAGCCTCCTTTTGGAGTTGGTGCTTCACAAGTTTAGGGGTTGGTGCTCCTTGTAGGGTTGGTGCTCTACTAAACTAGGGGTTGGTGCTCCTTGTGGGGTTGGTGCCTTACTAAATTTGAAACATATAAATATAAGATTTTGTTTCAGTGATTTTTCTTGATTTTTCGTGAGGGTTTCCCACTTATATATTGTGTTATTATATGTTTTCATGGTTTTATGCATCGTTGATGGTTTATGGTATGCACACATTAAAAGTTGAATAAGTGGTTATTGTGGATCTATTTTAATATTGCAATTTGAGTTTCAGATGTGAAGGTTAATTTGAAATTTTATAACAAAAGATTCACCCCCCACTCTTAGTTCATTGCCATTGCTTCTAAGAATTGAAGTATCCGATATGGTCCTTGGTCGCAGAATTTTGACAACTGTAAAAGGAGATGTGAAGCCTTGAAGAAAAAATGGCCCAATGGAAAGAAATAATTTGTGGTAGGAAAGCCATGTACCAATGTTTTATGATCATGTGAATTATACATTTTGGAGAATGAGAATTAAGGCCTATATCATGTGCTATAGGGTTTGATGTTTGGAACACTATTGCAAGTGGATATACTGCTCCTACTTCTTTCACACTCACTGATGATGAGTCAGAAGGACTATACCAAAAAATTTAAAGGATTTCAGTGCTATCTTAGGTGGTCTTGTAGAATCTGAAATGGGAATGAGGTGACCGATGCATTGGAAGAATGCAAAGGAGGCATGGGAAAAACTCCAAGTTTTGCTTATATGAAGGAGACTCAAAGGTAAGAATTTATAAGCTTCAAAATTTTAGAATTTTACAGTTTGAATCCCTTAAGATAAATGATGATGAGAACATTACAGACTTATCTTCTTATGAAGTTGACAAGATAGTTAATGGTCTAGAGCAAGGGCTAGGAGAGGATATAATAGATGAAATTTGATTGTCCACAGGGTATGAGCTAGGGTTTGTGATATTTGATATCCATAAATTTTGGACTCAAAAGTATCAGATATCAAACATCTTAAGGTGGCTAAGTTGGTGCATGGTCATGAGTTAGGGGGTTTCTCTAACTCTTATGTCAGAGTGGGTGATTCATTCTAAATTATGGGTTGGTGCTCCTTGTAGGTTGGAGAAACTACTAAACTAGGGGTTAGTGCTCCTTGTGAATATTGGTGCTCAATAAATTACTTTTTTGAATATAAGTACCTAGTTTTATTGGTTTTTTCTTCCCCATGAGGGTTTCCCACTTATAGACTTGTGTTTATGTGTATGATACTCTTCAAATGTTTTTATGTGGTTGAATTTGTCATTATTATGCCAAATGTCCTCATATTGATGAAAAAGATAATTGTACAATGATAGTGATAATGGAAAATGAAAAATCAATTAATTTAAGGAATAATTCATCCCCCCTCTTCAATCCCTTGTGCTTCGAGAAGAATTGGTATCAGATCTGGTCCTTTTAAGATAAGTATTTACACTTGAAGGAGATCCTCTGAAGAGTAAGCAATGGGTAAGTCTGCAGATTATGGACATTTGAGAGGAAGAAATCTGATAGCATCAATGATTTTTGGGACTGATCAAAGTTATTTCAAGGATATGGATATAAATCATGATCAGATTCATCAAGTGACTTGAAATCTTCAATTGAACAATATGTCTAAATCCTTAAAGGAGTAGAAAATGCTTATTGCAGGTATGAATAAAAATTGAAAGCTCTTGAATCGAGGATTTAGAAGATTTCTACTAGAGAGGATGATGTTATAAGGTGCATGAGATATTTAACATCTATACGATCTAAGGCTCTTGAACATGCTGTTTAGAAGAACAACAAGAGGTATAGATGACAACTCAAGTCCTAGAAATATGAAGTAAAGAACAATGATAAGAACTTGTTCCAAGTGGAAAATTAGTTGAGAAGGTGACCAAAAGGGCATATCTAAGAAGGTATAACTCGGTTAGAAGAATCTAATGCTATGAAATATAGGCCCTTGAAAATAATGAATATTGTTTGACTCTTGTCATGTCTTTAATCCAAAGAGTTAGAGATTGTAAAGAAGAGGGCTCAAGAAGGAACTTACAGTAGGTGTACTAGCAAAGGCAAAAACCTATTCAAAAGTTCTGAGGAAAGAAATAAAGCACTTGATGATCTCTGGATGGATTCTAAGAGGACTGTTTGAAATACCTAGAAGAAACAGTTTAGGCTAATGAAGTGTTGTATGTTAGAAGTGTCAGATAAGTGGGAATATTGAAAGATATTGTCACCAATTTGGAAGAATCAAGGTACTCTAGGAAATCTCACGGTCTAAATGGACATGTTTTCAAGAAATAGACACTCATGAATAAGCCTAAGGACATCCTCACAGATATCAAGGACATGAAGGTTGTTTTTTCAGAAAGAAAAGAAAAGAGATCAGATTTTTAGTCACATTAACATGCCTAAAATGGTCATAGTTTGCTAAGGAAAGTGTTTTTAGAGAGCTCAAGGACGAGATCCACACTAGATCATGGAGGTTTGTTTACCTTGGAGATGATCATGACTCAAGAAGGTTGAATGAACATCATCTATGTCTCTCATCCAAGTAGGTCATTCTATGCATGAGAAGTTGAAGTCAGTTATGAATTTTGGATTCATCTAAAGGTACAAGGTATGTATTAGAGAAAGATAAAATGAAGCCTTTGAGTTCTCAGTGGTGTGTTAGTGTTGGTGTCTGTGACCTGCCTAGTCATCGTCCACATCACTTGGTGAGTCATCTCACCTTGTGATAGTAATAGGTCATTAGGGAATCAGATGAAAAGTATCAGATTTTTTCATCGAATATGTCATTGTCATTTGCGTCAGTGTGTCATAGGAGTTACATTCCTTATTTGGAATTATAACTCCTCCTTTAGTTGGCGTCATATGCGTCAGTCACGTCATATACATGTAGTGGCATCATAGGGGTTCTTTCCTTGTTTAGGCATGGGGGTTACACAACACCCCTATTTGTACTTCCTTTTTTCGATCTATGAGAATGAGTAGACCTATTTTCTTATTTGCATATTCTTTCCACTATTTGAATCTTGCTTATTGTGTTGGAGCTACAATGTTACCATCAGAGTAAAACTTCATTGTGGTGCATTGTTTCGATAGCGGTTCTTGTATATCCCTCTTTCATGGTATTAGAGTGCAAGGTTTTGGTAAAATATGCACTCTTCGTTTATTAGTTGCTTATTACTTCTGGTTTCTTCTTATTTCCTCGTGCAAGTTTTTTTATTATTACTTTGGAATCATGTTGCTCACCTCACGTTGAGGTGTTTTTGCACTATTCATGTTCATGCAAAAGTGTAGGTCGAAAGGTTGTTGAGTGTTCGGGATTTCTTGGTTTTCTTGTGAAGGTCATGAAGTTTGTTCTCTGGCGTAGGACCAATGGTTCATAGTTTTCTCAAGCTCACCATTGCATGGAACTAAGCTATCCAAATAGCTCTGCCTATTTACACTCACTAACTAAGTCTTGCATCAACCCGCTGCATTCGGGCAAGCTTGTTTGGATTTGGAGGCTTTGGTTTATATCTGGTGTTTTCTCGTGCATTGAGTTCTCTAGAGTTGTGCATTGGCTTTTTCTAAACAACTCGCCTTTGCAATCTCATGCACACTGCATAGCACTATCAGCATTACATTCAAACCTTGCCTGCGATTCTTGGCCTCGATCATGGTACCATTTGGATGTTGTTGTCATATGGAATCTCAGGTTCTTCCCTACTCATGTATTGAACATATTTGGACTTGCTGCACCGATCATTCCAGTCCCTAGATCTACTCGGGTTTAGATCGAGTCTCTTTTTGTGGTCATTGCTCGCATGGTGATATTTCTATTTGGGATTAACTTCTGCATTGTGTGGACGTGTTCAATCTCTTTTTGCTCATGATAGGTTTCAGGATCATTTGCATTGGTCTAAGTGAACTTGAGTCGTACCTTGCAAGCTTGAATTTTTGGTTGACTTGTGCACTATTGGATAGCTACCGTCTCGCTATAACATTTTCCATGGACTTGTGTATTTACGCTACACTTGGACCTTTCAATAATTCATCCATTACATATTGCATGTGAGTAGTTCATATTTTTCCTGTCCACTGAGCTCATCCGTTATGTGCTTCCACTATCATGTCTAGTTCACTATGGTTTTTTACCTACGTGACCATTTCATCTCATACTACATGGTTGACACGGTGTAGCACTTCCCACCTATTTACTTGACATGTGGTAACAGTTATTTCATTCTAGCAACTCTAACCATTACACCTATCTTTCAAACCGTGATTAGTGAGTCGACATGTGGTCATAACAGCTCAGTCAGCAGTACCATTTACAAAACCAACTGGAGAAGCTCGGTCCACATATTCCCTTTTAAGAATTGATTCTTGAGGTTAACATCATTCTCCTTTTAAATGCTGTAAGGTGATTTTTTTTATTTCATTGGCTTTTTGTTTGGGCTCTATTTGTTTGTTTTATCCTGTCCTTCGAGTGTTGAAGATGAAGGGTAAGGTCTGGGGTTGGCAGGAGGCTAATATCCCCTTGCAATTAAAAGAAAACCCTATCTAAAATTTGATGTCCATTTCCAATTAGAACACATACAAAACCCTTTGCATGCATTTAGGGAACCTCTTTTAATCCGTGTTGTACAGGACTTATTGGCATTTTTCCATTAGTTGCGGGAATTGTTTTTTTGCTATAACTTTTGGCTCGTTGCTCAGTTTTAAGCACTTCTTTATTCAAAGTTACATGTTTTTTTTACACACTCAAGATGATGGGATTATCAGTTTTATAAGATACACTACTTTATAAAGTTCCACATTCTGGGGGGTGTCATTGTATTACTTGTGTTGAGCTCATTTTGAATCATCTTGAGCACTTCTACTATCCCTTATATTTCTTGTGGACTTGTGAGCGCATCCGCCATAGTCTTACGGACAAAGGGGTTTTTTCGTGAAACGTGAGATGCCATTTCTCACAAGGCTTTCTCTTCCCCTTATTGTTTTCACTCGTTCTTGTGCTTGCTTATGGTGTCGAACTATTGTGCCCAACGAAAACCTTAATTATTGTCTCCACTCTTATGCATGTTATTACGTTGATTGCAAGGTGAGTGAGAGACTTTTTCTTGGAAGCACAGTCGCATCTTGATTGTAATAAATGCACATTGAACTATAAATTTCCAAACTCGAGGGGGTGTAATATTATTTTGGGGTGGTTTTTTCCTTTCTCTCTCCTTCCTACTTCCTTCGTTGGTTCTATCTCTTCATTATGGATATCTCTAAAGTACCAGGAGCTCACACATTTTAATTTTTTTGAATGGAGATCTAAAATTATATTGCTTTTGCAAAGTAAAGGGTTGTACTGTGTTACCATGGGGTTAGAGAACCAAAGCTGATGATGAACCTGAAAAGATCTAAATGATTCAACCCAGTTGTGATGAAGCCTTAGGTCTTCTTTGCATGTCTGTCTCTTCTAAATTTCTCTTCCACATCGAATCTTCCTCGAAACACTAATGCAGAGTGGAAAACTCTTGATGAGATGTTTGGGAAGTAAGATGAAATGAGAGCGCATGAGTTAGAGAATGAACTACTAGGGTTAAATCCTAGTGACTTTGAAAACCTGCAAGCCTTCTTCTCAAATTTTATCCACGCTAGACTACTTCTAAAGGAATGTAAAGTGGAGAAGAAAGACTCTCAATTGATCTTGTTAATTCTTTCTAAGTTAGGTCCTGAATACTCTATCTTTGTTTCAAATTTCCACGCCATGAAATCCATACCTTGGGTAGTGCCTAGAAAATTCCCTCATTTGATATTTTTTCATCCCAACTCATTCGAGAACAAGATAAACTCATTCAAATTGGGACTCTAGACTCCAAGTCACATGCCCTTGTGGAAAATAAGGGCAAGAAAAATGAAAAGAAGAAAGAAATAAAGGACCAACCTAAGAAAGAAACCAAGACCAACCAACCCCCTTAGCTAAGCCCAACACTAACACTTCAACTTCTTAGCCTAAAGCAAAGAAGGAAAAGAGTAAATGTTCCTATTGTAAGTATCCTAGACATGAAGAGCATCAATGTTATTAGAAACAAATTGATCACTTAACTTAGTTACTAGAGAAGAATAAAATAATTGTTCCTGAATCCATCAAACAAAATGCTTAAAAGGGTGAGTCTTCTAAAGAAAAGGAGTCTAAAAATGAAAAGAAGAAAGGCAAGACCCTTATAGCTAGATCAACTCCATCATCAACTTGGATTATTGATTCTGGTGCTTTGCACCACATGGCTTATTCAGAGGTTAAATTCTCTAGCATTGAACCATGTGGCTTGTCCCAAATCACGCTGGGTGATGACACTCATGTGTCAGTTTCTGATAGTGGATCAGTAGAGGTAGAAGGTGGAAAATTTAACAAAGTGTTAAGTGTTCCCAATCTCTCTACCAATATCCTATCGGTTTACCAAATCACCCACCTTGGTGAAGGAATGTGAGTGGAATTTGGTGCTTACTAGTCGGTGATAATTCATGATCTTAATTCTAACTACATTGTGGCTGAGGGAAAGACAGATAACCGTTCACAGTTGTATACCTTTTCCCACTTCTCTTCTAATTCGACGCCCAATGCATTGCTCACTAATGCAAATGAGGTTAGCAATATATCATATGAGTGTTTTGGGCATCTAAATTATCATTACCTTAAACAATTGAGCCAAAATGAAATGGTCAACGGGTTACCCCAAGTTAAGTTTTCTAAAGGTCTTTATGAGGGTTGTACCCTTGGAAAGCACCTTGACAAAAACTTTGATAAGGGAAAATCTTGGAGAGCTACTCGTCCCTTGGATCTTGTTCATAGTGATGTTTCGAGCCCCTTTCCATCTCCTTCTTTCACTAGAGATCTATATATAGTAACCTTCATTAATAAATTTTTGCATTATACTTGGGTATATTTTCTTAAGCTTAAGTTTGAAGTCTTTGGGAATTTTCAGAACTTTAAGGCTCTTGCTTAAGAAACAAGCAGAATGGTCTATCAAGGTTCTTTGAACCCACAATGGAGGTGAGTATGTGAAAAATAGGTTTTAGGATTTCTACACTTCTAAGGGGAGTTGCTTTGCAGCATGTACAGTTGCTTACATCCCTTCCTGAAATAGAGTTAGTAGAAAGAAAGAACTGAACTCTAAAGGAGATGGTAACTTATATGGTTCACTCGAAGTCCCTTCCTCTATAGTATTGGGCTGAAGAAATGAATTTTGCTTGTTACATTCAGAATCGTGTTCCACACAAGGCAGTAAGAGGGATGACAACCTTTGAAGCCTGGTTTGGACACAAGCCTGATGTTAAGCACTTTCGAGTCTTCATATCCAAGGATAATGCTTAGATTCCCAAGAATAAATGTAAGGAATTGGATCCACAATCCAAACCTTGTATCTTTTTCAGGTATCCTAATGGCATGAAGGGATATCGATTGTTAAACCTGTCATCACCAATCCATCACTATGATAATTCTTTATCGGGAACTCCTCGTGCTATGATTATTTACTAATGCACAACTTTTAGTTTGGTGGATGTAATCTGGAAACACAACAACAAACATAACACAAGAATACCATAGACTATGATAAGAAGGAATGATGATAAATCTGAAATATCAGTGTAAATTATAATATCAACATGAAATTGTTACAATCTCACCCATGAGGTACTTCAAGTGTTACTGACTTCACTTTCCTTCCAACAATAACTATGGGAGAAACTTCACAATTACACCTCTTAATGGCTTCTTTAACACACCTTCAAAATGATGGCTTCCTTTACACACTTACTCATACAATATTTCTCACTACTTCTTTCTATGTTAAATGAGGGGGGTGGCCTCTTTATTTATAGGAATTCAGGCTTATCCACCCTATCTCTAAGATAGGATAGGAAATATCTTCCGGCCAATCATATTCCATGCCTAAACTCTTGCCTTTACATGTAGGCTTATCTTCTAAGATAAGATAAACCTTATCATCTCACATGGGTTCCACCGTTTTAGGACTTTTCCACAAATAAAATACACAAAATATTTATGACATCACTCTTTGTCCTTATTACAAATATAATATTTCTAATTCCTAATCATGTAGACCCTACTTCTCTACTTACCCCAACTTTGACATTTTAACATTACCGGACCACTTACGACAAATATTTACTTTTTACCACAACATTCCTTTTGTACTTTGACTGTTACCGTACTCTACTTTATTGGCGGCACCATACTGATGGCACCGTTATCTTCTATTAGATGCCACTACTAATTATACTTAACAACATCCTATTCCTAATACATACATTAATAAAATAGAAATTACGGAGGAAAATTTTAATGTCGACATTTTCCCCCTTCCTAGCTTCTACTCCATCCTCGGAGTAGACTCTTATGGACATTCTGAAGCTGGTGCCTGGAAAATCTTTAACTTGTCATGGTTGACCCATTTCGTAATGGGAGTACCATCCAATTCCTCCAGTCGATATGTACCATTTTCATGCACAGCTGCTATTTTGTAGGGCCCCATCCATTTGGGAAGAAATTTTCTCTGCCTTCTTTTTTTGTATCTGGAATCATATACTAGAACCAAGTCATTCACATGAAATGGAGACCAATGGATCTTTTGATCAAATTATTCCTTCTGCTTCATTTTCTTCTTATAGCTTGTATCCTTCGCTATTTCCCTCATTTCCTCTAGCAAATGAAGATGCACCAAATCTTTCTTTTACTAAATCACTTTCATCCATCCTTTCATTTGTCATAACTCTCACAGTGGGAATATCAAACTCAATAGGAAGAACTGGATCAATGCCATAAGCCAACTGAAATGGGGAGTATCCTGTTGCTAACTTTGATGTTGCCCTATATGCCCACAATGCTGCATGAATCCTTTTATCCCACTTATGTACCTGCAAGGCTGCATCTTTTGCTAGAATTTGACATAACACAAAATTTGTTCGTTCCACCTGTCCATTTGTGCTTGGCTTGTATGTTATTGCCTTCCTGTGCTTAATAGAAAACTTGTTGACTAGGGCTTCTACCACCTCATTAATGAAGTGGCTTCCTTGATCTGTTACAATTTCTAATGGGCAACCAAATCTAGTGACAATGCGTTCATATATGAACCTTGCCACTTCATCCATGGAAGTTGTTTTCAATGGCCTAGCTTCAACCCACTTGGTTAAATAATCTGTGGCAACTACAATATACTTATTTTGGCGTGGGGTAGTTGGAAGTGGACCTACAATGTCTATTCCCCCACTTTTCAAAGGGACCAAGTGGAAGAATAGGGCATAATGGAGCTGATGAAGTCTTATGGTTACCATGTGTTTGACAAATATCACATGTCTTACAATAATTATAACAATCTCTAAAAAGAGTGGGCCAGTGATAACCTGCATCCAAGATCCTTCTTGCTGTAAGTTTTCCAGAGAAGTGTCCTCCACATGTACCATTGTGGAATTCTTCTATCAACTCCTTCCCTTGATCACGTCCAACTACCCTCTTGTACTGTCCATCAATTCCTATTCGAAATAATACTCCATACAGAATAGAATATGGACGACTGGCTTGAGTAATCTTCCTCTTAGTCTTTGCATTGGCACCATCAGGAAACTTGAATTCATTCAGATAATTCTAAATATCTATGTATTCACTAGGGATTGTGTCAAGGGATAAAAATGTTGCATCTGGGAAATCATCATCATCACAAGATGAACCTAAACCATCATAGGCTCAAGAGAGTGCATCTGCATTGACATGCTTCTTTCCTGGCCTATCTATACTAACAAATTCAAATTCTTGTAGCAAAATTATCCATCTTGCTATCCTCCCTGATGGGTTAGGCTTATTTACAATATATTTTAGAGCCTGATGATCTGTTACAACTATAAATTTCTACCCTAGCAAGTAATTTCTAAACTTCTTTACAACAAAAATGATAGCTAGAGCCTCTTTTTCAGTTACAGTATAATTTACCTCAGCACTGCTCATTTGTCTGCTCCCAAAGTAAACTAGATGATCATTCCCATTTTCATCCTTTTGGCTCAGAGTACTTCCTAGTGCTGCATCTGAGGCATCAGTATACACAATGAATGGCTTGCTCCAATCTGGATTCTTTAAAATAGGTGAAGACACCAGGGCTTCCTTCAGTTGTTCAAAAGCTTCATGCGCCTTATTTCCTGGTTCATAAGTAACATCCTTCTTCAAGAACTGGGTTAGTGGCTGTGCAATCTTTGAGAAATTCTTGATGAACCTTCTATAGTAACCCACATGGCCTAAAAATGATCTCAACTTACTTCTATTCATAGGAAATGGTAACTCTTTGATTTTTGAAACTTTATCAGGATCAGTACCAATACCATCTCTGGATACAACATGCCCTAATAAAAATTCCTTTAGAACATCCAAAGACACACTTTGTAGGGTTTAGTGAGGCTTGTGCTTCATCTAACCTTTGAAATGTTGTCTCCATCTGGTGCAGGTGGTCCATCTTGCTCCCATAGATGCAAAAATCATCCAGAAATACTCTGATGAAGTTCTCAATGTAGGGTTCAAACACCCTATTCATCAAGCGCTGGAACGTTGCCTGGAGCATTACACAACCCAAAAGGCATAACTCTATAAGCAAACATTCCCCAAGGAGTGGTGAACGTGGTTTTCAGCTGATCTTTCTCTGCTATATGAACTTGGTTGTATCCACTATATCCATCAGCAAAACTATAGCACTCCTGGCCAGCTACTTCTGTCCAAGATCTGATCTGAGAATGGAAGAGGGTAATGATCCTTCTTTGTTGCCTTATTGAGCTTCCTATAATCAACACAAATGTGTAGCTTCCCATTCTTTTTTATTGAGATCACAATGGGAGAAACCCATTCTGAATTCTCCACAGCAAATATGAATCCTGCATCAAGTAACTTATCTATTTCTTCTTTTACAGTCTTGGAAAAATTAGGATTCATTCTATATGGCATTTGCTTTAATGGGCTTAGCACCATCTACCAGCTCAATAGAATGTTCTACCCAACTTACTTGACGGAGTTCCTTGTAATCAAAAGTGAATAGGTGTATGTACCTTCGAAAGAGCTAGAGGTAGCATTCCTTCTCACTCTCCATCACAGCATCACCAATCTTTATTTGTTGGAGATGATCATCAATTTCTTCTTCAGATAATTTTATGGGTTCATGAGTCGGTGTGACTGGAAGGATATCCATGACCGAAACATCAACCTCACTTTCTTCATCTTCTGTGTCCACTTCACTGGTACTAGAGTAATCAGAGGATGTCCAATCATCAGTTTCATCACTTGAATCCACAGGTTTTGCCTTATGATGCCGAGGGATCACGTTTATCTTCACCCTCTCTCTACCACATCCAAGTGTCATGAAGCCTTCATTCCAGTAGTTTCTTGCATGAACTCTCCTTAGCCATGGTCTTCCCAACAACATTGGGTACGCAACAGTACCATTTTTCATCACCTGAAAGTCTACCACACATACAACACCCATAACAGATATTGCCACATTTGAAACTACACCTTCTGGTTTAGTTTTTCCCTTATTTAGTGACCTTAACATAAGTGTTGAGGGGTGATCAATTTTTAAACCCAACATATTCATTACAGACTCAGTCATTACATTAACTGCAACACCTCCATCAACTAAGACATCATGAATTGAAATACCATTACATAATACCTCAGCTTGTGGAGCATAGGGATCCACCTCTGCCTCCAAAATAGGGACCTCAACCTCCTTCCTTCGTCGAGCATTGAGTCCACTTCGCAGCTCCCGCCTCTTCTCAGAAGACATAGCCAAGAGTTGACCATATGTAATATTTGCAGGCCTTTTGGACAGATCTTCTAAGATGGAGTATGGTCCTTGTCCCTGTGAAATCAGAAAATCCTACACACCCAACTTTCTTCTCTTATGTTTCTTACTAGTTTCTCCTTTCATCTTCTTAGGATCATTTCCATCTTGGTTATCTTTTTCTTTCTTTCTTTTTGTTACAAACACATCTACTTCATTATTTATGCTCTTATCTACTACATCAAAAGAATTCACAGGTGCTTTTCCTTTATCATTATCTCTTGTACCAGATGTAGAAGCTCTATCTGGACAATTATACTTATAATGACCCTTTTTATAACAACCATAACATACAACTTCAGAAATATTTCTTTTTGGACCTCTATCTCCTCCCTGAGAACTAAATTATTTTCCTTGAAGAAGATTAATAGTTAACTGGCCCATCTTCTTGAGCAGATCTTCATACTCAGTAGATGTACTAGGAGAAAGATTTGTGCTCACCGAGAGTGGTTGTGGATTCTAGACCAAAGGTGCTGGTGTAGGCTCTACTTTAGCAACAATTTCTTTGGGCTCCTCTTCCATGATTTCTTCTTGCCTTCTTGCAATCTCCTTTGCTTGTTCAATGGTAGTTGGGCGGTCATACTTCACTCGTTGTCTGATCTCTAGCTTCATCCCAAGAATGAAGTGCTTACAGAGGAGATTATCCATGCCATTCATCAACCCATCCGCTAATCCTTCCTTCCAGATCTGGGCATCGAGCTTCCTCCTTAGCTCTAGAACACTGAGCATGATAATCCCTTATCTTCTCCTTCTCTCCTTGGGCTAGCTTTGTGATATCGATCATGAGATCTGCATATTTCTATTGTTCACCAAATTCTTCAAGAAAACTTTCAGTTAATAAATCCCATGAGTTTTTCACATTATCACCTAGTGTTTCAAACCACCTAAGTGCTGAACCATCCAAAAAGGTAGGAAAAAATTTAGTCCATTGTTCCCTTCTTATGAGGCCATTACAAATGCAAGATCATTTAAACTCTTGAATGAAAGAGGAAGCATCTTCATTAGATTGGGCTGAAAAAATAGGAATCTTCCCCATTTTTAAAAGTAACCACAGTGAAATACCAACTCACAAGTACAATCAATAAGACTTATGTGCACAAATAATTGGACTCACTACAATAGAAAGTGACTTTACACCTTTCTACAGTAAAATAGGAATGACCACGGTAAAACTTGACTTACTATGCGGTAAAAACTGACTTTACTGTGGTAAACACTATTTACGGTAAAAATGAAGTTACTGGGTAAATACTATTCACGGTAAAAAGTGAAATTATTGTGGTAAATACTATTCAGGTAAAAAGTAAAGTTACTGTGGTAAATACTATTCACATGGTAAAAAGTGACTTTACCATGGTAACTACTATGCACAGTAAAAACAAGGTTACCCTCCAAATGATTTATGACTAAGTGGGAATATTTCTCTAGAAAATCCACCAACGAGGAATGGTCCCGGCAACGGAACCAAAATGTCATCACCAATCTCGCACTATGATAATTCTTTACCAGGAACTCCTCGTGCTATGATTATTTACTAATGCATAGCTTTTAGTTTGGTGGATGGAATCTGGAAACACAACAACAAACATAACACAAGAATACCATAGACTATGATAAGAAGGAATGATGATAAATCTGAAATATAAGTGTAAATTATAATATCAACATGAAATTGTTACAATCTCACCCATGAGGTACTTCAAGTGTTACTGACTTCACTTGCCTTCCAACAATAACTATGGGAGAAACTTCACAATTACACCTCTTAATGGCTTCTTTAACACACCTTCAAAATGATGGCTTCCTTTACACACTTACTCATACAATATTTCTCACTACTTCCTTCTATGTTAAATGAGGGGGGTGGCCTCTTTATTTATAGGAATTCAGGCTTATCCACCCTATCTCTAAGATAGGATAGGAAATCTCTTCCGGCCAATCATATTCCATGCCTAAACTCTTGCCTTTACATGTAGGCTTATCTTCTAAGATAAGATAAACCTTATCATCTCACATGGGTTCCACCTTTTTAGACTTTTCTACAAATAAAATACACAAAATATTTATGACATCACTCTTTGTCCTTATTACAAATATAATATTTCTAATTCCTAATCATGTAGACCCTACTTCTCTACTTACCCCAACTTTGACATTTTAACATTACCAGACCACTTATGACAAATATTTACTTTTTACCACAACATTCCTATTGTACTTTGACTGTTACCGTACTCTACTTTATTGGCAGCACTGTACTGACAGGCACGCCGTTATCTTCTATTGGATACGCCACTACTAATTATACTTAACAACATCCTATTCCTAATACATACATTAATAAAATAGAAATTACGGAGGAAAATTTTAATGTCGACAAACCCTACTACCCATGAGCTCTATATTGAGAGGAGTGTGAAGTTTTATGAGTCGTCCTTGACTTTGACTTCCACTAATGTTCTTTTTCCCACTGATTCAGATTATGACTCATCAGATGGTGATGTTGTTGAGTGAGTTCCTCCTCTCCCTGCTCCTCCTGATCCTCAAACTTCTGAGTCTTCTGATTCTGACAGTAGTGATGATGAGGAATATGTCCCTTCTCACTCGAGTGAAGAATCTTCAAACTTCGAGCTTGAACCTTCGGGACCTCTTTGGGCCAAGAAAAATTTAACAAGTGATGGATATTTTGTTGGAGATCCTTCAGATAAGAGACATACGCTCTCAAGTTTCATTGGACCCCACTCCTTCTTCACCTCTGATTATGATCCACCATCTTTCCAGGAAGCTTCTGGGATTCCTGAGTGGGATTTGGTTATGGATGAGGAGTATTCCTCACTCATAAATAATGACACTTGGGATCTTACCCCTCTTCTGAAAGGAAGAAAATTCATTCGGTGTAGGTGGATATATCGAACATAATATGGATCCAATGGAGAATTCAAGAAGTATAAAGAGCGACTTGTAGCTAAGGGTTTCTCCCAAGTAGTTGGGGTTGATTACTCAGAAATATTTGTTCCGGTTGCGAAGATGACTTACATTCGACTGACCCTTGCCATCACTGTTGCTAAAAGATGGGAAGTCTACCAGATGGACGTTAAGAGTGCCTTCCTTCATGGGGACCTAGAGGAAGAGATCTATATGAAACAACCTCTGGGTTATGTCCATGATCCGTCCCTCATTTTTAAGTTAAATGAGTCTCTCTACGGCCTTAAACAAGCCCCTCGGACTTGGTATGCCAAGATGGACTCCTTTTTACTTGCATCAGGGTTCACTTGGTGTCACTCTGACACAAATGTGTATATTTTGTGGTAGGATGACTCCGTGCTTATTCTTGTTCTCTATGTTGATGACTTGTTGATCACGGGTAGCTCTTCCTCTATCATTGATTCTATGAAGATCTCCTTGGCCAACAAGTTCTCCATGTATAACTTAGGATTGCTTCATTACTTTCTTGGGATCATGAATTTCACAATTTGACTTGGGAATTATGATCTCCCAGCCTAAGTACTCTCTTTATTTTCTTTCTCGGTTTCACATGTCTGATTGCAAGTCCTCACCGGTTTCACATGTCTGATTGCAAGTCCTCACCTACTCCTTTTCTTTTCTGGGGTCAAGTTGGTGTCTGATTTCTCTTCCCCCTTGGTTGATGGTACCCTTTATCAATAGTTGGTGGGGAGCTTGATCTACCTTACTCACACTCAGCCAGATATTTTGTATGTTGCCGGGATCATGTCTAGATTTATGTAGGAGCCTCATGAGATGCATTTAAAAGAAGAAAAGTGGATCCTTCACTATGTTCGTGGCACTCACACAGATTGTATTCATTACTTAGGAGGGAATGAGATTAACTTGGTTGGATTTATAGACTGTGTGGGATTGGGCCAGTGATCTAGATCATCAGAAGTCTACCTCAGGCTACAGTTTCACTCTTAGTTCAAGTTCTTGTCATTTGGTCCAGCAAGAAGTAGAACACTATTGCCATATCATCGATAGAAGTCAGAATACAGAGGAGAAGTTAACACTACCACAAAATCTATTTGGTTATAGGGTATCTTGACAGAGTTTGGCATCAAATTTCGGTAGCCTACCATCATCTACTGTGACAAACATGAGCACTATCTTGATATGTAGAAATCTAGTTCAAAATCAGTAGATGAAGCACATTGAGATTCACATGCACTTCATATGGGAGATGATACATGAAAACATCATCGGCATACAATATGTTTAGAAAGATGATCAGGTTGTAGACATATTCACCAAGCCCTTCAATAAGGTGAAATTTCTTCACTTGCGGTCTCTTTTTGGGGTGAGGTCTGTTGTAGCTGCCCATCTTCTTTGGGCTATATAGTCCTTCTTCTCCTCTTCTTCTTTCCAGAAAGATTTTTTTTGTATATGGGCACCTTATCAGGCCTTTTGTTTTTGGGCCCCATTGAAACATCTTTCTTAGTTGTCTAGGGGAGTCTTCTTTTCTATTCTGGCTTACCATGAGTTCTTCCTTGGTTTCGATGAAGGGGGGGTGTTGGTGTGTGACATTCCTAGTCATCATCCACATCACCTGGTGAGTCATCTCGCCTTGTGAGAGTCATAGGTCTTAGGAAGTCCAAATGACAAGTGTCAGATTCTGTCATAGAATCTATCATTGTCATTTGCATCACTACGTCATAGGAGTTACATTCCTTATTTGGAATTGTAACTCCTCCTTTAGTGGCATCATATGCGTCCAGTCACGTCATATGCATTAGTGGTGTCATTGATTTTCTTTCCTTTTTTAGGCAAGGGGGTTACACAACACCCCTATTTGTACTTCCTTTTTTCGATCTATGAGTATGAGCAGACCTATTTTATTACTTGCATTTTCATTCTATTGATTTGAATATCTTGCTTATTGTGTTGGAGCTTGACGTTACCATCGGAGTGTAACTACGTTGTCATGCATTATTTTCGACATCGGTTCTCATTTTTTCCCTCTTTCAGCTACAGGTGTCTATAATTTGCAGTGAGCTTCCAAGAGTGTCATGTTTTATATGGTCAAATATTGTGTCTTATTTGGTGCACAAGAAGTTGGGGTATACCTTTGAAATAAAGATACAACTGTGTACCATAGTCTTGTGAAAATATGAAAAGCTTCAAAATTTTGCAAATGTACAAAAATACTAATGAAACAAAGGAGTGAAACAACATCCATACACTAGGTATTTGAGATAGGGTTCAGTAAAAGACATGTTGTAGGTAACTTGAGTATGCATGTCTTAGATACAATGTAAACAGTTTAAAACTCTAAATAAGGGGGATGTTGGTCCCTTCTCTACAAAATGCATATTTTTTAGAAAAGATACTGTATAGATCTCATATAGGGATAGTCTTCAAGCTTTCATACAAGAATGTAATCTCAAAAAAAATATTACTGAGTCAAAAGTCTGGGTTGGTTTGTGTTAAACCCCCAAGTTATCTTAAAGTAATAACCAAGTGTGTAGTACTATAATGTCAAGCTTACCCAGATACACAATGCAATTTAGTCCTTGATATGGAAATCATGGTCAAATTATGAGTCAAAATAACAGAGTGCAGCTCTGAAAAGTAGAGCCTAGTGAGCTAAGTTTTTTGTATCAATGCAATGAGAAGAAAGGAATGGCACAATATATGCTGGAGTGAAGACATGAGTGACATGAATACATTGCAAGTCAAACCCTTTTACAGTTCAATACAACCGAGCCAATAAATGTAAATGTCTACAAAAAGTTCTAAAAGGCTCATGCAACGAGATGAGTTTTGAAGTAAGTTCATTGGAAAAAATGAGTGCTTAACCCCAAATAACTCAGGATCTATGGTCAAAAATTTCATGAAGCTTTGAACCATGGTTGAAATCAAGAATGCAGAGCTATGAATCCTATGAAATGAAGAATCAACTCGATCAGGACAAATTTTTCTAGTCTTTCCCAGAGCTATAATAAGTATAAAAATGCAAATTAGTGTAAGAAAAAATAGGCTAATGAAGATTTTTTCACAGTCAACTCTAGTGCTTGTGCAATCTAAGTAGTAATCTTGGAATGCTCATGGGTTAATGACCTCAACTAGAACACAAGTCAAAATGAGTATGACTTCATATACTAACATAACCACTATAAAAGGAAAAGCTCATTACAGAATACATTGACGCAAATGGAAAGGAATCACAGTTTTAATCATTAAATTAGATCGTCAAGTTAAAAATTATTCATGGGGGCTTACCTTACGAATATTTGATCCAAGTTTGAGTTCCTCAATATGATCTCGACCATACTCAGAACTTCTTCAAAATGACTTTTTGAGCTCATGAATAAATAAAAAAGGTCAAAACATGAGAAATAAAAGGTAAACGAGTCCATACAAAATGTAGTAGCAAAGTAAAACACTCTCAAGTTTAGAATGACTTATGGATTAGCCTTGATGCACAAGTTAGAAAAGCTCACAATACCCACTCAACATGGATGAACACATATGTAGATGAGGTTGTATTTCAAGAATTAGAGAAATCTGGGTGCATCATCACGAGCATGTGTAAATCATTGAAGTCATAAGATCCTAAAAATATAGAACAACCCTCAATGTCAAAAAATGTTGAGCTCAGCTCTATTGCTACACCAAAATGTCTATGCACCTCATATATGCGAAAGATAGAGTACCAAGAAAATTAGTAATCCTTAGAAGATCAAATCACTGGTCAACCAAGATGAAGGAAAGGCTGTGATAGAAAAGTATTTGAACAAGATCTGTCACCAAGGTCATGAAGGATTTTTGACAATGTAAAACCTTAGTGTAGGATCTAATGTAAGAACAGAGCTCCAAATCATTATGAATAATGAAAACTACCTATAAGAGCTAGTCAATGACATAGTGTGAAGTAACATGGATATCTCCTAGAAAAAGTTTTTTTACCTATATAAGAGTCAGAAGAGCATCATGCATTATAAAATGGAGGCCCAACAGGTGATCTTCAAAAAGTTTCTCCAATAGAGGAACTGCCACCATGAAAAACATAGAGTGAAAATAAAAAAAATTAGGGTTCGAGATCCCTACGTGAGTTTGCATTTACCCAAAGGTTCTAACCATGTTCAGATCATTGACCATTTGTTAAATAAGTTGGTTACATGAATAAGATTTAAACATCGACTTTTGGCAATGCCCAGTGTAGGATCATTGCATTTGTGCCATGAGTGTTGATTATAGTGGTATGTAGGGACTGGAATATACATTACCTAACCCAAAGTGTAAGTGGAACCAATGGAGGACACATGCATTGAAGTCAATGATCATGTGCTCAGTGAGTGTATTATATGACACTTAAGAATAAAGAGAAACTCCATAGTCCTAATGGCTGGTATGTATTGAAGCCAAGTTTCAACTTTGTATTCAGAGGACAAGGGTATACGGTCCAAATGGTTTGCTACATGTAAGTTATGATATGTCCCAAGTCTGAGAACCTTTTAAAGGGCTTATACGTCAAAATACACTACTATAGGTCAATTTTCGGACCTTGAGTTAGTATGGAAAAATATCATTCATAGTATTCCATGACTATTGATGCACATTAGACTAACAGTGAAATGTGCTAGATCATGAAATTTGACAAGTAAGGATACTGCAGTGGTGATTAATACCTAAATGAAGTTTTATAGTTTCCAAGTTGGTCCTTAATGCTCAAAGACAAGCATTACAATATGAAATATGGGAAATAAGACTAAAACAATTAAAATTCAGTATACAATGATTACAAAGAAGGGATGACCTATAGGTTTTGATTTTGTTTATATATGTGACTAAGCTTCATATGTCTACACAAGGAAGTTATTCAAGTTGAAAAAATCCATGAAATATCTTCTTGAGATAAAATCAAGAGTGTTGATGGTTTGAAACAGAGATAAGGTCACATTTTTACTTGAATAAGTGGGAGGTTCAATTTCCTTTTTGTCTAAGTAAATTCCTCCATTAAGGATTGAGGTCAAAATGAGGATTTATTTTCTTATGAATTGTGTGAGCATTTTCAAGTGACTATGGAAAAGGAAAAAGGAGATCAGGAGACCTTGAGTTTCATGATGGATTGAAACATTGATTTAGGAGTCTGTGAATATGTTATATTCCTCTAGATTTTCTCACATTACAGTAAGATAATTATGAATTGAGATGTTGAATAGATTCCATGTTACCATGATGAAGACAAGATAAGAGTGATTCAATGACATGTATAGTGTTGGTGCATTAGGAGGTCATATAGGATGATTTTTGGACCTGAGAAAAGAGTTACTTCAACATTAAAGGAAATTTGTAGACTTGAGAAGGAAGTATTATGTATTATTGGTGGTTATTACACCAAAACAGAGCTACGGTTGATTAGTCTATGATAAGCTTGTGTCAAGTATATTACTTTTATTTGTCTCAAATGATCCATTACAATCAAATTTGTATGGTATAGTCTGAGATGCACAGTAAAAGTACTCAAGACTTTTTCTTAACAAATATCCATGAAATGAAGCATAAGAATACCTATAGGGGTCAAGTATAGTAATATGGTGTTTCTCATCGAGGAGATACAATGTAAATTTAGAGAAAGATGACTTATATGGTACCATAAATCATAAATAGCTTGCTAACAATGACATTACAAAGATGAAAAGTACAGTGATATGAGATAATTGCTCCTATAGGTGTACTAGTTGACTCAAGGTGTGCCAAAGGTATTCATGTCAGGGGAGCATAACATTGACCTATGGGAGTAAGTAAAAATTATGTTATCTAGGTGTAGTAGTGCATGGTTATGTATGTCAAGGTCAAAATTTGTCACATCTTAGTCAAAGTATGATTGTCAAATACTGAAAAAGGAGTTTAGGGACCTTGCAAAAGTTTCCCAATATGTTTTCATGCAATGGATCCAAGGTAATATGCCTAAATTTTTCTTTTCTACATGATTTGATGTCTTAATTACAGGGCGAGCTATGTATTTTAGTGTCAATATATGTATGAGGTTTTAGGGCATGTCAAATTTTTTCTTAGAACTACTGAAGAGCTACTTTAGAGCTTTATGTCTCAAGTATGGTATGGAGAGCAAGAATATGAATTATAGAGCTTGTATTAAGCCTAAAAAAGGTGATGTATGGTTTAAGATTGATATTTTTCTTTATCACATTCGACATTATTGGCATGATTCAAGGTTTGTATGGCTCATATTACAAGTTTCTATAATTGGTTCTTAAAGCCTAAAACAAGGTTGAAGGTGAAGAAGTGCTTGTTTTACATGCCTAGATGGTGGAATATGATGTTTTGGATCCTAATAAGGTATGATGTTGCTTTATCCATGATGTATTGATGATTTTCAGAAGTTTTGGATGCTTAAACTAAGGGGAGCTTGGTGGTTGCATGCTTGAAATGAAGTCAAAAATCAAGAAATGGAAATCATTTGAGACATTTAGTTCATGTTTCTAACCAAATAATGATGGCATGAAGTTGAGGTGGGTGGATAATGTGATCTACAAGTATTTAATTTTCATTAATGTAAAAGATGGAGAGGTTCAGGGTGTTTTCCATCAATGAAAAAGGGGGAGATTATTGGTATGGTGTCATAATAGGTGTTGTCATTGATGAAAAATAACATTAATGACAAAGTGAATTATTTTTTATGATTTCATGATGTTTTTAATGGAGCTAACATGATGTTTCATATGCATATTAGCTGATATAGTGGGATTTAGTGAGGTGTGTTTGCTCTTGCAAGCCCATACAGGTTCCTAGGAGGCGTCGCTTGACAGTTTTGATCTTCTTGGTTACTTGGTAAGCATGTTGACATGATGGATATAATTTGTTGAGGCTGATTGATTATTCACAAAATTTGTATGGTATAGGTACAGGGTATATCTCTATGTCACATGTGCTCATTGACAACATGTATGCTTGCTTGGAGGTGTGACAGAGTGATTTGGAGCTATATGATCTCATTAAAGCATGAAATCAGGTATATCATGTCATATGAGGTATGTTTGGGTCATTTGTAGTGGTTTCTTACTTAGCTATTACACTATTCCAGTTGATACTAGCTTCTACAATGAGAATACCTAAGGTAAGGCTAAAAAAATGAGATGGGATGGAGATATTGAGGTATGGTATTGACATCATGATGATTGTAGATGTTATTGTGATGTTTCATAGTACTCTCAACAAAATTTCAGGTTTCTTTGATTATAATTTTATAGGTTCCGATAGTTTATGTGAGACAAGGTCAAGAACAAGTGAAAATCAAGCTCAAATTTGAACTTATGTGCTCATTGTGAAAAAAATGTTGCTTTATATGGGACATTGTGGATTTAAGGAATTATTCTAAGGTGAATTTTATAAGGTTTCAAAAAAATAATCAAATAATTTTATCATCACCAATTTATGAACGAATGTTAAGAAGGTAAAGATGTCTAAAACCTTAGTTAAACCCTAGCTATGAGTAGTTGGTAGAAAGTGAAGTATATTGATCCAGTTTTATATTGCTAGTGAAAAATTGATGATTTGATGTTGTATAGGACTCTTCTATATTTCTAAAAAAGTATGGTTGAGGTCATGGTGATGAGTGAGCCCCACCTAAAAATAGAAGTTTCTAAAGAATAATGTTTTAGGAATAGTTGGTCCAAGGGAGTTGGATGAAAAATTGATGGTGCACGATGATAAGCGATTTTTTATTGATTTCCATGGATATTTTAGTACATTTTTCATGTAGTTTCATGATGTTTTGAGGTCCAAATAGGTTGACTGGTCACACGACAATTTTGGGGTCTAAAATAGTAGGGTTCAGTAAAATGGCTATAAATGAGCTAAATGTGGATTCTTGAGATGATTAAAGTTTTTTTGGAAAGAGGATTCACAGATATTTCCATTGATATAAGTAATTCCTAATTATTATGTCATTTGACATGGTTCCAAGGTAATCATTTGAGTAAAAAGATTTTTGGCACTTCAAGACAACATCTGTTTTGGTGCAAGTTTGATGATACTTGAAGAATGTGATGGATTAGGTGATATCATTTTATCGATGGTAACGTGGATATAGATTAATTGGGAATCCAATTAATCTATTGAGGTATTTAATTCATGTAGAAATTATTTTATGAGCTAACCTTTGGAAACATATGTTTTGATGGGTTGATATAGTGAAGGAAAATGTTATTGTGGTTTGAAGTGAAGGATGTTTCATGAATTATAACATGATTATAATTTTTCTATATATTTTTCATTTTTTTTTAAGTTTTCAAATTTTTTTTTTTTATTATAATTTATTTGGTTATCAGATGAAGTTTCCAGGGTGCTAAAGGCTGCAGGAAACAATTGTTTTGAGATTTGTAAAGGGAACTGGGGCCCATTAAATGAAATGATCTGATTGGTTAATGAAAATTGTGACCATGGTTAATGTTTAAAATGATGTATTAATAATTTTGTTATGAATATGGGAGCTTTACTAATCATGGTTTGGAATGAAGAGAATTTTGGCATCCCCAAAGCATGTGTTTTGATGATAATTGGTGTATGGAAAGTGTGTTTTTTCTAGGCTGACCCATATGGGTCACTTGTAGCTATTGCGAAAAAGTTATGGGATTTTTTTTATGCATTTTTCAAACAAAAGGTATATGATCGATCTAATTTTGGTTAGAAGAAATAAAATCATATAAAAATCGATGTTTTGGGTTCATTTGTGACCTAGTCTTGCATGGGGGTGTAAAGGGGACCTAGAGGAGAGATATTTGCATGTGTAAAGGTATGATTTGAAGGAAAATCATATGTGTTTCATATTGAGGAATACATGACAACATGAGATAAATACAGTTATAGGAAAGATAAGTGAATAAATAAGGAGCAAGAGCAAGTTTGATGCCCTAGGGTATGATTTAGGGTTTGTGAGCTGAAATAATGATCTCCATCACTTGTGGCAACATAATTTTTAGAGATCAAAAATTTTTAGGGTGGATAATTTTATTATTTTTCATCCTTAAGGGTTTTTATCCTCCTTGTGGAATGGGTTCTTTAATAAATTAGGGTTATGGTTCTCCTTATAGGGTTGGTGCTCCATGTGAAGTTGGTACTTCACTAAATTAATTTGATTTGTGTAATATAAGTAGAATTTTAGTGTATTTTCTTGCCCATGTAGTTTTCCCAATTATATATTATGTTAATGTGTATGCTCTCTTGATTGTGCTTATGTGGTTGAATGTTTTTATGTTGTTAATCACACATTGATTGGATGGATAAATGTTAATGGTGTATGTATGGAAATCTGAAAATTGTTTTAATTAATTTAAGGACTAATTCATCCCCCCTCTCAGTCCCCTTGTGCTTCCAAAATTCATGAGTCATCTTGACATGATCTCCTCCAAATATGATATCATCCACATATACAATTACAATGAGTAGATGATATCCTTTCTTCTTTGATGTAGAGAAATACTATCAGCAACACCTTTCATGAAACCTTTCTTAATGAAGTATGTATCTAACCCTACTGTACCAAGATTTTAGGAGCTTTTTTGAGTCCATACAAAGCCTTTTTAAACCTACATACATAGTATGTGTCATTAGTTAGAGAAATTCCATTAGGTTTCTCAATATATACCTCTTCACTTAGGTGGCCATTTAGGAAAGAAAAATTAACATCCATTTGGAAAACTTAAATTTTCTTGTAAGTTGCATATGAAAAAAACAATCTAATTTATTCCAGCCTTACCAGTGGTAAAAATGTTTCATCAAATTCAATTCCTTAAATTTGTGCATAGCCTTTGCATATAAGTCTTTCCTTGTTTCTTGTCACTTCTCCTTTATAATTCAATTTATTTCTGAATACCCATTTTGTTCCTATCACATTATTGTCTTTTAGTCATGGTAAAATCTCACCGGTCTCATTATTTTCAATTTGATTAGGTTCCTCATTCATCGCATCTACGTAATGTTGATCCTTGCTAGCTTATGCCACGTTCTTGGGTTCTATCATAGATAAGAGTTCTATGTCTTCATGGTTTTTCTTATCTCTTAGCTTTATTCTTGGGAGAATACCTCCTTCTCTATTTCTAATGATCTGATTTGTTGGATGATCCCTCTTAACTTGTCTTGAAGGTGTCTTGGTATCTTATCTTTCTTCCCCTTCTTCCAATCCTTCATGTATACATTCCACTTCTTCATCATATTCTTCATCTTCATGGTTGTCCTTAGAGTGAGTGCTAGAATTTTATGGATAAAACTCATCAAATTTCACATTTTGTCTCTCAAATATCTTATGTATCCTCTTATTTTATCATCTATAGGCTGCACTAACTACTGCATATCCAATAAATATGCCCTCATCACTCCTAGAGTCAAATTTACGGCAAGTTGTCTTCATCCCTCTTGATGTAAAACATGATTCCAAAGACTCTTATGTATTTCACATTGGTTAGCCTATCTTTCCCAAAATCTCATAAGGTGTCCTTATATTGTTCACTCCCAATTGAGCTCAAGTTTAGTATGTAGATAGGTGTGTGAGCTTCCTTACTCCAATATTCATTAGGAAGTTTAGATTCATTCAGCATAGTTTTGGCCATTTCTTGCACAATTATGTTCTTTCTTTCAACAACCTGATTGTTTGAGGTGTCTTGAAAGTCTGAGAATTATCTTCTAATTCCCTGTTCCTTCACAAAATTCATCAAATTTATTGGACCAAAATTCTCCACCTCTATTTAATCTCAGACATTTGATTTTGGTGTTCTTCTCATTTTCAACAAGTGCTTTGAAAGTTTTAAATATATCTAAAGCTTCAGATTTGTGCTTCAAACAAGCTACCCATATCATTCTAGTAAAATAATTTATTAGAAATATGAAATATACATCACCTTGTAAACTCTCAATTCTTATAGGCCCAAAAATATCTGTATGGATCAGCTCCAAAGGTCTAGTTATAGAATGCTCCTTAGACTTGAAAGATCTTCGTATTTATTTTCCATGCATGTAGGATTTGTAAAGAGTGTCTGCTAATTTTTAAATCTTTTGGCATATGTTTAACACTATTTTTAGCACTTAATTTCACAATATTCTCAAAAATTATATGTCTCAGTCTCCTATGCCACAACCAGTTGTCATAAAGTTTACTTGCAAAGCATTTTTCTTTTTTTATTTCAATGAGAACATACATGTTATTCTTGGTTCTTTTAGATTTTGCAACTTTCTTTCTGGTTTTAACCATTTATTATATCACAATTTTTTTCATGAAATATAATATTCTAATCTTTCTTACACATTTTACTCACACGTAATAGGTTGTGCTTGATACCTTCAACATATAGAACCTTTTCAGTAATTATTTTTCCATTTTTTAGACTCAGAGTTCCTTTTCCCACACTATTTTCTGAATTATTTTCACCAAACCTAAGATCTCCTATTGCATCGTTTGATAATGAGATAAATTTTAATTTTATCTCCTATCATTTGACTAGAATAACCACTATCTAGATATAGTATCTTGTCTTCATCTTGTACATGAAAATCAGTTTGTACAATCATGTCATATTCTTTTCTTTTGTTGGATTACTTCACAATATACTTTAGTTTTCTTTGTTTAGTGTGTTATTGGTTACACATCATGAATATGTGAACAATCTTGTGACACTTATAGCAAACAACACTATGACTTTTTCTAGTCTCTTGTGAACTATAGTTTCTTCCATGACCCCTAGCATATCTTCTACATTTAGTAACTTTGTGTCCAAACTGGTTACCTAAAAATCAATAACCATAGAAAGAAGTACCTCATAACATAGGTAATCCTGGGAGCATTTTTCTTCTTCTTGGCAGTTTTGGTGACATATTTATTTACAACATGAGAGGTGCTTAGTGTTGGTGTAGACTTGTCCTCCTTCTTCTTCTCTAGTTCAACTTCTTTAGCTTCTTCCACGAATCCTATTCCATATTTTTCTTTTTTATCCCTTCAATTTCTCAATATGTCAGTCAAAAATTTTAAGATCATCTCAAGTTTCTCATATAACTTGATTTTGTTATTCATGTGTTCTATTTTTGTCTTTAGGCACTCTAAATCATATTTCAATTTTAAGCATTCTTCCTCCTTTGTTTTGTGAGACTAAGAGATATGTTCAAGCTAATATTCAAGTTATTTAAGTTCATTAGTTTCTTCCAATTCCTTTATACTTTGTCTCGTTTCAAAGTTTTGAATGTGTTCTTTGTAGTATTTAAAAATGCATATCAACTTTTGGTTCTTTCATCTACACAACTTTAATTATTTCAAGAGCACATACTAGTTCAGATTCTAGGTTCACATTTGTTTCTTATTCATCAAAGTCTTCATAGTAAATTGTATTCCTTCCTTTGGTGTTGCATCCTTCAAAGACATCCAAGGCCATAAACAAGCATTTAGAATGAGTTTCATCATCCTCATTTTCATATCTTCCTAAGTTTCTTGAATCAAATTCACTTGACTTATCCTTTGAATAGAAGTTTATTTTGTTCTTGAAGAACTTATTCTTACCATCTTTCTTCTTGAAGTTCATATTTTGATTGTTATGTTTGTGACTTTCTTCAGACTGAGATTCCTTGTTCTTGTTTATACATTTTATAGCAAAATGATCTACTTTTCCACAATCAAATAATTTAAATGGGATCTTACCTTTATATTTTCCTAAGCCTCTTCCTAGTATTCTCACAAACATTGCTTCAATATTCTCATCATCTGATTCATCCTCCAAATTTGATTCTTTTTTTTCTTGTTTGGATTGAGTCTCTTTCTTGGATTTTAATGTAACCTCCCTCTTAGTAGACATGGTTCCAATTGTCCTCATTTCATATGATGACAAGATACTTTATAGTTCATCCAATGTTAAGTTTTTCATGTCTTTGGCATCCTCAAAAGTTGAGACCTTTGCATCTTAATTTGGAGTCAGAGATCTTAAAACTTTCTGGAATATAATATATTCTTCTAGCTTCTCACCTAGACCTTTGATCATGTTTATCACTTCATCCACCCTCTACATGTAGGACATAATACTATCATCCTCCATCTTTAGGCTCTGAAATTGAGCTTTGTAGGTCTACAATTTGGCTAACTTGGCCTATTCATATCCTTCATAAATACTCTGAATATTTTTCCAAATTCCATGAGTTGTGATACATTGCATTACCTTCAAAATATCATTTTCAGTCAATCCAAAAAGAATGGCATTCATGGCTCTTGAATTACATTCATATGTTGCATTTTTATATTGCAAAAGTAATTGGTGTGGTTGGAGTTTTGTATCCACTTTCAACACATTCCCATATATCAAAAACCAAGTGACATATGATAATTTTTCATTCTTATCTTCCAGAATGCATAATTAGTTCAAGTGAATAGAGGTGATCTAGATATTGATAACCCACCTTGTGTTTGATTGGTTACCATGTTTACAAAGAGAGGATCTCCTTGAAGATGTTAAGCTTCCACCATACGGACTCGCTCTAATACCAGTTGTTACAGATCACAACAACTAAGAGGGGGGCTGAATCAATACAAACTAAAAATTTAATGCATCCAAAACAAAATTCCTTAAATAATATCACCATTGAATAATGAGCATTTAAACAAATAGATGAAAGAATATAATCACACTGAACACAAAAGTTAATAGTGGGAAACTCTTTAAGGGAGAAAAACCCAATTTGAAACCAAGGATTTTATTTGGTTTCTTTGAGAACCCAATCAACCACTAAAGCACCCACTTCAGATTATTCAAGAACTCACTTGAAGAAAGCTAAGCACCCACTCACCTTATATTACATAAAATTTGATCATATAGTAAAATATTTCTGAATACAATGGATTATTATCACTTTCTTGTAGTTGTTATTACACACAGATCTACAAAACTCTCTCTCAGTCTTTAAATACTCTCTGGCTCTGGCTCATTCTTCATGCATCCATCTAAATTGATTCTGAGTTTTTGTATCCATCTACAAATAGCAATTCATTGGTCATTCATTATGGTCTCTATCTTTGTCTCTTCTCCTCTTGCTCTCACTCCCTTGATCAATTGATCAACAAAAATGATAATCATAAAGTCTTGTTTAAATAGACAAGCTCCATATTTTTTTTATAATTTAGTGTATTTTTAGCATGTATTTGGGTCACTTTGAAAGTTACTATTTTTATCACTCCTTTGTGATTTAAAACATGGTTTTTTTCTTTCATGGTGTAGAGGATGGGCTCACATTTCAAAAAAGTCCAAAAATTCAAAAATTTAACTTCTGGATTGAGAGATATCTCCATGTGGATTTGAGAGGTATGCGAGGACCAATATTAATAGTCCACATTAATATTGCACATTAAAATTTATAAAACTCCATTATATCATCTCCTTTTATTTCCCTTTGTAAATTAGATAAAGCAAGTTTATAAGGAACACAAGGAACTTAGGTCACGTAGGTCATTTTCCTCTGCATCACTATTCACCCACACTTCACATTTTCTTTGTAAATTAGACATATTGGATATCTGGGGAAAAATGGAAATTGTGGAACTTGGGCTGGCTAGGTCAATTTATTCCGCACCCTTATATATCCGCACTACACACCATTCACCTTGTCCCTTTGTAATTTTGGTCACTAAGACTTTCGAGGAACAAGGGTTCTCGTGGTACATGTGTTTTCGGTGTCTCCTATGCCTGCTTCTATCATTTGATCTGCACAACACTATAAATCTTCTTTTTTCCCAATATATTTATTTTTCAGATTGACTGTAAATATGAAGAACTTGGTCCTGAGAGGAACGAGTTCCGAATAAGTCATTTGAGCCCTATTTATATCCTCGAATTGAAAAATAAACTAATCCTTCAATTTGTGCTCGAAAACAACTTGTGGGGAACTTATAAACTTGTGGAATAGTGTCATCAGTTACTTAGTGCCTGAATGCTTCATTTGACCCATAAAGCACACAATCCTTCACTTTTACGCCAAACCTCACTTGCAGGGAACCAAGGCTCACTAAGAACATGTTCCATCGGTATCCCTTGGGCCCATATGCACATCGAATCCGTAATATACTAAATTCTTTTTCGTTCAGCCTCAAAACCATTGCGGGGAACATTAGTTCCTAGGGAACTAGCTCCATCCACACCAAATATACCTACAACACACTAAAACTCATTATCTCATTTTTTTGTAAATTCTTCCTAAGTACCAAATTTCTTTCTTTCTCCATACAATTTTTTGTGTGCACTTAGAACATGTGATAATGATTTTTAGACCCTTAAATTAACTGAGTCAATTTTTAAATCCTTTTAATACATCTCGTGAACTCAATTGAAGCCATATCTCACTATTCATGCATGCAGTGACCCTGAATCATCCTCTAACCATTCTGAAACCACTTTAAATTCTCAATAATCTTGTCAGAGGCCATTGTATATCACTGAAACACCTATCCATCACTTTCATCATGTTTGACCATGTTTCATCATCTTTGACCACATTGGGAAGCCTCATCATACCACTATACCTGTTGATACGTACTGAACCATGCATACCAATTGGAACCACATTGTGACTTGGCACTACCAATCAACCTTCAACTACTCCATTCACGTAATTTTGCCATCAATTTAGCTTGGCATCAATGATAAAACCAATAACAATGACTAGGGTCCAGCATCCAAAATCATATAATCATCATATCATCAAAATATGTCTATACATCTAACTAGGATCTATCTCAAAAATATATACATTGTTATAAAAAATATTTGTAAAATTTTCATCCACTAAGTGATGAACTATAAACAGAAGCTCTAAGTTTTGAACCCTAACCTTTGGGAGCTCAGGCATGCCCACCTCCCTATCCTCCATCTACATCGTCATCTGGATCATACTCTAGCCTCAGATGCACCACACTCATCGTACTCTCAAATGGAACTTGTCGTATTGATCCCACTAGTCTCTTCTCTCCTGCTAGGTATGGCACATACCATGGAACATTAGGTAGTCTATCTATTGCAATGTGCTCATTAAAAAATGCCTCCTCACCTAATGCCTTGTACTACGATAATGACATGGTAATAGACATTGTCATCTGCCCGAATCCATATGAAGCCTCCTATGCATAACTCACTCTCACCTTAGATACAAATATGAGATATTCATACTTGGCTTTATAGAACTCTCTCTGACAAAGATACCTCTCCTAGTGCTATAAAACTAGATCTCTCTCCTTACACAACCCCATGGCCTCCTATCATACTTTGTCCCTATCCTAATGTATGACATTCAAATTTGCATGCAGTCTAGCTATATTAGTTATCACCCCTCCATCTCCACCCTCCTCTCCTCCAAGATTTGCTTCCTCCTCTCCTCCAAGAACCACTTCCTCCCCTCCTACTTGTTCCCTCTCCTCATCTGTCTGGGTCACCCATGCCTCATCCATCCACTCTGCAAACCCCGCTCTGAATCCCACATCATCATCACTATCACATGGCTCCATTTCCTCCTCTAATGGTTATTCCATCACTGGAATAGGTAAATCCCTCTCTATCTCCTCTCGTCTATATCTAATTGGTTACCTTAGCACTGTCAGTACCAACCCAACTTATCTTATCACCTGTGGAAATTGAACTTCCTCCACCATATCTAGTCTTCATCCCTATACTTATATGACCCTCCTCATACAAAATAACTTGATATTTTCCTCTGGCCATGTTGGGAACCCTTGGTATGGATTCCATCTCACCTCCTCCACATTTAAGCTCCCCAATCTCTCATCATACCACTACTCACCCCTCTTCCCTATCTCCGTGATCCTGGTTGGATCACCATCTTAAGAGGATGGTACAACCTCCATCTCATCACCTCCACATCTAAGCTCCTGAATATCTCCTCATACCACTCATCACCCCTCTCCCTTATCTTCATGAGCTTGGTTGACTCCTCGTAACATATATAAATCATGTCAAAATTGTATAATCATCATATCATCGAAATATGTATATACATCTCACTGGGATCTATCTCAAAAATCTATACATCGCTATCAAAAATATTTGTAAAATGTTCATCCACTAAGTGGTGAACTACATATAAGACACTCTAAGTGCCAAACCCTAACCTTCAGGAGCTAAGGCATGTCCACCTGCCTATCTGCCATCTGTCCCATCATCTAGATTTTACTCTGGCCTCAGATACGCCATGCTAGCCATGCTCTCGGATGGCATTGGTGGTGTGGATACCACTAGTCTCCTCTCTTGTTCTAGGTATGTCACATACCATGACACATCAAGTATTTTAGCTATCATAATGTACTTATAATAGTAAACCTCCTAACCTAACACCTTATATTGAATTAATGACATAGCAATATGTATTTTCATCTGATCGAATCCCTGTAAGGCCTCTTATGCAGCACTTCCTGTCACCTTAGTTATGGATCCGAGATCTCCATAATTTTATTTATAAGCCTCTCTCTAATGGATATGCCTATCATGGTGTTGTAAAACCAAGTCTCTCTCTTAACACAATCATGTGGCCTCTTGTCATGTTGTGTCCCTCTCTTCAAGTATGACATCTAACTCCACCTACAATCTAGCTATCCTAGCTACCGCCCCTCCATATCCAACCTCCTCTCCTCTAAGCATTACCTCTTCCTCTCCTCCAAGAACTTCCTCCTCCTCTCGTACATGTTCCCTCTCCCCAGCCTCCTGGGTAGCCCATGCTTCGTCTATCTACTCTACAAACCCTGCTTTAAATCCTACATCATCATCATTATCACACAGCTCCATTGCCTCATCAAATGGGTATTCCATAACTGGAATAGGTATATCCCTCTCTATCTCTTCTCTTCTATAAATAATTTGTTTCCCTGGCACCATCTGTACTAACCCAAACTGTCTTATCACATGTGGAAAATTAATTTCCTCCACCATCTCTGGTTTCCACCCTTGTACCCATATGACCTTCATACAAAATAACTCAATTTCTTCCCCTGGCCATGTTGGGAAACCTCGGTATGGCCTCCATCTCACCTCCTTCACATCTAAGTTCCCTAATATATCCTCATACCACTCCTCACCCCTCTCCCCTAATCTCCATGAGCTTGGTTGGGTCACCATCTTAAGAACCTCACTACTAGCTCTATATGATCACCTGTCACCCATGGAAACCCTAGATGTGTAACTATATCTATGTGCTCATATGCCTAATAATGTAATAAGAACCACACATCCATGTATGTCCTATGCCCAAATGTATGCATCCATCACCCATAATAGACTTGCGCTAGCAGCAAAACACCAAACACAAACATTATCATGTGCTCCAATATGTCAGATAATACCCCTAATAATGTCCATTGAAACCTATCTCCTCATGAATTTGTAATTGCATAACATGAAATAGAAATCATAACCAAGCATAGAAACCTACTCCCCAACGTCACTGGCTTTTATCATACATCAATACAAAATTCCCTTGAAGTGAATATAATATGTGGGGCATCATCTCTAAACAAATGTGTCAATACATCCAGCTTCATTTCTATTGTAATAGGATCTATCGGCTCCCCTTATATTTGAAATCTCAAAATATGGTACACATCATCTAATGTACCCTTCATCTCTCTTGTCTGGAACCAAAATTTACTAGTCCTCGACTCCCACCTATCAATCAATGTTATCACTAACCCTGTATGCCTTGGAACCCTTTGATAATGGTGGAATCTACCAATCCAACTTCCACCAAGTGATCCCACTCTACATCTGTAACATCCCCTCTAATTTGATCAAATATTATAGGTATTGTATCTCTCAAATACAACCTGTCCTTGTCCTCTAAACTAATAAGAAAAGTACCCATTAGAACCAGATCATAAAAAATCACCTTTTTAATCAAAAAAATATAAAATTTCCCTATATCTACCCATTCAATGTCAACCCCCTCTTGGTCGATGGAAACTGGACTAGTCACCGCTGACTGGCCCTTACTATGAATCAATTATTCACAAAATGTGAAAACATAAAAAAAATCAACTAAAATAAAAAAAATAAGCTAAGGTTTTGATTCTTACCACCCTCATGGACCTTTTACACTTCCTCATTCCCCTACTATCTTTCATCTCACCCCAATCACACACTTCTCTTTCTATCAGAGCTCTCAATCAAAAAAATTGCACAGTTCAAATGAGCCCTATTGGCCACCCTGGTCGCTTATATAGGTGCATTGACCTTGGTCATCGTCAACTCACCCTAGTCATCATCTACCCAATCCAGTTGTCATTAACCCAATGTAATCACCATCAATGCATTTAGTCGGCGTCGACCCAATCCAGATGTCATCGATGCATTCATGTGTCATCGACCCAAACCCTAATTTTGCTTCTTTTCCCTCATCTTGACCAATCTCCTCATTTAATTTTTTGTTCCTCCATCTTAGACTTGTGTGTCACCCATAACACACTTTCAATTATCCTGCATACCTCATCTTTCCATCTTTAAATCTTTTGAGCCAATCTATCCATCTTTGCTTATCTTTAATCACATCTTATAGCCCACTTTGAGGTCATCTCTATGTTCCTTCTTAGGGGCACCATCACTCATCTTAAAACCCACTATTATGGCCATATTTCATCCCCATCCTTCCAAGACCCATATTCTCACTTCCTAAGATTTGAAGGATAACTCATAATCTTTTTCCATGCTTTATTTCCTGACCATTTGTCAAACCTTTATTTTTTACCATCCTTGCATTTATTTGTGCATATTTTTATGTCTTCCTTTAACCCATTGGTCCCACAGCTTGCACATCCATCTGAGTGGACTCCCATTGGATTACCTCCATCTCACAGTGACTTTTTCTGACTTATAGGGTCCGTAGGCCATTAATGTCACCTCCATCATAGGTTTTGCTAGGTTCCTATTGATGTGTTTCCTTGGTCACCACCATAGTTTTTTTTATTTTATTTTTACCCTATCAATAGTCTTCACCCTTCACTTGAGGCATCTTTTTATCTTCTTTCTCATGATTTTTACCTTCTTTCTCTCATTACTTGATTTATCTCTTTCAGAAAAAATTATCAATACCCTTCATGTCGTCAATCCATAGTTTTAAGGGGAGAACCTCAACCATCATCTCTCATAATTTATTTTTTATTGTCTCACGGATTGATTAAACACAAGAAACTTGAAAAGGGGGGAAAAAGAAGACACAACTTTTTGGTATGTTTTCCCCCATCCCACATTTTCTCCCCTTTATCATCATCTCACACATTTATCCTCCCCTTCCTATTCAAATTTCAATTTTTCCCCCATTACCCCTCTCAATCCCGATCATCATACCTTAATCCCATTAAACCGCCATTTATCATCCCTAATCCAATTATCCATCTATCACTATAATCACCCCATCCTCACTTTAATAGTATTATTATTATTATTTACCCCCCAAGGTTCTTCACCTTCCCATATTTCACCTACCCATTAACTCCCCCTAATTTATCCCCATACAAAAATGTAGCCATAAAATAGCCCGCCCGTTCTTTTCCTTTCATTTTAGCACCCCCCCTTTTAAAAATAAAATTTGACCTCCACCTACCAAACATCCAATCTACTCTAGTCATCAGTGACTCGTGCAAATTGTCATTGACCTTATTTATACACCCTCACTCTCCTCTCAAGGTACATGAAAACTTGGTATTTTGAGCCATTTAATGAACTTCTTGTGTTTTGTTGTTCTTGTTTCAACGCTTTCTTTTTAGATTTGACGAAACAAATAAGGTGATGGGACAAGTAGGAATACATTTTCTGATGGTCGTTTTAAAGTTTGTGCACACATTCTGACTTCTTGATCCGATGATAACTACGAGAGCTTCCTTTTGGCTAGGAGGAACTATATGAAATAGACAACAAGACCACAAAAGAGAGTTAAACAATATATTTAAGTGGGCTGCCTAGCGTGTGCTAGATCCAGGAAGTGTGGTACTTCCTTGGTGGTAGTCAACCCATTTTTTAATACAACTTAATGTAGGAAATTTCATAAATAAATAATGTCCTACTCTAGTTGATATGATTTAGGTATCTCATCAAAATACAATAAAAATAATAATATAATAGACTAGGTTATGATCAGATCTGGAAGTAGGGAAGGTAGTTAAGGTGTTGGAACAGGTTAGGGTCAAATTCTGGGTAGCTTGGATTTCTTGGATGTAGGTTTTTAAGTTTCTATTATTAGCAGGATTACCAAATATAGAGACCAATGTCAATGAGGTAAAATTAATGATAGTTAAGAAGAAACTGATGATGGTTAAGGTAAGATGGCATAAATTCAGTAAACTGGGTTTTGAGAACCTATTTGAGGTAAGGCAATGAGAGTGAGGGAAATGGCTAGGTTTGCAATGGCGCTGGAGGTACTCAGAGGTATTCATGAATCAAGTATAGGTGATTAAATGATTATGGGTGATGGAATGGTTGGATTCATAGGAAGGTAATAAGGGTGGGATGAAAAATGTAAATAAATGTTGATAAATAGAGATGAAGAAAATTTGTAATCTGGATAAGTATTAAATGATGCAGGTTAGAGATACAATTACTGGTGTTCATAGATTTGATGGTTGGATGATGGTGATGGTTGATCTATGGAATGGTGCTCAGTGTCACAGTAGTGCTTCTCGGAATGCTACCATGAATGTAAATACCTTCATATCCATCTTGGTGTTGGCTATGGCTGTCTGGGTGTGTGAAAGGGCTCTAGTTCTTGCTTGCATACAGAATCTCTTCCATTCCAAAAAAACTTGAGAATGTGGACAACCTCTCCAACAAGGTTACCAAAGTGAATATATGGTAACTGACAATAGTTTAGGATGACCGGCGTCGATTTCAGGTTGACTAGCATCGGTTATGGTGGGATATCCTAGGCTACCCAAATTAGCAGATCATGGCTATCTTTTTCCAACTCTGCCCATTGGTGCTAGGTCTAAAATGGTTTTTGGAACTTAGATAACTAGGAATGTGGTTAGAGGATGAATAGGCATGTGATTTTAGGTTTGAACTAATTCTTAGTTAATTAAGGTGGATAGGACTAAGTCTTAGTTAGTTATGGTGAGTGGATAGTAAGTCCTAGTAAAAGGGAAACCTGTTAAGATCAGGTTTATGATGAGGTGTCTAGGTGAGGTGGTGGGGTGAGGTGGAAATTATTTTTTAATTAAGGTAATTAAATAATGAATTAAGTGAGGATGAGTATTACTTTAATTATAAATAATTAAACTAATACTAATGTGGGGTAAAAGGGTCATGGTTAGGTGAATATGTTTAAGTTGGCTATTCGAAAAGGGACTAAGGGGAGTGTGACTCAATTTTGGTGTCTACATTTTTCCCCCTTTTGTTGCGTAGCTTGTATTGGTAAGTGATGCTGACAAAAATAGGAAGTGATTGCCCCATGTGTGGGTGAAGATGATCCCCCTCAAACCAATCATTGATGAGGTGTAATACGGAATCAGTGAGTGGTTTGATAAATGTGTAGGTGGTGAAGATAGGTTGGGAAGGGTTTGAGTAGTAAGGGAAAGGGTGACGGTTAACTCAGGTAATAAGTAATAGGTTGGGGTCAAAATTGGGTCATGTGTAATGGAAATCAAATGCACGCACACGTATAGATTGCAACACGGTACCAGGTTGAAGAGCTTGAAAACTCTACATCGTCTAAGGTCGATAGGTTTATCCAAACAAGGGTGAAGTGATTTAGGTATCTAAGGTATATGATATCATCCGGAAACACAATGTAGGTCAGGTGTAGGAATGTTTAGGTATGTTCTGGTACACCAAAGGTTTGGTCAGGATAAATGGCACGATAATATGCAAGGTATGGTTGTTAGGCTAAAACAACATAGGTAACAACATCACAAGGTATAGTGAGTACATAAGGTCAATGGTCACACCAAGTAGGTTAGGTTCAGGAAAATAGGTCATGGCATGGGTAAGGCCGAGGTATAGGTAAAATAACAAATCCCAAGATGCAACGAAGGAAATGTAGGGGTAGTTTGGGCTTGTAGGTATGGTTCAATAGGTGTCTAGAATGATAAAGGGTGTGATCACTAATGGTTGTAGGAAAAAGGAAGCTTAGCATGGCCAAATAGTTATAAGGGTTGATCGATGCTGGTTATAGGGTGACCGACGTCAGTTATCTAGGGCACAAATTTGGCCAGCGTCGGTCAGGTCAGGTTGGGTTTATAAAATAAAAATTTTGTATTTTACAGAATCATTTTTTTGTTGTGACTTTGGAGAAAATGACAGATCCGTTTGACCTTTTGTACCTTTCCAAGAGAGAAGGACAGGGCATTGTACCCGGCTGAGGTGGAGAGTACATGTTGGTGAGAGGAGCTAGGGAGACAGATCCACGAGATCAAGGGGATCGATTCGATTGGTTGGAGTGGAGGAGTGGATTTGGTGATTTGGGCATGGCAGAGGTGGGAGAGGGTTCAGGTGGGCCACCGGTAGCGGCTAGATGTACCACCATGCCAATGGCACCACGATGAGGTAGGATTCGATCCTAATTTGTCATTTGTTGTTAAAATAGGTTGGTAAAATTGGTGTTGGGTAAAACCATGTCAGGTGGGGGTATAATTTTGAATTTGTGGTTAAAATGTTGCAATGAGGGAGGGGGAGGTCCTAGGTAGGGTAAATAGGGGTGGGGAGGGGTTTAGGTTAGGTTTTGGGTAAGGTAGGATAGGTTTCTAGGTTAGATTTGAGAATTTTGGGAGAAATAGGGGGTTTTCAGATTCGATCACCATGACAGTGACCAACGTCGGTCAAGATTTGGCCAACGTCAGTTAGCATTGGCCAGCATTGGTCAAGTAGCAGGTGACCGATACCGGTCATGATGGACTGATGTTGGTCAGAAGTGACCGATGTTGGTCAAATTTTAGGAAAAATAGATCAAGAAACAAGGTAGGGCGGGAAAAAAAGATAGGCAATTAGGTGGAAAGGACAAGTTTATTGAGAATGAGTAGGGTAATAGGTATAAATGGTAGGAGTGGATGGGTGTAAAAAGGGGTAATCTATAGGGTTGGGGTATAATAAGAAATAAGGGTTTGGGAATAGGTTTGTTCAGGTAAGAGATGTGTTGGGTATGGTGAAGGTTTAACAATGGTATGATTTATTGGGTGCAGGCTAGGGACCAGTTGCGGATGAGAGATAGAGTACCACCTCTGTTACTAGTGGTATGAGGGAGCATGATGGCAGAGGAGTGGCATCACGTTACAGATGTCAGCCTTATTGGGGTCAGATGATACATGCACATAGTTTGGGAGACCTGAGCTTGATGGTCACACTCATCGACAGATGGGATTCAATGACCAACACATTTCATCTGCCAACGGGTGAGATCACAGTCACCCTAGAGGACATGTGTACAAGATATTATGGTTACTGATAGTGGGGATGCAGGTTTACTCTATTTCTTCATAGGCATCAGAGGAGATGATGTTGACAGTGTTTGGAGAGGGGATGGTAGAGATGAGGTTCCATAACGTGAGCCTAAGCTATGGAGACATGTATGTAGCCCATCCTGAGGAGATGAGGTTAGTGGTCCTGATTATGGAGGCAATGTGTTGTTTTGTGCTACCAGATGCAGAGGGTGGGAGATTCCCACAGGTGTTGATGGGGGTTCTCCATGACATGATGGAGGATAGGACCCATTTTTCTTGGGCACCAACATACTTGGTGCAGTTATACAGGGAGTTATGGGCCTATGGGTGGTTGCATGGAGGTTCAATTTGTGTTATACCTTTCTTCTCCACTACTGGGCATATGAGCACATCGTATGTGTGCATCCAGTTGGTATGCCCCAGCTAGATGCATTCGATGCGGGCTTGGTTCAAGTTGGGTATAGGCATTGGGTGCCTATTGTTGGAGAGCGTAGGGCTACTAGGGCTACTCATGATGTGGCATATTATAGGTGGGTGTTGGAGGGATTATCTAGGGTTGACATCATTTGGAGGCCGTATGTTGGCTTCCCCTCATACAGAAGATGGCGGTGGAGCTAGATGAGTTACAACTACTGAGGTGGATAGAGGGGTGCCATGCGGTGAGCATGAGATGATACACATTGACAAGGTCAGGTGGCAGTTTGGGCTGCCCCAGGACGTGCCACCACCATTCCCTCAGTACATGAGAGATGACATGGAGAGGCCTATGCCTCTACCACAGCTTACAGTGCCAACTGGGTAGGAGGAGAAGGCAGTGGACCGGCAGATTGATGATGTCAGGGTTACAGATAGATATAGGTAGTGGTGGGAAGTCTAGCTATGAGCAGCACCACCTAGGCCAGGGCATCCAGACTTGGCTACCCTTACAGTTTAGAGGGATACTTTGCAGGGGCAGGTTGTCACCTTACAGGCCCAGATTACAGGTTTACAGGGGTAGTTGATAGGGTTTGAGGCACAGGTGGCCACATTACAAACACAGGTGGTGGCTTTACAGGCCTAGATTGCCCAGGGACAGGCACCCCCACATGGTGGAGATGGAGATGGGGATAGGTGCCACCTTACAGGCATAAATAGTAGGGTTGTAGGGCTAGTTGGCCACTACACAGGCACATATTGTGACCTTAAAGGCCCAGGTCACAGCACAAGCACCATCACAGGCACAGGCTCAGGGATAGGGTCCCATGGTACAGGTAGTAGCGGGACAGGGTCCCATGGTACAGGTATAGGGTCCAAGACCAATGGCACCACCACAGACAGTACCAATGGCCAGGTTCAGGGATTCCCTAAATGAGGCACAGTATTATCAGGACCATCTGACTACCATGGGGATAGATGTCCCCTCATATGTAGAGTACAGAGCATAGCAGGCCTCGAGTGAGAGGACCAGATCTCACACACATAGTGCAAAGAGTATAGGGGTGGCGAGCCCAGAGACAGGGTCAGGGAAGGTGACTGAGCTCACGGAGGCTAAGCCCATCCCTGGGTCAGGAAGAGGCTACACTGAGACCCATACGAGGCAGAGAGATGCCAGTAGGGTGCCACACTAGGGCAGAGGAGGAGGAGAGATGAGACTGGCATGGACATCAGGTGGGGTGATGATTAGTCACCATATATGTTCAGGATATAGATTTTTATATATTTTTTATTTATACCAGCCTGTGTTTCAAAGATAGCAAGGATGTACATGAGAGTTTTTGAGATTTTGATTATTATACCAGCTTGTGTGCCGAAGATGTTGAGACTGTATATGAGAGGCACGTGTATTGATTTTGATCTATGTATATATGTATGGACACACTGACTGGGATGAGTGATATATATAGATGATGGTTATATTGATGGTATGAAGTTGTAGTTATGTGTGTAATTTCTAGTGTTATTGTTTATGTGATGGAAACTAGGTGGATTAGGCATGATTGAGTTCAAGGTCATAGGCATGATTGAGTGAGGTCACTTAGGCATGGTGGAGTCAGGTCATTTTAGGCATGATGGAGTTAGGTCACTTAGGCATGGTGGAGTCAGGTTGGTTTAGGCATGATGGGTGAGGGTTATAGGCAGTGGAGTTAGGTCATAGGCATGGTTGAGTCATGGTTTATGGTTTTGATTTAAGTTCCAAGTTATTGGTAACATGGGAGACAAATGGTGATGTATATGCATGTTATGGTTTTAAATTTCCAAATATTTTCTATGGTGGAAATATAAAAATGATAAATGAATTATTTGATGATGTGGTAAAAATGTTTTAATTGGTGCTTGTTTGGTTTAATTTCCAATTGTTGATATAAAATGGAAACTAACTAAGGTAGAATGTGAATAGGAAAGTGAAGGGGAAATTGGTTAGGGTAAAGGGTGGCCGAGCTAACCTCCAAGGGCCCCATGCCCTCGAAGTGCTTGCCTACATAGCCCCAGAAAAAAGGGGCCTCAGGCCGATGTAGTTCTCCCATAAGCTAGGGAAGAATATGATGAGGTAGAGGAATGGGTTTTAGGTAGGTTTTAGGTATGATTGAGTCTAGGTCATAGGCATGGTTGAGTCTTAGGTGATAGTGAAAATATTTTAAAATGTAGGTGTCAATGGTCTAGTCCTGTATAGGATAATCAATAAGTAATGAGGAGGTAAATGGTAAGAGGTGGTGAAAGAGTCCACCTAATTGATAAGAACCTAATGAGTCTATCATACCAAAGATTGGTTTATGAACATGAGACCCTAAAAGGCATTGCATAATGGACTATTCTAAGGTGAAGAAAGTCACATGATCACAAAATGTCACACTTGTGGAAAGTCCCTTGAGCAGAGAGAAAATTAGGGTGAAAAGGAAATGAGGTGAAAGTGGGTGGTTTTAGCATAACTTAGTGTACGACAACATGTTTACCTGGCAAGAAACCCATGCTCAAAAATAGGCAAGTCCATGACAAAAAGTTATCATTTTCTTCATTTGTTTTTGTTTTTGATAGACTGATCGATGTGGGAAGTCTATATGGGATGAGTATATTATCTCCTTGAGGTCTTCGTGAAGCTGATCGATGCAGGAAGCTTCTGAACATTTTATTATATTTTTGCAATGACTTTATATAGTTTTCCTTTGAGGGAGCAGTCTATTTATAGCGGCGAGATAAGAGATATCCTTTTTGAGGGAGTCATCTGTTTGCTGGAAGTTTGACTCAAGGAGTTGAATCCCATTTTACTTTTGGACGTTTAAGTCATGGACAAGACTATAGAGGAAGATTAGGTTCTTGTTTAGAAGACAAAACCATAGTACACAGAGGTTAACTATGAAAAAGATGGTTTCAAGTGACGAACGACCATGGGATTCCATCTTTGAAAAAGATGAAAAAGTATCCATGAGAATCATGTTATGAGTAGAGTCATGCGATACTCATATTGAAGATAAGGCTGAAAGGTGATGGGTAATCACATGATTCTTGTTTAGTCATTGATCCTCAAAATGGGTAACATGGAAGGTGAACAACACTCAAGAGGACGAGTGGTCAATAGATAAAAGGTGATATAGGACTTGATTTCAACAATAAAATGGTCTAAGATGTAAGGCATTGAGGGGCTCAGGTTTGGGTTTACCTTCGAGTGAAGACAAATGATAAGCACCTGATCCATAGGCATGAGTAACGATATAGGGTCCAAGCCAATTAGGAGAAAATTTTCCCCATTTACTTTTCTCTTCTTTGGTTACATGTTGATTTTCCTTCAGGATGAGGTTACCAACCTGGAAGGTTCATTCATGGACACGTTTTTCATAGGCATGCTTGATACATTTTTGGTAGATTTGGAGATGGTCAAGAGCATTGAGATGACGTTCATCTAACAACTCAAGTTGTGCTAAATGGTCCTGGAGAAAGTCATCGTCATTGAGCATGTCTTGTAGTGAGATGTGAGAGATGGAATCTGACTTCGAGAGGCAAGATAGCCTCGGTACCATAGACCAGAGAGAAAGGTGTGGCTGCAGTCAAAGTGTGAATACTAGTGCGGTAAGCCCACAAGGTGAAAGGAATGTGCGTATGCCAATCCTTCCCAGTATCGTCAACTACTTTCATAAGAATTTTGTTCAAGGTTTTATTGGTTGATTCTGCTTGGCCATTTGTTTGTGGGTAATAAGGTGACGAGAAACTGAGTTGAATGCCAAAAGTGTCACACAACTTTTGTAGGGTTTTTTTTTGAATTGTTTTCCATTATCAGTGATGAGACGGTGAGGGACACCAAAGTGACAAATGATGTGATGGTTGATGAATTCACATATCTTCTCAGATTTTGTAGAAATGAGGGGAATGGCTTCTACCCATTTAGTGTAATATTCAGTAGCAGTTATAATCCATTGATGGCATTGTGAAGAATGAGGATTGATCTCTCCGACGAGATCCAAACCCCATTGAGAGAAAGGCCAAAGGTCTCATGCGACCTATAAGGCATGACTAGGAGTGTGATGAAGATTAGCATGTTGCTGGCATTTCACACAATGTTTGACATAGTCACAACAGTCATGGTTCAAGGTTGGCTAATAATAGCCAAGGTGAAGAATGCATTTAGCGAAAGCTAAACCACTAAAGTGGCCTCCACAAATTCCATCATGAACTTCCTTGATGGTGTAAGGAATTTCAGAAACTTGTAAGGCATCGTAAGAGAATACCATCGAAGCCACGCTTATAAAGGATACCACCCATGATGACATAGTGAGAGACACTTTTAAGAAAGGCACGTTGTCCATTATGAGTGAGATCAGAAGGTAGAATGGAAAGGGAAAGGTAGTCTGCAAACTGCTTATACCAAAGGTCACATGGGTCAGGTGCAACGGTTCCAACAGAGTGGACCTCACGAGGTAAATAAGAGGGTGATTGCAACCTTTGTATTGTGACAAAGATTTTAGAGTCAGCAGGAAAAGCGGGTATCTGAGAAGCCAGATAGGCCATGGTATCTGCAAATTTATTAGTAGAACGTGGGGTGGTTTGAAGTTCATAACGGTCAAAGGTAGTCAAAATTATGTCTACATGATGTTTATACTTTTGAAATATTTCATTATGACACTAGTATATACCATTGACTTGATTTACAACCAGCTGGGAATCACCAAAGATATTGATTGACTTAAACATCTAAGGCATAAGTAGCCTGGAGACCCAATACAAGTGCTTCGTATTCGGCTATATTGTTTGTACAATCAAAATCCAGTTTGAAAGATAAAGGCATGGGTTCACCACCAAGAGGAATGAGGATAACACCTACACCACCCCCATGCTGAACACTTGGAACCATCAAAGAAGAGGGTCATTTGGTAAGTGGTATCATCCAAGGAGAGGGTAGCATATGGATTCATCTAGAAAATCAAAGTTAGAGGGTTGATTTCTAGAAAGAGGTGTGTCTGCAAGCTGGTCAGCGATGGTTTGGCCTTTAATGGATTTTTTATGGATGAATTCGAGGTCAAGGTCTGCAAGAAGCATGAGCCAATGCACAGCACACTGATGTTGGTAGGGTTTGGCGTACATGTAATGTAAGGGGTCAGTATTGGTGATGACAAAGGTTTTGTGGTTGAGTAGGTAATGATGAAGCTTGGTGGTGACAAAAACTAAGGCTAAGTAGAGTTTTTCAGGCATGGGTGTATCTAGTTTCATAGTCCAAAAGGGTACAACTGATGTAATAAACCACTTGCTCTTTGTGTTGCTCATCGCGATGAGCGAGCATGGCACCTAAGGAATGATCAGTAGCAAAAATATACAGGTAAAATGGTTGGTCATCCTTAGGAGGAATGAGCACTGTGGTTAAAGAAGGTAATGTTTTAAGGCATCAAAGGCTTTGTGGCATTCATCATCCCATTTGAATGAGACGTCCTTCTTGAGGAGATGATGAAATGGTTGACAGTGGTCAGAAAGTTGTGAAATAAACTGACAAATAGATTGCAACTTACCTTGCAAAATTCAAAGTTGACAGAGATTAGTAGGTGGAGGCATTTCAAGAATAGCCTTTACTTTAGCAGGATCGACTTCTATGCCACACAAAGAAATGATGAAACCAAGGAGTTTTCCTAAAAGTACCACAAAGACACACTTCTTAGGTTGAAGGTGAACACAATACTTGATGAGGCAATCAAAGATGACCTTAAGGACTGTCAGGTGTTCAGGCCTGATGTTTGGATTTGGCAAGAAGGTCATCTACGTAATCTTCCAATATGTGATGCATGATGTCATGGAAGATATAAGTCATGGCTCACTGATATGTAGCACCAGCATTTTTAAGGCCAAAAGGCATGACTCGATAGCAGAAGGTCCCCCAAGGAGTGATGAAGGTAGTTTTTTGTTGATCTTCTGGAGCGAGTAATATTTGATTATAACCTGAGAAACCATCCATGAGTGATAGCATCTCATGGCCGGTGGTGAGATCAACCAGTTGGTCAATGCCTGGTAGAGGAAAATCATCTTTGGGGCAAGTGAGGTTGAGGTCACAGAAATCCATGCAAATGTGGAGTCCCCCTATCACTTTTGTGATAGGAACGATGTTAGAAATCCATTGGGGATAGTCAATGGGTAGGATGAAGGAAACAAGAGAAGGCACTGAAGTTCTTCTTTGACCAGAAGAGCAATGCGAGGATGCATTTTCCGCAGCTTTTGTTTTATGGGTTTGGCATCAAGAATGGTTACGATATTGTGGACCACAATGTTTGGGTCAATACCAGGCATATCAGCATAGGACCAAGAAAAAGTGTTGCTATGGTCCTCAGAGGAAAGAGGTAAAAGCTTCCTGTTCAGCAGCATCTAAAGATTGGCCTATCTTTAGAATGTGCGGGTCATCCTGAGTATTAATGTTGATTTCGATAGTCAATTCATTCAACATGGTTTGCATCTCAGAAGGTAATGACCGTGAATATAAGAATCTTCCACACCAAGATAGGTGAGGATAGACTCATCATCCTGACATTGAATGACATTAATAGAAGGTGTATCATCATCGATCATGTCAGGATATAGGAAGGGAAGAGAAGAGGGAGCCTCACCATCGCGTTGATAAATCAGAGGTCCCAGGGAAATCATGTTTACGAAAAAAAAGTTAGGAGGAATAGATTCAGGATCTATGGACTCCGTGGGTGAAGGTGGTGACATTGGTGAATGGGGTGGAGAAGGTTTGTCTTCCTCAATGAGGTTGACACAGGCCTTCTTGGAAGGTGGTGCAGTAAATCCAATACCACTATGATCATTGTGTTTACGGGTGGTACATGAAATGACAGTATGGTGGCCTTGTTTCGTAAAAACTAAAGCCAAAGCCTTTCCATGTGCAACAATGGTGAAGGAAAGTGTGGGTGAAGCAGTGGTTAGTAAGGGATTGGAGGTCAGATGAAAATGGTCATGTTTGGGATGGAGGTTCAGGTGAATAAGTGGCAGTATCAAGTCCCCCATACATTAGATTAGTGCGAAGGTGGGGAGGACCATAAGGAAAAACCTCACCTATGTGGTAGTCATAATAGGGTGTTGGCATAGGTTCCCATACTCTTGTGGAGTGAGGAATGTGTTGATATTATATAGGCGGTACTCCCCCAGAGTGAGGCATTGAAAAAAACCTTCTAAGGGATCAGTAGTCGATATGTGGGTAGCGGGGATAGATGATTCACTAGATGATTGGACAGGAGGGGTATCGGTTGGTTGGGAAGTAGATGGGTCAGCTGTAGAGGTTGCTGTGGTAGTAGGAATAGAAGAGTTAGATGTGGGAGAGGTGGCAGAAACATTGGTGGATGGGATCATGGGTGAAGGAGAAGTGGGGGTAGTGGCAGATGCCTTGACTGGTACAAGTACATCGTTAGGTCGGTACAACATATTACAAGTTTTGAATGGTGATGGGTCAACGGGGATGGTATAGTTATGCCCTTCATGTTCAAATTTGACACAGCAGTGTAAAGTTTGAAGGGACACAACCCATGATGTGAATCCAAGGTCTACCAAGAAATAGGTTATACTAGAACTCTCCCTCTAAGACATAGAATAGTTCTGGGATAGTGCGAGGGCCTACGTGAACATGAAGGATAATGGTGCCAAGGGTGGAGGTAATGGCATCATTGAAGGAGCACAACATAATAGGGTTATTATGCATATAATTAGAAGGGATGCACATTTGATTGTATGCGTGGGAGGAGATGATGTTAATGCTAGCACCACCATCGATCATGATGTGTCATACGCGTATGTTATCGATATAGATAGAAATGAAAAGGGCGGGATCAGGGTCATCTGACTGGAGAGGTACAATCTCCTCATCAGAGAAGCTGAGGGCGGTGACTTGAGGAGTGGGCATGGGGGTAGAAGAAGGAGATGATTTGGTAAGTGAGGCCACGTGGTGAGGGGTGATAATGGAGGCCACTGGTGTGGGGTCATTGGGTAAAAATTCAATGGATTGCAAAACCTCAATAAGGGCTTGTCTATGAGATTCAGAAGTTTGGACAAGATCATACAAAGACATCTTTAGAGGGGACTGATGTAATTGTTTTATCATTGTGCGATGGGTGACCCCATCAGAGATAGGGTATGTAGGTCCCTGGAATGGTGATTTTGGGTGCGGGTGCAGATGGTATATTGGGCACGGGGTTGGTTGATGGGCTAGTTGATTTTTCTTTTCCTTTGTCTCTCTAAGCGTGGGTGGCAACATGAACCATGTTAATCTGAGGGGAGGTGGATGGAGAGGGTGTGACATGAAAGGTGTAACAACATGAGGGAAAAAACCCTAATGGTGGATAAGATCCTTGTGAAATGAGTAGGGCACACTGACATTTGGGTGGTGATTTGGCCAACTCTCTAATACGGACCATGTTGATCTCAAATTTTGGAGGTGGATAAAATGGTTGTGGGGGTGGAGATACTGATCACTGAATGGGTAAAGGATGATGATGTGTGGTGATAGGTGAAGGTGGAAAATGGTCCTCATCAAGAAGGTCATCATCATCAAAATTTTGTTCAGGAGGAAAAAATTGGAGAAGAACGGTCTTTAGAGCCTTACAATTTTCTACATCATGTCCTGGCACACGATGATAGGCACAAATCTTTGGTTTCATCAAACCCTTTTGGTTTGGGTTTGAGAGGATCATAAGGTCAAAGCGGTGGTAATGTGATGATGGAAGTCTCTAAGAGATTAGTTAAAATGTTGGCGTAGGACCCCGCTAATGGATCACAATGGGAAGTGAGTGTGGGTTTGGGAAAAGGTGTAGATGATCATGAGGGAAGAGGATTTATAGGAGGGGGAATGGGTTGGTCCACTAGTTTGATAAGTGGTATGGTCTTATGTTTTGTTGGCATCTGCTTGGGTAAAGGTGGGGTAGAAGAGCTAGCAATGGAAGGTTTTGTTGGTTTGAACTACCTTATTGGAGGGTAGTGGATTCTTATCTTTGGGTTGCACCTTCTTGGGTAAAGGTGACATGGGAGTATGGGATGCAGAAGGGAAAGTAGATGGTGGAAGAGGATGGGTTACCCATGGGGAAACCGAGTTGCGGTGGAGGTGGTTGGTAGAGGTTGGGTAGATGGCATGGGTTGAAGTCGTATAGGCAAAGTTGGGGTTATAGTAACTGGTGGAGGTATAGGTGGCAAGAAGTGCATGGGTGAGGGTGAGGGTGTTTGGTTTTTGGGTGAATGAGGTGTAATGAAAGGCTCATGATGTAGTAGTAGGTTGTTTAGATTTTGACTGGCCTTGGGTAGGAGACTGTTTGATCAAGGTTGATGGATGGGGCCCTAGGATGGACAGAAAGGGGGAAGGTGACAAAGGTGTGGTAGGCGAGACTGGTGTATGTGGCCTAGAAGGTTGGGTTTTCTTTTTAGGTGGAGGGATAATGTTGGTGTGGGTTTGAGATGATGCTGTTAAGTCCAATTTGATAGGTGGGTGAGTAAGGCTTGATGTCGGCATGACACCCAAGGTAGTGATGGGTCTAGCTATAGATGAAGACATAGGTGTGGGTAGGATTTTAGGTTTTGAAATGGTTTTGGTCATGGGTAAAGGTTTGGATGTAGGTAGAGATGATGAAGAAGAATCCATTTCAATAGGCATGGTCAATGCCGATCTGGTTGCCAAAAATACCCTTGGGTAGATCATGGAAGTATCTTCAGGCAACATTTGCATTTGGGTCGAAAAGGGGAGTTGAAGACATCCCCAGAGCATGGAATTATCAACGTAATCCAAGCAATCAGACAGCCATGAAAATGGGACTACTAAAGAAGAGGATGGAATTGGTTTGGTGGAGATCCCTGTAAAATATGTCTGTGAGACAGGGAATTGGCTAGCCTCAGACTCTATAGGTAAAAGAGATGAGATCATGTCAATGGGGTTTTGGGATGCTGAGGGGGAACTACCCCCAATAGGTAGTGGCATGTCTGACGAGTCTCCCATGGGTAGGAGAGATAATAGGTGGGGTGATGTAGACTTTTCCCTTGGTGGAGGAGAAGGTGATGATGATTCTCCTGTGGATGGGAGAATTAAAAGTGTTGACTGTTCAGTAGGCTAGGAGGTAGATGGTGAAATGACATCAGTAGAAAGTGTGGGTTCCTCCATGAGAGTAGGGGGAGATGAGGGGGACTCCTCTATGGGTGAAGGAGTAGAAGAGGTATGCTCCTCTGTGGGTAGAGGAGGCTCATGCCAGAATTTCCTCAATAGACGAAATAGGTGGGATTTGAGGAATGGCTGGTATGATATCAAAAACCACATGGACTTCACAGACATTGTTGTCACTGGATGAAGGTTCACTATTTTGATTAGATGATGGTTTATGGTTAGGGAATGGATTTTTAAAGATGTGCAAATTTTGATTTGTTGGCACATTTGGGTTGTCCATGACAAGGTCTCCATTATCTATCATCTCTTGGACAATGTTCTTAAAAGTTATGCAGTTACCATCACTATGGCCTTTGACACGATGATAATTACAGTAGTCATGTTCTTTATACCATGCAGGCATAGGATGGGTAGGATCGAAACTTGTATGAGGTTTTATGGGAGGAAGTGTAATGGCTCCAGATTTAAGAATCTTTTCCAAGACTAAAGAATAGGGCTCTCCAATTGAAGTGTACTTCCATTGTTCCCACCGGAGCTGAAAGGCCTGGACAGGGGAAAGATTGGAAGAAGGTTGGGCTTGATTAGAAGGATGAGATGGTCCTACCTTGAGGACTACTGCATTGGCAGATCCTTTGGGATTTGAATAGTTACTTTGAGGTTTTGAAGATGAAGAAGATTCGTTTGATTTGAATGGGGCATTCTTGTTTTGTAATTGGATTTTATTTTCTTCAATGGCGTGAATTTCAAGCTTTCGTGCCATGGTGAACACTTCATCGAAGGTTCGGAAGGTTTTTACCTAAAGATTTGGTGAGATGTGTCTAGCACAAGCCCTAGTGAACAACTCAATAAGTTCAGTTTGAGGTAGCTGGAATGTTAATTGGTTGATAAGACTCCACCAGCAGGTAACGAAATCTGTGATAGATTCATCTTCATACTATTCAAGTGGAATAGAGATCGGTCATGGTGACTTTCTTGATAACATTGATTGAAAAATGGTCTAAGAAAGCTTGGGCTACTTGATTAAAGGAATAAATGGAATGTCGAGGTAGTCCACTATACCAATCCAATGTTGGTCCTATCAAGGACATTGGGAAAGTTTGTAGGAGCAAAGTGTCATCATGGGTGATTAGGTAGCACCCATGTTTGAATTACCACAAGTGTTGTTGTGGGTCTTCTTTACTGTTGAAGTGATTGAATTTAGGCATTTCCCAATGCACAGGGTAGGGGTGAATGGGAATAGATGGATGGATAGGCTCGTTACAGATTTCATCATAAGTTAAAGAATTACAGGAGCCAGAAATAGATGCTTCTAAGGTCTGCATCTTTTCCATCATCATTTTAATGAGGTCATTGGTAGGTTGTGATGAATGGGTGCCCCTGCAGAAAAAGGGGGTTGATGCTGAATGTATGAGGTGGGTGGTATGCTAGTGTATGGTGGTGCTTGAGTATGAGAACTTGCAAGGAGGAATAGAAGTAGGTGGCACATAGCCAGAATAAGTGATAGATGAGGTCGGGGGTTGTTGGTAGTATGTGTAAGTGGGTGGGGTAGTCGTAACAACTCTAGTGGTGATTGGGGGTAAGGACTGTGGGATAGAAAGGATGAGGTTCTAGAAAGGGGTGTAAGTTGTCTGACACCAGAGGTGGTTGCAATGTAATAGGTATATGTGAGGTAGTGGGTGTAGATGGGGCTATACTTAAGGAAACTATCGGAGGAACCACTGATGTCGTAGGTGTGATAGATGATGTAGACACTATGCAGTTATAGTGGCTGTGGGACCTAGCTGAGACACCACAGGTGGTAAAGTGGATGACGGTAGTGCCAAGCTGGTGCTAGCTGACGCAGAGGTGGGGGTGAGAGCAGGAGGGATAGATACGGGCATGTCATATATTAACTATCTTGAGGAGTCCCAGGTGGATGAGTGGGCAGAGATAGTATTGTAGGGCTGTGGGGTTCTGATCAAGGAGTCTTGCAAACTCCTCATCACTGGTAGCAATGGGGATAAGCTGAGTCAGATCCATAGGTGACAGGATGGATGATGGTGATGGACTAGGTGGGAGTGGTTGACAGCTGGCATGAAATATGAGGGTGTTAGTTTGGTTGTGAGTCAACACCATGTGAATAAGTGTTGACCTGGTAAGACTGTATTCTGTAAATGACACAGAAAATAGTAGGGATGGAAAAGAATTGATTATGAGAGGTGAATTGGTAGGTGCTTTGATTAAAAATCAAAACAGATGGACTGATGCTGGTTAGGCCAACTGATGACAGTCACAGTAACCGATGTCAGTTACTGTGGGAAAGTAACAGTTTGAGCAAGTGAGACAGAAACTAGGGAAAGTCAACTGGGGAAGCTATATTTAGTCAATAATATCATAATGCAGAGGATATGGTGATATCTAGATATTTTAAATAGAGAAGAAGATGAGATGAGTGCTCTTTGGGTAAACTGAACCAAAAGCACAGGGAATCGACACCGGTCAGGTAAACCATGATGATGGTCAGATGTAAACCGATGTTGGTTACTGTGAAATATGTAGAATGAAGAAAATTTTCTTTTTGTGAATTAAATTTGAATGAGACACCAACCCAGAAGTCTAGATATGGTAAAAAATGAGTCCTGACACACTCAGAAATAGTCAGAATACACCAACTATGATTATGGAGTGTGAAAGGAAAGAAAAATGGAGAATACGACCTCACACCTCAAAACGCAAGTCAAGAACAAAGCTAAGAAAAACACGTAATCCTACAAGTGAATTTAGTGTGTTTAGCTTATGTTATTTAAGGACTGACTCGTGAATTTAGAACATAGATTTTTTGGTTGGGAAGGCTTCCTACGAAGAAGGAAATTCTAAAGGTGAGGTTTCAGGTTATGTTTTGGTGGGGGCGGGCCTTTCTCTGAGGTGATGACTGGACAGAGATAACCAGTTGGGTGCCCACTGTCAATCCTCTTGATCATGTGATCATTGACAGTTCTTCTGGGTGGGATGTTGTTTAAGAAGATGTGTAAATTTCAATTTGTGTAGTTTGGCAAAGAGAGAGAAGAGAGAATGTGCTTTCTATGATTCAGTTGTGTCAACCATCAGCTGGGCATGACTTCCAGCATATAGGTTTCCCTCAGTTTTAATGTGAGATATAATGCAACAAATCAGAATGCCATGCAAGTGTTTTAAACCCAAATCGAAATGTGATATTCGATGTAGCAAGTGATGAACAAGAAGAGGGATGCTCTTTCACTAATGCAATACTAATGAAAGAAAGAAGTATTCTTTTTAAAGCACCAAAAACACAATTGATTTTAGACAATAGAAAGAGGGGGAAGATTCCAGAGAAGAAAATTAATGTGGAAGCTTTTCAAAAGGGAAACAAACACACAAATTTCACCTAGGAATGAATAAAATGCAAAAGAACCCCTGATGGGTCCCACCGGGCATGCCAAAATGTTTCACCGCTTTCTTTATGGATTTGACGAAACAGATAAGGTGATGGGCCAAGGAGGAATACCTGTTGTGATGGTTGGTTTAAAGGTTGTGCACATGTTCTGACTTCTTGATCCAATGCTGACTGTGAGAGCTTCCTTTTGGCTAGGAGGAACTACCTGAAATACACAACAAGACCACAAAAGAGAGTTAAACAATATATGTCAGTGGGCTTCCTAGCATGTGCTAGATCTAGGAAGTGTGGTACTTCCTTGGTGGTAGTCAACCCACTATTTAATACAACTTAATGTAAGAAATGTCGTAAATAAATAATGTCCTACTGTAGTTGATATGATTTAGGTATCTCATCCAAATACAATAAGAAAATATAATATAACAGGCTAGGTTATGATCAGATCTGGAAGTAGGGTAGGTAGTCAAGGTGCTGGAACAGTCAGGGTCAGATTCTGGGTAGCTTGGGTTTCTTGGATGTAGGTTTTTAAGTTTCTGTTATTGGCAGGATTACCAAATATAAAGACCAACGTCGGTGAGGTATGACTGACGATGGTTAAGAGGGAACCGATGATGGTTAAGGCGGGATGGTAGAAATTCAATAAAATGGGTTTTGAGAACTTTTTGAGGTAAGGACAGTGAGTGTGAGGGAAAATGGCTAGGTTTGCAATGGTGTTGGGGGTACTCAGAGGTATTCAGGAATCAAGTATAGGTGATTAAATGATTATGGGTGATGGAATGGTTGGATTCACAGGAAGGTAACAAGGGTGGGATGAAAAATGCAAATAGATGTTGATAAACAAAGATGAAGAAACTTTGTAATCTGAATAAGTATGAAATGATGCAGGTTAGAGATACACTTACTGGTGTTTGTAGATTTGATGGCTAGATGATGGTGATGGTTGATCTATGGAATGGTGCTCAGTGCCACAGAAGTGCTTCCCAGAATGCTACCGTGAATGCAAATACCTTTGGATCCATCTTGGTGTTGGCTATGGTTATCTGAGATGTGTGAAAGGGCTCTGGTTCTTTACTTGCATGCAGATCTCCTTCGTTCCAAAACTTGAGAATGTGTCCAACCTCTCCAAATAAGGTTACCAAAATGAATATATGGTAACCAACGATGGTTTAGGGTGACCGATGTCAATTTTAGGGTTGACCGGCATCGGTTAAGGTGGGAAATCCTAGGTTTACTAAAAATGCAGATCCTTGCTAATCTTTTTCCAGTTCTGCCCATGGTGTCGGGTCTAAAATGGGATTTGGCACTTAGATAATTGGGAATGTGGTTAGAGGATAGAATAGGCATGTGATTTTAGGTTTGAACTAAGTCTTAGTTAATTAAGGTAGGTAGGAATAAGTCTTAGTTAGTTATGGTGAGTGGATATTGAGTCCTAGTAAAAGGGAAACATGCTAAGAATAGGTTTATGATGAGGTGTCTAGGTGAGGTGGTGGGGAGGTGTCTAGGTGAGGTGGAAATTAGTTTTAATTAAGGTAATTAAATAATGAATGAAGTGAGGATGAGTATTATTTTAATTATAAATAATTAAACTAATATTAATGTGGGGTAAAAGGGTCATGGTTAGGTGAATATGTTTAAGTTGGCTATTCGAAGTTTTTGCAGGACAACTTGGATCTCAGATGTCTCATCATTCTTTTTTGATTAATTTCAAATCCCCCTTTATTCATCCTTTCAGCTCATCATACTACTATATCCTATTCTAGTCACCATCGACCCATTCCATTCGTCGTCAACCCATCCTTTTTATCCCTATTTTATCTCTACATCATCATCTTCCCCTACTGCATAGCTTCACCATTCATCCAAAGCACTCTATCTCAGCCACCCATATGTTTTTCAACACTGATCTAGTCTTCTCGGCCATGATCACCATAAAAACTACTAGCTCCCTCATTAGATTTACCTCTAGTTGCATCACCTTTATTAATCATTATCCCTGCATCAGATCCAACATCTCAGCGATACTGTTTATGTACTTCTTCTTCTCAGATAAGAACTAGTTAGGGTTGATTATACCAGTTAGTATCGGGTTGTTGTCAAATCACTCAAGTTTGCTTTATGTATCATAATTCCACATTATTAGATCTTCATTTTATCATCTCTATCTTAAATTAAATCTCTATTTCAAAATATTATCTACATCCTTTCATTAGTTGTCATTTATTGATATTTATTATCAAATGTGGGTTGACATCCATTCTAGGAAGCTATTAATTTCTTGGGACTAACCTGATCAGGAGACCCACCATCTCATTTTCTAATCCTTTTCGTGTTAGTATCTCTTTATTATGTAGGTCATCGATTTTGCGTATGAGAGGTCCTTTTGCACCCATGTTTCCATCACCATCTTCGTCATCCACATTAGGAGGTCACTTAAAGCCTCTCATAATTTTATGTTTCTTGATTTCTTGTATCCCTTGCATTAACTTGTAATATGAGCATGAATTCTCGTCAAACAAAACCTTTCACTTGCACACTCAATTTAAAACATCATACTTGCTCGATATAAAACACTAAATAATGCAATAATCCACATATCAAACAATCTAACAAAAACATACATTAACTAATCCAAATAGTTACACAATCGTACATCCACCATAGAAAATATTAGCAATCACGATAATCATCAATGACACATTTAAGAACCCAATACATGATAAAAGTTAGTCTATAAATACATTAAGATCCAAAATCAACACATCATAATTATACGACAATGATAATAACCATGAATAGGCCCCATCGTCCAAATAAAAAAAATGCACGACAAGTTAGCATATAACAATAATGTTACGACAAAATAATAAATATCCAAATCAATTAACCATGGTAAAAATGTTCCAATGTATCATCATAAATTAGTAAAATGAATCCACATAATAAAAAAAAAAGAGTGAAACTAGTGGGCACTGCAAAATCACATTGTTCTAGTTTAAGAAAATAATTTTCTGCATCAATACTGAGTAAAAATGGATTTGTTTATATGAATATGATGTTTTTTGTACTATTGTTATGATATTATGTAGATGGTTTATTGGAAACAACCAATGTGGACACTCTTATGTAGCATCCCAACAATGGATTTCAATCAACTTCCAAATAAATTCATTTCTCTCACAATTTTTTTGAGTTCGTCACCACCATACTCAATTACACCTAATATGAAAAATTAATTAATGTTATGAATATTAAATAGAGAGTGGTCATGAAGACATAGGGAAGTCGCATATGTGCTTGTTATGTCTAACATGATAGCATTTTCATCATGGAGTCACAAATCACTAGTTAAAATGTTATCATAGGAAATTATATCCAAGAAAATATCCTTGAAATTCCATGCATTCTACCTTAGACAATAGCATGAGTTCACTCTTTTCATACATTTAACTCCATATGGAACCTGGATTGGTTTATCTGAATACGTCCTTGCATGAAAACACAATTTTTACCACTAGCTAAAAGAATTTAAACATTGAAATATAGATCAGTGGAGAGAAACACATTCTGGTTGTGATGAGTGCAAAAATTAATGTAGTGGGGATGCTAGTGTAGTCAATCAAATTTTGTAATTTAAATTTTGGAAAGCTTTGATTTGAATATTCACTCTTTTTATGATAAATACAAATTTTCCTTTCTCGCTTAGTAATTTATGAGGTCTATTATTTACTTTTTTAACTTTATACTGACATGTCAACACATTCTAAAAATATAATGTATGAAATAAATAGAAAAACATCGGTTTATCAAATATAAAATTCATTTGGCATATTTCGTGCTCCCAGTCAGGACTGTACATCTGGTCCTGACCTACTTGTACAATCTTAGAGTGGCATGTCTTCCAACTGCAATTTCAAAAAAATATCTTTTTCAGGTCTTATACTTCATCTAGGTAAACTTTTCTTAGATACATCATCTACCAAACCCTATATAAGCAAGTAATCACTACCTCTTTTTCTAACTTGGGACTCATAAGAAAAAACACTAGATTACTCACTCCATACACTTACAAAAGGCATCCAAACCTCCATAAATCTCATACTCACATATGAATTCATTAGGGTAGCACCCACATCAGGTCTAAAACTATGGACAAGGTCGAGGAATCCATGTCTCTCTTCCATAAGCACTCAAACATCCTCTCTCAAAGTATTTTTTAACTTTTGCAAGTTACCCTTGCTAGGTAGGACATATGGTTTGTGTGGTGAAGTCCAGAGTTTAACCTCTAAAGGAATTTAATGCCCAACTACCCCACACATGTTGGCTTAGGGTAATTAAATTTCATCTCCCTATAAATACAAGGTTTTTTACTAATAATTTTTACCAAATACAAAGTACGCTAAAACCCCAATTTTTGTAACCCTTCGCCATATTTCCTAAAGTGAATTTTGAGGTAATACTTTCATGTTTTCTTAATATCTTGGGTTAAGTCTGGTTAATTTTAATTGTTATCCTTCACTTTGATGTCTAATTATTTCTTTTCTTATTCTTTAACCTTCATTTTGTTCCAATTTTCGTTAATTCTTATTTTTGATCTCAAGCATGACAACTATTGTTGTTGCTTGTTTATTTTTTAGTCTAAAAATGCATAGTTGTGTATCAACAGGGAAAATAAGGTTCTTTATCTTGTAAAACAACTATTGCGTCGTAACTTCCAGGATCGAATTTTTTCATATTTTGGAGCTGTGGAAACCATCGGGTTTAGGAGTTCATATATTTTTGGACTTCGAGGGTTTTAGGTTTCAGAATTCTTTGACTTAGGATTTCAGAGGTGGGAATTTCAGACTTTTGGAAAATCAAAATTTTGGGTTTCTGAGTTCACAATATTGGTGTTTGGAGATTAGTAAGCTTCTTTCAACGTATAAAGTTTTGATTTCTTTACTTCAAACTTCGGATTTTCAGAATTCTAGGTGGATTTTGTAGTTTATTTCCCAGGCATACACTTAGGTTCCAAATTCTGAATTCTTGAATTCTACAACAAGAAGATGTCTATTTCCTTGTGAAAAGGGAAAGATAAAATTATGTATAGCTATCTAGGGGTATCCCCTCCTTCTAGCATATCATCTAATGTGGATGATATTTGATACATTGATTTTGGGAATATGGACATGTCTAAATTTTAGAGAGGGTTAAGGCCCCAAATAAGAACCCTTGGATGCAAGAAATCTATGATAGTGGGCTTCCTCTTGCAGATTAATTTCCTCAGTCCATGAAATGTCTGGAATTCGTACTCATTACAACATCTCATTTCGATAAAACTTCATGGACCATAAAGGACAATTATGGCATAGTAGTTATCAAGGTGGATAGTAATTTATTTGAAGAACTCCTAAAGCTCTTGTATGTTAAGGAATATGCTACTATCTCCCTGGATTATGCTCTAGATAATTTTGTGGCAAGGTATTGCACTTATACGATGGTTATCAACAAGATCTATTTGGCCAAGACTAAAACCACATTATCTAGATTTCCCAAGGTGATTCCCCTATCTAATTTTATATTGGAAGTTAATGATATCATCACACTATTGAGCAAGATTATAGGTCTTCCTCGTACTAGGGAATTTCAAGAGTGGATTTATCTCTATATTTCCACGATCAATAAGAATAAAGACCTCATTCGATGGGGTGGGCACATAAGAAATTCCATATGCTTTTAGCTAGAAGATGTGTTAATTTTAATAAACATCAACATGACCTCTTATCTTGTGTATGTGGAAGTGGGAATGCTAGAGTATCCAGGACTAACTCCAAAGGGAATCAAGATCTCAAGTCAGATATACAAATACTATCCCCAACTCACTATGGTGGAAGGTCATAAGCATTTTCGGAGGGTCAATGACACCTTCTTTGCATCTCTCTTATACTTATTTGATAAATAATTATACAATCGAAGAATCTAAGAAAAAATATGGATAGAAGTTTAGGAATGGGGTGGTATCTACCTTTAGTTTCTGACTTTTACTTACATCAGAGTGTCAGGATTTTTAGGAGCTCCTAATAAGCTTCTAAGATGCCTGACTAATAAGTGGGTCTTAATGGAATTAGTTCACCAGTTGTTGAGTTATCATAAGATTTAACACAGTAGACACAAATAAGGGGACCAATTTCCTATAACCATATGAATACATACGTTCCCATATATATAAGGCTAAAAATGTTGAAGGGGAAATGTCTCAAGTAACTTTGATGACATTCCATCTTCGCATCAATTTTGAATACTGGGACAAATTTGATAAAATGGAGTTAGTCAGTGTGCATGTACCTCAGATGGAAGACATATGGATTCATTGCCGAGATGTATATGAAATAAGAGAAAGGAAGTTTGAGAGGCAAGACCTGATGTAAATTAGCCATTATGGAATTATAGTTATCCCTAAGGGCTTAGAAGATAATGATGATGTGCTAGATCTTGTTTATAAAAAAAATAATGTTATGAATCAGCATTTTCCCAGGATAAATTAGTCGATTGAGGAGTGCAGCAACAAAAAGGATAAATTAGTGGTTGAAAACCTTGGTAATTACACCTAAAGCATTAGACCAACTAGTCGTAGAATCTGTACAATTACATTCATTAGTGGTTTAACCTACTCCATAAAAAGGAATAATTTCAACTCCTAAACCAATTGCTAAGCCATGAAAAGAAATTGTAAGGGTTTAGGATTTTCCTCTGGGGTTCCTACTATAGGAGTTGTATCTTCAAAGTTTCCATATGAAGTGATAGATCTAAGTGTCACGGTCGTCTGTCTCTTCATCTTTCACACTCTTTGTTTCATCTTCCCCTCCATCTCTAACTCTTCCTCAGATTGAATATTTGTTTCCTTCCCATCTCATTTCTCCCAAATATCCCTCGATGGTTCATATTTTATCTTCTCTTCCAACCCTTTCAACTAGATAAATCCTAGGGTCATGGTCTGTCGACACTAAAATTTTCCTTCGTAATTTCTATTTCATTAATGTATGTATTAGGAATAGGATGTTGTTAAGTATAATTAGTAGTAGCGTCTGATAGAAGATAATGGTGCCGTCAGTACGGTGCCGCCAATAATGTGGAGTACGGTAATAGTCAAAGTACAATAGGAATGTTGTAAAAAGTAAATATTTGTCGTAAGTGGTCCGGTAATGTTAAAATGTCAAAGTTTGGGTAATGAGAGAAGTAGGGTCTACATGATTAGGAATTAGAAATATTATATTGGTAATAAGGACAAGGAGTGAGGTCATAAATATTTTGTGTATTTTATTTGTAAAAACTCTAAAAATGTGGAACCCATGTAAAATGATAAGGTTTATCTTATCTTAAAAGATAAGCTTACATGTACAGGTAAGAGTTAAGGTATGGAATATGATTCGTCAGAGTGGATTTCTTATCCTATCTTAGAGATAAGATGGATAAGCCTGGCAGTTCTATAAATAGAGAGGCCACCCCCCTCATTTAGCATAGAAAGAAGTAGTGAGAAATATTGTAGGAAGTGTGCGAAGGAAGCCATCAGTTAAAGGTGTGTTGAAGAAGCCATTAAGAGGTGTAATTGTAAAGTTTCTCCCATAGTCTTGGTGAAAGGAAAGTGAAGTCAATAACACTTGAAGTACCTCATGGGTGAGATTGTAACAATTTCATGTTAATATTATAATTTACTTTGATATTTCAGATTTGTCATCATTCCGTCTTATCATAGTCGATGGTATTCTTGTGTTATGTTGTTGTTTTGTTTCCAGATTACATCCACCAAACTAAAGGCTGTGCATTAGTAAATAATCATAGCACGAGGAGTTCTCGGTGAAGAATTATCATAGTGCCGGATTGGTGATGACATTTTGGTTCCGTTGCCGGGACCATTCCTCGTTGGTGGATTTTCTGGAGAGATATTCCCACTTAGTCAAAAATCAATTGGAGGGTAACCTTATTTTTACTGTGCATAGTAGTTACCATGGTAAAGTCATTTTTACCGTGAATAGTAGTTACCATGATAAAGTCATTTTTGCTGTGAATAGTAATTATCACAGTAAAGCCACTTTTTATTGTGAATAGTATTTACCGCAGTAACTTCACTTTTTACCATGAATAGTATTTACCGCAGTAACTTCACTTTTTACCATGAATATTATTTACCGCAGTAACTTCACTTTTTACTGTGAATAGTGTTTACCACAGTAAAGTCAGCTTTTACCAGCAGTAAGTCAAGTTTTACCATAGTTACCGTGGTCATTTCTATTTTACTGTAGAAAGGTGTAAAGTCACTTTCTATTACAGTGATTCCAATTATTTGTGCACATAAGTCTTGTTGATTGTACTTGTGGGTTGGTATTTTACGGGGGTTACTTTTGAAAATGGGGAAGATTCCTATTTTTTCAGCCCAATCTAATGAAGATGCTTCCTCTTTCATTCAAGAGTTTAAACGATCTTGTATTTGTAATGGCCTCATAAGAAGGGAACAATGGACTGAATTTTTTCCTACCTTTTTGGATGGTTCAGCACTTAGGTGGTTTGAAACACTAGGTGATAATGTGAAAAACTCATGGGATTTATTAACTGAAAGTTTTCTTGAAGAATTTGGTGAACAACAGAGATATGCAGATCTCATGATCGATATCACAAAGCTAACCCAAGGAGAGAGATAAGGGATTATCATGCTCGTGTTCTAGAGCTAAGGAGGAAGCTCGATGCCCAGATCCGGAAGGAAGGATTAGCGGATGGGTTGATGAATGGTGTGGATAATCTCCTCTGTAAGCACTTCATTCTTGGGATGAAGCCAGAGATCAGACAATGAGTGAAGTATGACCGCCCAGCTACCATTGAACAAGCAAAGGAGATTGCAAGAAGGCAAGAAGAAAGCATGGAAGAGGAGCCCAAAGAAACTGTTGCTAAAGTAGAGCCTACACCAGCACCTTTGGTCCAGAATCCACAACCACTCCCGGTGAGCACAAATATTTCTCCTAGTACATCTACTGAGTATGAAGATTTTCTCAAAAAGATGGGTCAGTTAACTATTAATCTTCTTCAAGGAAAGGAATTTAGTTCTCAGGGAGGAGATAGAGGTCCAAAAAGAAATATTTCTGAAGTTGTATGTTATGGTTGTTATAAAAAGGGTCATTATAAGTATAATTATTCCAGATAGAGCTTCTACATCTGGTAAAGGAGATAATGATAAAGGAAAAGCACCTGTGAATTCTTTTGATGTAGTAGATAAGAGCAGAAATAATGAAGTAGATGTGTTTGTAACAAAAAGAAAGAAAGAAAAAGATAATCAAGATGGAAATGATCCTAAGAAGATGAAAGGAGAAACTAGTAAGAAACATAGGAGAAGAAAGTTGGGTGTGCAGGATTTTTTGATTTCACAGGGGCAAGGACCATACTCCATCTTGGAAGATCTGTCCAAAAGGCCTGCAAATATTACATATGGTCAACTCTTGGCTATGTCTTCGGAGAAGAGGCGGGAGCTGCGAAGTGGACTCAATGCTCGATGAAGAAAGGAGGTTGAGGTCCCTGTTTTGGAGGCAGAGGCAGATCCCTATGCTCCACAAGCTGAGGTATTATGTAATGGTATTTCAATTCATGATGTCTTAGTTGATGGAGGTGTTGCAGTTAATGTAATGACCGAGTCTGTAATGAATATGTTGGGTTTAAAAATTGATCGCCCTTCAACACTTATGTTAAGGTCATTAAATAAAGGAAAAACTAAACCAGAAGGTGTAGTTTCAAATGTGGCAATATCTGTTATGGGTGTTGTATGTGTGGTAGACTTTCAGGTGATGAAAAATGGTACTGTTACGTACCCAATGCTGCTGGGAAGACCATGGCTAAGGAGAGTTCATGCAAGAAACTACTGGAATGAAGGCTTCATGACACTTGGACGTGGTAGAGAGAGGGTGAAGATAAACGTGATCCCTCGACATCATAAAGCAGAACCTGTGGATTCAAGTGATGAAACTGATGATTGGACATCCTCTGATTACTCTAGTACCAGTGAAGTGGACACTGAAGATGAAGAAAGTGAGGTTGATGTTTCAGTCATGGATATCCTTCCAGTCACACCAACTCATGACCCCATAAAATTATCTGAAGAAGAAGTTGATGATCGTCTCCAACAAATAAAGATTGGTGATGCTGTGATGGAGAGTGAGAAGGAATCCTACCTCCAGCTCTTTCGAAGGTACATACACCTATTCACTTTTGATTACAAGGAACTCCGTCAAGTAAGTTGGGTAGAACATTCTATTGAGCTGGTAGATGGTGCTAAGCCCATAAAGCAAATGCCATATAGAATGAATCCTAATTTTTCCAAGACTGTAAAAGAAGAAATAGATAAGTTGCTTGATGCAGGATTCATATTTGCTGTGGAGAATTCAGAATGGGTTTCTCCCATTGTGATCTCAATAAAAAAAAATGGGAAGCTACGCATTTGTGTTGATTACAGGAAGCTCAATAAGGCAACAAAGAAGGATCATTACCCTCTTCCATTTTCAGATCAGATCTTGGACGAAGTAGCTGGCCAGGAGTGCTATAGTTTTGCTGATGGATATAGCGGCTACAACCAAGTTCGTATAGCAGAGAAAGATCAGCTGAAGACCACGTTCACCACTCCTTGGGGAACGTTTTCTTATAGAGTTATGCCTTTTGGGTTGTGTAATGCTCCAGCAACATTCCAGTGTTTGATGAATAGGGTGTTCGAACCCTACATTGGGACCTTCATCAGAGTATTTCTGGATGATTTTTGCATCTATGGGAGCAAGTTGGACCACCTGCACCAAATGGAGACAGCATTTCAAAGGTTAGATGAAGCACAAGCCTCACTAAACCCTACAAAGTGTGTCTTTGGATGTTCTAAAGGTGTTTTGTTAGGGCATGTTGTATCCAGAGATGGTATTGGTACTGATCCTGATAAAGTTTCAAAAATCAAAGATTTACCATTTCCTATGAATAGAAGTAAGTTGAGATCATTTTTAGGCCATGTGGGTTACTATAGAAGGTTCATCAAGAATTTCTCAAAGATTGCACAGCCACTAACCTAGTTCTTGAAGAAGGATGTTACTTATGAACCAGGAAATAAGGCGCATGAAGCTTTTGGACAACTGAAGGAAGCCCTGGTGTCTTCACCTGTTTTAAAGAATCCAGACTGGAGCAAGCCATTCATTGTGTACACTGATGCCTCAGATGCAGCACTAGGAAGTACTTTGAGCCAAAAGGATGAAAATGGGAATGAACATCCAATTTACTTTGGGAGCAGACAAATGAGCAGTGCTGAGGTAAATTATACTGTAACTGAAAAAGAGGCTCTGGCTATCATTTTTGCTGTAAAGAAGTTTAGAAATTACTTGCTAGGGCAAAAATTTCTAGTTGTAACAGATCATCAGGCTCTAAAATATATTGTAAATAAGCCTAACCCATCAGGGAGGATAGCAAGATGGATAATTTTGCTACAAGAATTTGAATTTGATATTATAGATAGGCCAGGAAAGAAGCATGTCAATGCAGATGCACTCTCTCGAGCCTATGATGGTTTAGGATCATCTTGTGATGATGATGATTTCCCCGATGTAGCATTGTTATCCCTTGACACAATCCCTAGTGAATACATAGATATTTGGAATTATCTGAATGAATTCAAGTTTCCTGATGGTGCCAATGCAAAGACTAAGGGAAAGATTACTCAAGCCAGTCGTCCATATTCTATTCTGCATGGAGTATTATTTCAAATAGGACCTGATGGACAGTACAAGAGGGTAGTTGGACGTGATCAAGGGAAGGAACTGCTAGAAGAATTCCACAATGGTACATGTGGAGGGCACTTCTCTGGACAACTTACAGCAAGAAGGATCTTGGATGCAGGTTATCACTGGCCTACTCTTTTTAAAGATTGTTATAATTATTGTAAGACATGTGATATTTGTCAAACACATGGTAACCGTAAGACTTCATCAGCTCCATTATGCCCTATTCTTCCACTTGGTCCCTTTGAAAAGTGGGGAATAGACATTGTAGGTCCACTTCCAACTACCTCACACCAAAATAAGTATATTGTAGTTGCCACAGATTATTTAACCAAGTGGGTTGAAGCTAGGCCATTGAAAACAGCTTCCATGGATGAAGTGGCAAGGTTCATATATGAACGCATTGTCACCAGATTTGGTTGTCCATTAGAAATTGTAACAGATCAAGGAAGCCACTTCATTAATGAGGTGGTAGAAGCCCTAGTCAATAAGTTTTCTATTAAGCACAGGAAGGCAACAACATACAAACCAAGCACAAATGGACAGGTGGAACGAACAAATTTTGTGTTGTGTCAAATTCTAGCAAAAGATGCAGCCTTGCAGGTACATAAATGGGATAAGAGAATTCATGCAGCATTGTGGGCATATAGGGCAACATCAAAGTCAGCAACAGGATATTCCCCATTTCAGTTGGCTTATGGCATTGATCCAGTTCTTCCTATTGAGTTTGATATTCCCACGGTCAGAGTAATGAAAAATGAAAGAATGGATGAAAGTGATTCAGTAAAAGAAAGGTTGGTACATCTTCATTTGTTAGAGGAAATGAGGGAAATAGCTAAGGATACAAGCTATCAGAAGAAAATGAAGCAGAAGGAATACTTTGATCAAAAGATCCGGTGGTCTCCATTTCATGTGAATGACTTGGTTCTAGTATATGATTCCAGATACAAAAAAAGAAGACAGAGAAAATTTCTTCCAAAATGGATGGGGCCCTACAAAATAGCAGCTGTGCATGAAAATGGTACGTACCGACTGGAGGAATTGGATGGCACTCCCATTACGAAATGGGTCAACCACGACAAGTTGAAGATTTTCCAAGCACCAGAATAGTCTACTCCGAGGACGGAGTAGAAGCTAGGAAGGGGGAAGATGTCGACACTAAAATTTTCCTCCGTAATTTCTATTTCATTAATGTATGTATTAGGAATAGGATGTTGTTAAGTATAATTAGTAGTAGCGTCTGATAGAAGATAACGGCGCCGTCAGTACGGTGCCGCCAATAATGTGGAGTATGGTAATAGTCAAAGTACAATAGGAATGTTGTAAAAAGTAAATATTTGTCGTAAGTGGTCCGGTAATGTTAAAATGTCAAAGTTTGGGTAATTAGAGAAGTAGGGTCTACATGATTAGGAATTAGAAATATTATATTGGTAATAAGGACAAGGAGTGAGGTCATAAATATTTTGTGTATTTTATTTGTAAAAACTCTAAAAATGTGGAACCCATGTAAAATGATAAGGTTTATCTTATCTTAAAATATAAGCTTACATGTACAGATAAGAGTTAAGGTATGGAATATGATTCGTCAGAGTGGATTTCTTATCCTATCTTAGAGATAAGATGGATAAGCCTGGCAGTTCTATAAATAGAGAGGCCACCCCCCTCATTTAGCATAGAAAGAAGTAGTGAGAAATATTGTAGGAAGTGTGCGAAGGAAGCCATCAGTTAAAGGTGTGTTGAAGAAGCCATTAAGAGGTGTAATTGTAAAGTTTCTCCCATAGTCTTGGTGAAAGGAAAGTGAAGTCAATAACACTTGAAGTACCTCATGGGTGAGATTGTAACAATTTCATGTTAATATTATAATTTACTTTGATATTTCAGATTTGTCATCATTCCGTCTTATCATAGTCGATGGTATTCTTGTGTTATGTTGTTGTTTTGTTTCCATATTACATCCACCAAACTAAAGGCTCTGCATTAGTAAATAATCATAGCAAGAGGAGTTCCCGGTGAAGAATTATCATAGTGCCGGATTGGTGATGACAGGTCCCCTTTTCAGAACCCATAACCTCTGGAAATCTCTTTCCATTTAAAATTTTGTTTCACTCATACAAGAGGCAATCATTTCCACTCTTCCCTCCATTTTCACCTCGTTACTTCCACCTCCTATGATTGTGACTAGTTCCATAATAATATAAACTACCCAAATTACTGATGTAATAATGCCTTTAGCATCTTCTATATCATCTTCTTCTATTCCACAATGGTTGTATAGGAAGACACCGAAGAAGAAAATGCTTATTTTTTATGGTGTTGACTTAAGTGTTTTGGATATGGTTCCAAAAAAAAAATCTAAGTGTTCAAGAATTATTTCTAACTTATTTGTGGATTAGACAGGTGAAAGGTTTGTTGAGATCGCCATTTCTACAACAGGAAAAACTAAAGAAATTATTACGGTGGTGGATTATCAATTTTTGATGTTTTTTGTTGGAAAATATACCCATGAAGGTGCCAAATTAGATGTTTAGGTGGTTTTTGGTAATTTGATAAAGAAATATGACAAGGAAAAGGTAACCAAGGAGGAATTCAAAGGAAAATTTGAGTAGTTGACCACTCTCTTAACCAAGATCACGCAACCTATCCACACTACTAATACCCTCACTATATATCATAGTTTCAATGACAAATATTTTCATATAGTGGTAATAGTGGAAAAAAAGGGTGATCAGTAGGGGGCTAGAAGGAGAATCTTATTCAGGAAGTAGATTCATTGATCAAAGTTATTGTGGATTTATATAATGAATAGTGTGTAGAAAAATATGCTATCATGAAGTTAAATGGACTCCTCACTAACGAGAGTGATAATTTAAACCTTACTCTTGAGACATGGAAATAAGTTCAAGGTATTAGCCCATATTTTATGATAAATTAAGGTGTGATTGATGATATTTCAAAACCTTTTGAATTTAAGGAAGATATGGAGTTCTGAGCTTGACTAATGCAAGAGATCATGTCAAAGTTAGAAGAAAGAATATTTGAGGTAGTGGATGGTTTGAATGATATTTTATAAGAATTTGAGAATATCGAATGTAAATTCTTAGATAAAACTATTGATACCCTTCCATTTGAACAAATTATTTCCAATTTTAAAATTTTGGTAAACCAAGATGATGATGTGACCAAATATTTTAATCTTTAATCTATTTATAGGTTAGTATCTTTTTAAAACTTCTTGAGTGACCTAGAGAAGGTTGTTGATAGAACTCAAAGAATTTCATTAAAGGTTTCCAAAAAATCTGAGTCAGTCAGTGGATATCCTAATTTGTTATGCATGTGAACCTAAGGAGGAGGAGGTCTAGGGAATTATCAAGTGATTTATTAAGTATAGGATTAGGTTATCTCTATGGGAGAAGAAAGAAGAATAAGAAAAGGAAAATGATTCTGCTAGCCCAAGCTAGGCATGGCAGTTATTGTCGAGCATCCTCCAAGCTCCAGAACTAGTGGAAGTTACATGGTTGACTTGGTCAAACCTGTGCAACTATTTTTGCTATTTTATGGGGGGTTGATCCCTAAATATTAATGAATTCTATTTTTATTAGAAGTAGTTAGTAGTCGGAGCTAAAATTGTTCAATTCCTCTTAGTCTATAAATATGGGAATGCATTATGTTCCATGACAACTCTTAGATCTTTTTTGAAGGGGCTCTATTATTTTGCAAAGTCCAAGAACAAGATTCAAACCTTTTATATATATTCAAAACACTATTTTTCCTTCAAATATGTGGTATATTATGCAATTTTTAAATTTTTTAAGCACATTTGAATGTTTAGTTCCTTGTATGTGGTGAATTAATTTTCCTTTAAATCAGTTGTCTTATTTCAATTATTGGTGAAGTTGTGATATAAATCTTTGTATTTCAGTTGTGGAAAATCTTAAATCCCTTCTATTATTTAGAGTTTTATGATGTATTAATTTAGTGATTGAGAATATTTTTAGGATGCATGCATGACATGTATTGTTCTGCAATATTAATTGTGCAAATGAAAGTAGATCATTTTGTTCCATTAATTCTTTGTGCATCACCATTTTATATGTTAAGTGATAATCCCTCTATCCCTATTCTCAAGGAACACAGTAGATTAGTTTTATTTCAAGTTTTATAGCCTTGCATCTTGATCTTAAATAAAATGCACCAAGTTTTAAAAGCTGACTTCTATGGAAGTTCATCCCAAGGCAACATCGTCCCACACCTTGGGGATGTGCCAATGTTTCACGTGATCATTTAGAGATTCAGCGGGTGTATGATCCACATGATAACCAATTTTGGCATGCCTGATGGGACATCTAAGAGTTGGTACCCCTCTTAGATTTTACACAAATCAAGGTACCTGACAACTCTAATTATCTATATTTCAAGGTCTAGTATACTAACTTATGTGAAGAGTTCACACAAGATATTATTCGAGACAAGGAAATTATCGCACATTGAACTATCTTTGTCACCTCCAAGGAGAAGGAGAAGTGGTGCTTAAACATCACCTTGTAGAGTTCATTAAACACCTCCTTTTGAAAGGTTTCCTCCACGAAGAAAAAATCAACTACTCGTCACCGTGTCTGTAAGAAATCAAGTTTTCCCTACTTTTAATGTTGGCATCCCTCTTCTGTTAGCCTAATGTGATGCCATACCAGCAGCTTCTCTTAAAATTATACATTTATACATAGGAGAAACTAGTATTACTCCCATAGAACATATTCAGGATGTGGCTAGTACCTACACAGTACATAATATTATAGAGGATAATTGTGTAGTCAGGATTTTGGGTACTTCCTTTAAGGGAAAATCACTCTAATGGTTCTACGGGTTAACAGATTGCTCCATATGCCCTTGGGATGAGTTAGGGAAAAAAAATTCAAGTAGTTCAAGGATAAGAGTGATCACTTATCACTCATGGAGCAATAAACTACTATAAATAGATCTCCTCAATAACACATGGGTGATTTCAACTTTCGATTCTAGAGGACTTGTACTAGAATTCTGGCATTGATTAAACCCTCTCCCAATAATGCATTTTTTATCATCTAAGAGCTCTAAATAGTGATGTTGTAGTTAAAATCCGATCAATGGGAGGAACAACATTGTCTAATTCTTATGATATTTCTATAAGGGTTGAGAATTGTTTGATTCAAACTGGGAAAATATCTCTGAGACCTCCCATGCCTCTATATCCTAAACTTCCTACTAATAAACCAAACTATTGCCCCACTTCCTCCTATTCCTAATCATCCAACTCCATCTACACCTACCCCATAAAATGATCTTCATGAGGTTAAAAATTTTCTCCAAACCTTTGGAAATGAACTGGTAGCCCTCAAGAGGCAAAAGTGACAGTATGGTTTTCCTTATCAACCTCATAACCAACAGTATAATTCTAATAGGAAACACTTTCAAAACAACATCCAAGCTCAAAATCATGTTGCCAATGTTAAACCCTTAAATTTTAAAGCTCTCCTTGTTGCAAGTTCCTTTAGAGCCCTTATTTTGTACAAAATAAATTGGTCCATGATTATGAATGGTGTTACCCTTGTTCCCAACCTCAAAATCAGAATTTATGCCCCAAAGTAGTGCTTAGTCAATCCCTTATGGTCTAGGGAATATCTACATCGACAGAAAAAGAAGGGGACGTGGCTTCACAAGAATTTGTACATTAATCACATGCCTCAGGAAAAACCACTCCATTGAATTGGAAAGAGGAATATTCATGTGGACTTAATACAGACTCTACAATAGTATATGCTAACACTCATTCAAAAAAGAGAGAAATAAAAAATCTACCTCCAAATTTTGATCAAGTATCTACTTCTCAACCTTGTTCTCAAGTAGTTTCTAACAAAGATGTGGAGAAAAAGTTGTCGAAAACACAAACCAATCAGACTGCAAGGAAGGAAAATTCCTTAGGTTTCATAGTACCAAATCCTCATTTTACAAAAGAGGATGCCATTACCTAAAGAAACATTGGAAAAGTAGGAGGAATTCCCTTCATTATTGTAGATAAGATGAAGAGGACCAACTTGGATGTCACTATGTGGGAAGCACTTTGAATTCCTTCCCAAATAAATCCATTACAAGATGCTCTGAAAATATTTGGTACATCTGGTGAAATAATGAGTCATAGAGCAACAACTGTTACAATATTGTGTCAACCAGAAAGAAAAAGTGCTCTTAAGACAAATAAGCCACCTCCATATTATATTTATTTGATCATTGGTAAACACTTGGTACACAACTGCATGATTTAATTCAGAGTTAGCATCTCTGTGATACCTAAAAATGATTGCAGATGTGTTTGGTATTCAATATACACTAGTATCCATATGAGTTGTTCAGTTGGATGGTACGGTAGTTCAAACTATATTAGTTATTAAGGATCTCAATCTTACTATTCATGCATGTCCTAGTTTTTTCATTTACACAAGATATATCAATCATTGATCTTCCACCCTTTGTCGTCATATGTCTTTCCAGGGAATTCACCACCAAAATGAAGGGGTATATCTCTGGTGATTGGTCACACATGCTCCTTAGGACTAGGTATGGGACCAAGGTAACTATAAAGGAAGAGCCAATTTGACATAATCATGTTGATCCTTATACAGCTAGTCCCATTAATGGGAATTATACTATATATGACTAAGAAGAAGAAGTTGTAGATCATGAGTCAACTACCTTTTTCGAAGAAGTTCTTGATATTAAACTTGAGGATGTAAGTATGAATCATCATTTTAATCCTTATGTTGAAGCATTGGCAGAAGAGGAAGTTGGTTTGTTAGTTTTAGAAGAAATTGGGTTAGGCACATATTGTATTCATGAAGAAGGAACAATTATACCCCAACTTCTAAAAATTGAGGAATACTTAGATGGACTGTGGCAACACTTTTTCGATGGTTTAAGGAGAAAGAATGGAGAAGACACCATTGTTATGTTGATTTCACCACAAGGTGAAAAATACTTCTAGTCTTTTTGAATTCAGTTCAGCTACACTAATAATGTGGCCGAGTACGAAGCACTTGTGTAAGGATATAATTGGATTAGAAGAAAGGTATCAAATCCCTAGTTTTTTTGGAGATAGTGAGCTTATTATACATTAGGTAAGATCCCAAAGTGCATCAAAAATGATATTTCAAGGTCATAAAAAAATAGGCTATGGGATTTAATAGAAGGTTTTAAGGCTTTTGGAATTCATGGTTCCCAAGAATCAAAATCAAGATGCAGATAAATATGCAACAATAGGTTCACAGTATGATGTGCTTGTTGAGATCATGAAATAAGAATAGAATCTTGTCAAAGTGGTTTTCAGAATATTTGTACCAGAATTTGTAGGTAGCTGGAAATTTTTAATAGCGATAAGCAAATCATCCTTTTTTTATAGGAAGAAGCTGAGTTTTCTTCAAAAACCAAGCCAAACTTTAGGAATCATACAGTGATCAAATCATACACTTGCAAACCAAAAAATTTCCTAAGGGTTTGGTCACTCTCGAATCAATTTTTAATTCGGATGATCAGGTTAAAAGACAAAGCACCAATATGATAATAAAGGAAGATGACTTTGAGAAGATTCAAGTTATAGATGAAAATTTTCTAAATATTGGGAAAGTGTGTTCCCTGAAAGAAAAGATAGCTTTCATTGACATTTTCCAGGAATATAATTATTTTTTTACATGGATTTATGATGACCTTTGTGGTTTCAATCGAGGATTGGTGTAACACACTATTGAGCTCGATCCAAATGCTAAGTTGGTCCAGAAAAAGTAGAGACCAGTCAACCCCAAGATTGAGTCACTAATGAAGAAAGAGATTTCGAAGATCATTGAAGCCAATATTATCTTCCTAGTCAAATATTCCTCCTGGGTGGCTAATCTAGTTTCCGTTAGAAAGAAGAATGGGGAAATCAGTCTATGTGTGGACTTCAAAGATTTGAATCATGCCTCCCTTAAAGATCATTACCCTCTTCCGTCTATGGAATAGATTCTCCAAATAATGGCAAGAGTGGAGATATTTTCACTACTTAACGACTATTTATGCTATAACCAAATTTTGGTTAAGGAATATGATCAATTTAAAATGGCCTTCACAACCAAGTGGGGTATGTATGCCTATAATAAGATGCCTTTTGGATTTTATAATGTCGGAGCTACTTTCCAACGAGCCATGGATATGGATTTCAAAGGGCTTATAAATGATATGATCCTTTTTTATCTTGATGATATAATGGTATATTCTAAACATGCAAAAGTTCACGTTGACCATTTAAAAAAGGTCTTAAAGCGATGTAGGGAATTTGGGGTCTCGATAAATCCTAACAAGTAAATTTTTTCAGTGCATGAAGGAAAATTGTTAGGACATGTTGTTTCAGTGGAAGGACTCTCTATTGACTCGGAAATAATTCACTCAATTCTAGTTATGTCTCTTCCAAGTCATAAGAAAGGCCTTTAGAGTTTCCTAGGAACTATAAAATTTGTGAGAAGGTTTATCCCACAGTTTGTAACTTTGGCCAAACCATTAACATCCATGTTGAAGTATAAAATTCCTTTCAGCTGGATGAAATCAGGGAATGAAAGATTTGATGAAATTAATTCAACTATATCCCAGGCTCCTACATTGGTGAATCATGGGTATGATAAACATTTCATTCTCTACGCCTTTGCAGGATAGGAGAGTGTTTTAGGGATCCTCACTCAACAAAACAATGAATTTTTGGAGCATATAATTTATTTTTGCAGCAAATCTCTTAAGGATCACAAGCTCAAGAATTTGTTTGTGGAGAAACAAGTTTTTCTGTCATCCATGCGTTGAAAAAATTAAAGCATATGTTGTCTAACAACAAGATACATTTAATGGTATCTCATCCAGGAGTAAAATATTTCTTTTTGAATAAGGATATGAATGAGAAGTGAGTTGGATGGATCATAAAGTTCATGGAGTATGACGTACATATTAAATTAATAAATTTATTCAGAGGAAAGGGCTTATGTCAACATTTTCTGTGGATTTTAAATCAAAAGAAGAAGAGGACATGGGGCTGAACAATCATTCCTAAAAATATTATCCTACAGATTGGTTATCAATAATTAAGAATTCCATTAGGAGAGTGTCCCCTTAACTTAGATAAAACTCGGAGGTGAATTTTTCGGCTTCAATCCATTCCTTATGTTCTTGTAGATGGTTTTATTTTCCATAGGGATCTGAACATTGTTCTCTTTCGATGTATAGGACTTGAATAAGTGGACAAAATAGTTGAGGAATTTTATAATGGTTTATTAGGAAGACACTTTTAAGCAAGAACGACTACAATAAAAATCATGAGGGCTTGTTATTACTGGCCATATTTGTTTAAGGATGCTCATTAGTGGGTTAAAAGATGTAAATAATGTTCCTTTTTTCATATGGAAGTAGAAGTTACTTCCCTTCCACTCCATCTGATTCAAGTTGATCAACCCTTTGTTCCATGGGGATTAGATTTTATTGTAATGATTAACCCTTCATCTAGTGATGGAAATAAGTGGATTCTTACCGCAACCAATTATTTTACTCGGTGGATGATGTTAGAGATCACAAACACTGAGATGAGGGGTGAATCGGTGTGGATTAAAATAAATTGTAGAGTTATACCAATTCTTTGTTCTTTACTTTGTGCATTAATATATCATGTGCATTCTTCCAAACATTGTTGGTCTGAAAAACTGTTGGTTAGGCAGGTCATGGGGAAATAGGCCAACAGTGTGCAGGGCATAGCCCCTTTTTGAGACAGCAAAGTGAAATTGGTTTATTGCTAATCTATCAAGTAGGAATATGTGTAAATCTACACTATTCTAACTTCAGGGCATTTGGGATCTCATCCCAGTAGAGGTAGTTCCAAATACGAATAGAAAGGTAGGAGAGAAGGAACGGAGGAGGGTAGATCTGAAGGAAGAAAAGAAATGAATTCCAAGATAGAAAGGTCAGAAGGTTTATGCTTTGGGCTAGTAGTAAACAGAGCCAAACTTACTTGCATAAACAAATAGAGCAATACTGATGAACATATGACAATATTAGGAGTGAATCTAATAGAATAAAGACATAGATCTAACTTAAGAAATATCTGATGCAAATAACACACAGATTTAGTACAAAGTCTAAATATGTGTATTAATATTTCTTTTGTTACAAGAAAACCCAAAGTCTTTGTCTCCTCACTTCTCTTTTCATACAAAGAATGTTCACCCAAAATACAACAAGTATTCTAGTATTTATAGAAGGAGAGGAGGAAAGAAGACAAAAAAAATCCAACAACTACAAAATATCTAAAAAGTCAACAGTTGACTTGGGCAATTTTTTGGATGGCAACATCCCATGGTGCAACATGGATGAGGTCATTGTGTATGCCAACATGCTTTTTAAATATTTTACAAAAATGATCAATGGATCCCAGAAAGAAGAAACAACTCTGCCCAGTGTAAAATGGCGCAAATTTTTGCACGTCGACACGACAAAAATTCCCCTTTGTAAAATGGCGCAACTTTTTGCATGTCGACACAACAAAAATTCCCCTTTGTAAAATGGCGCAACTTTCTACATGTCAACACAACAAAAATTCCCCTTTGTAAAATGGCACAACTTTTTGCATGTTGACACGACAAAAATTCCCCTTTGTAAAATGGCACAACTTTCTGCACGTCAACACGACAAAAATTTCCCTTTGTAAAATGGTGCAACTTTCTGCATGTCAACATAACAAAAATTCCCCTTTGTAAAATGACGCAACTTTCTACACGTCGACACGACAAAAATTCCTTTTTATAAAATGGCACAACTTTCTGCACGTCTACACAAAAAAAATTCCCCTTTGTAAAATGGCGCAACTTTCTGCACGTCGACACGACAAAAATTCCCCTTTGTAAAATGGCGCAACTTTTTGCACGTCGACACGACAAAAATTCCCCTTTGTAAAATGGCGCAACTTTCTGCATGTCAACACAACAAAAATTCCCCTTTGTAAAATGGTGCAACTTTCTACATGTCGACACGACAAAAATTCCCCTTTGTAAAATGGCGCAACTTTCTGCATGTCAACACAACATTTTCTCCCCTTTGTAAATGGGCACATTTTTTTGCATGTCAACACATTGATTTCTCCCCTTGGTAAATGGGCACAAAAACAGCTAAGTCTTGAAACAACTTGATTTTTGAAAGGGAGTTTTGGGCTATTTCAAATTTTGTCAACCTTCCTTGGGGCCAAAACAAAAATTTTGGTATGGTTACCTGCAAATTGCCCTTAGCAATTTTACAAGATAACAAACATATACTAGAAAATAAGACACAGAACATAAATTTTATAGTGGGAAACCTTTTCAGGAGAAAAACCCACTTGAAACCACTAATTTATTAGGAACACAAATTCCAAAGTCTTACAATGGTTTTGGTTGAGTACCCACTCAACCTGTGAAACACCCACTCCACAACTTCAAGCACCCACTCAAAGATTTACTGAGCACCCACTTAGCAAATTTTAGCAAGCACCAACTTGGAAGGAGCACTAACCCCTAATTTAATAAGCTACAAATGATATTTTGCAAGCACCTACCTATAAAGAGGCTATAACCCCCTAAAAATGCTAAGCTCCAACTTAAAATTATAATTTTACATACAAATTTTAATCATCTAGTTTCAAAATTGCTTACACAATAGATTATGATCACTCTTTTGTATTTGTTTGTGTTCTCTATGTCACTCTCGTCTTCTCATTTAAATCAACTCCTCTTGCTCAATTGATCTACCATATTGATGCTCTTCTCATCTTATATATCTTCACTAGTTGATCAATCTACTCTCCTCTTTCCTCTCTCTTTTCTTTCCATAGCTCCTTTAGCTTGATTGCATCATCTTCTCACTTGAACACTCCTCTATTGGAATTAAATTTTCTCTATATATACAATCGACCCATTCCAATGCTTTCTTTGGCATGTCATGCAATATTTTCTGATTTGTCACCTAAAAATATGGTTCATTAAATGAATACATCTAATTCCATATTTTTCTCTTGCTATATTGGGCTTGATTTCACCTTTTTCCATAGAATATTTATTAGCCGATACCCTAAATTATACTTCACATCTTTTTAGGATTTCCAATGAGATCACGATGAGTGAGTCACTTTCTCCTCTGATATTTACTTTTCCTTGAGATTAGGAATCACATAGAGAAGTGCAACTACATTTCCACAAATTCAATGAGCATTAAATGATGACAGATAGAACTATAATTTTCTTCATTCTTCATGGAGCTCAAGTCGTATACTCAGCCACAATTTCCAAACAATCAAATCACCATCAATTTTGAATAAATAATCTCTCTTGTCCATGTTTAAATCAATTTGATTGTCCTCGATCCTCTGTCCAGTTCATACTTGTTCGAATCATGGCTTTCTTTAGCTTCTTTGACATTTTCTTTGTATTGTGACACTTTCCTTTTATCTGCAGATTTTATCCTTTCACAACGGATTTTTAGTTATCCACGCATTTTCTTTACTTTTACGGCATTTGCAATGTTATGTGGCTTTCCTTATTTTCTGTTGCCTTCCCACAACTTTGTTTCATGTCCATGACTATATCCTTTTATCTGTGGCTTTTATCATTTTCCGCGGCTATCTTCCGTCCTCAACATCTTTTCTGGTTCTTCGCAGCTTTTCCCTTTATGTGCAACTTCCTTAAGACTTCCTTACTCCTGCAGTTGTTACTTTAGACTATTCTTACTTCCATGGCTCTTCCTTCACATCCAAGGCCTTACCATTCTAACTCATTGATCATCCTCTAGCTTCTTTTTTCTTTGTGGTTTCATCCCTTTACTCATGGTCTACACTAAGTTTATGCATCTTCTTCTTCAAGTTCTGTAGCTTCCTGCATACCTTGGTAGATACTTAAAGACTTCGAAAGCTAACTCCTTATGTCTGCAACTTGCACATAAACTATTTAAGTCCCTTAGAACTTATCCTTGATCATCCTGAAGCCTCTGTGAGCTGACACTACCAATAAACCTTCATCTTTCTCACTTGTTCACTTTACCAATTAATCATTTTCTCCATCAATGTCGCTTTACATAAAATAATGTTTTCCATCAATGCAACTTGACATCAATGACAACACATATGCCAATGAAAAATGTCCAACAATCTCCCCCTTTTTCATTGATGGAAGCACCTCAACACTTCAATACCGTAGAAATCTACAACCTTTTGATGGAAAAATACTTTCATACCTAGTTTTTGAAAACACTCTGTAAATCTTCCTTGGAATATTTATGTTCTCAACTTCTCTCCCATTTTTTTATTACTTGGCAGGATTTGATGTCTCTCCCCCTTTCTATATGACTGGATGGTTTGTGATTTTGGATTCTCTCCCCTTTTTACAACAATGACAAAGGGACATCTATACCGCATGAAGATGAAAGTGTAGGTAAGTTATATATTGTGTGTTCCTACCTCATGAAACTCCCCCTTGGCACATGAGTCTAATTTATGTAACCTAATAGGCTAGTAACAATGCTCCCCTGAGATGATGCATAATTTGATAATCTTAATCTAGCAAAATAACTCCCCTTGTCACTAATATTGTTTAGTACTGATTAGGAGTTGATGTTACCTGAGAATGTTCCCTCACCTTATCTGTATGCCTTCTATTTTTTGGTGGGATCAGGAATGACCCCCAATTCATTCCTTAAGTGCTCAAAAGAAGCTTTTGGCAGTGTCTTGGTTATAATGTCTGCAATTTCTTCTTTTGTGCTCACGTATTCTAGACTGACTTTGCTATTATTCACTTGTTCCCTCAAGAAATGATATATAATTGGAATATTCTTGGTCTTTGACTGGAACATGAGGTTCTTGGAGACACGTATTGCACTTGTGCTATCACAAAATAAGGGTATTGGACTATCATATTTTACCTGGTAATCTTCCAATGTCTTCTTCATCCATAAAACTTGAGTGCAACACATTGCATCATCTATATATTATGCTTCACATGTTGAGAGTTCCACTGATGAATGATTCTTACTCAGACAAGAGACTAAACAATTTCCAACATATAATTATATGTCATTGGTACGCTTCCTATCATCAACACTTCTTACCCAATTTGCATCTGTATATTCTTTAATGTTAAATTCATTGCTTTTTGGGTACGAAAGTCCATAATCAATTGTTCCCATGAGATATCTAAGTATCCTTTTGACCACCTTGAAGTGGATTTCCCTTGGATCTTCTTAAAATCTTCCAAAAAGGCCTATCACCTACATGATGTCTTGTCCTGATGTTGTGGAGTAAAGTAGACTACCAATCATAGGTTTGTATAGAATTTTGTCTACTTTTAGTGAGATCTCATCTCTTCTCATCTTACACCCAACTTCCATTGAAGTTCATATAGGTCTGTAATCTTCCATCCTAAACCTTTTCAGCATTTTATTGATATATTTGGTTTGGGATATGAAGATACCTTGGTCTGTCTAACTGATTAATAATCCCAAAAATAATGAGAGTTCCCCAAGCATAGACATTTCAAATTCCCCCTTCATCATATCAACAAATTCGTAAGTCATTTTATCATGATCTCCTCCAAAAATGATATCATCCACATACACAATGGCTATGATTAGATGATCTCCTTCTTCCTTGATGTAGATATTCCTATCTAGAAACACATTTTCTGAAACCTTTCTCAATGAGGTATAAATCCAATCTAATGTACCAAGATCTAGGAGTTTGTTTGAGTCCAAATAAAGACTTTTTAAACCTGCACACATAGTATTTGTTTTCGGTTAGTGAGAATCCATCACATTGTTCAATACATACCTCTTCATTCAGAAAACCATTGAGGAAAGATGAATTCACATCCATATGAAATAATTTTATCTTCTTATAAGTCGTGTAAGCTAGGAACATTCGTATTGCTTCCATTCTTACTACTGGTGCAAATGTTTCAACAAAGTGAATTCCTTTCATTTGCGCATAGCCTTTGCACACCAATATTGTTTTTTTTTTTTTTTTTACTTCTCCTTTTTCATTCATTTTATTTTTGAGTACCCACTTTTTTCCAATTATATTTTTATCCCTTGGTCTTGGCATGAGCTCCCAGGTTTCATTATTTTCTATCTAATCCATTTCTTCATTCATTGTGTCTACCCAATGCTAATATTTGCTTTCTTCTACAATACTTTTGGGTTCGATCAGTGACAGGAGTGTTATGTATTCATGGTTCTATTACTCTCTTAACCTTCTTATTATGATAATGTCACCTTCTATGTCTCCAATGATCTGATATGAGAGATGATCCCTCTTAAATTATCTTGAGGTTGCCTTAGTTTATTTCCTTTCTTCCTCTTCATCTAATTCTTCACACAGACTGTCCATTTCATCATCATCTTCCTATTCTTTATTATTGTTATTATGCTGAGTAGTGGACTTGGGAGTCTCATCTACCTTTACATTTTTTCTTTCAAAAATCTTCTACAACCACTTATTATAGCACCTATAAGCCGCATTGACCATTGAGTAGCCAAGAAATATTCCTTTATCACATCTTGAGTCGAATTTTCCCACATTATCTTCATCTCTTTTGATGCAACACTTACTTCTAAAAACTCTGATGTGTTTCATATTTACAAGAATGTTTTTCCAAATTTCATAAGATGTCTTATCATTATTTACTCTCAAATGATTTCTATTTAAAATGTACACCGTAGTGTATACCGCTTCATTCTAATATCAATCTGTTAGTTTTGATTCATTCAAAATTATTCCTGCCATTTCTTGCAAGGTCTTGTTCTTCCTTTCAACAACTCCATTTTTTGAGGTGTTATGGTGGCTAAGAATTGTCTTCTAATTCCATGTTCTTCAAAAAATTCCTCAAACTCATTAGACCCCGAATTCTCTACCTCTATTTGATCTTAAGCATTTGATATTTTTGTTCTTCTCATTCTCCACTAGTGCCTTGAATTTCTTGAATTTTTCTAAGGCTTCTGAATTTTTCTTTAAACACACTACCCACGTCATTCTGGTGTAATCATCTATTAGCAACATGAAATAAACTTCTCCTTATATACTTTCAGTTCTAGTAGGACCGTAAAGATCTGTATAAATCAATTCCAGAGGTCTGGTTATAGAGTATTCATTTAACTTGAATGATCTTCTTGTTTTTTTTCCATGTAGGCATGATTTGCAAAGAGTATATGTTGGTTTTACAATTTTTAGCATATGTTTTACACACCCTTTAGCACTTAGTTTTACCAGATTCTAAAATATCATGTGTCCAATCCTTTTATGCCACAACCAGCTATAATCAACCTTACTTGTGAAGAATTTTTCATTATTTATTTCATTTAGTACATACATGTTGTTCTTATTCCTTTTGGATTTTGCAATTTTCTTTCCTATTTTTTCCATTAATGATATCATGACCTTTGTTATGGAAGATCATATTATATCCCCTTTTACACATTAGACTTACACTTAATATATTGTTCTTGAGACCTTCAACATATAAAACATTTTTCAGTTATGGTCTTTCAATTATCTATACTCAAGGTTCATTTCCCAACTATGTTTGTTGAATTGTTATCACCAAATCTCACAGCACCTGATGCATTGTATGATAGTGAAATGAACTTACATTTTTCACGTGTCATATGGATGGAGCATCCACTATCGAGGTACCATATTTTATCTTCATTTTAGACATGAAATGCAGTTTGCACTACTAAGAAATATTCTTTTCTTTTTTTTGCATAATTCTTTACAACATACTTCCATTTATTTTGTGTAAGAGGTTCATGTTTACTTGTTGATGCCTCATTTCTTTTCTTGTAATAATTTTAGTTATCTTCATTGTAGTTCAATCTAGTGTAAGTTGGGCCAAAGTTTCTTCTATAGCCTCTAGAGAATTTTCTACACTTAGTAGTCTTATGTCCAAACTAATTACATGAATAACAATAACCGTAGAAAGAATGTTTGTACCTCATAGCATGTGTTGCTTTGGAATCAGTATCTCTTCTCTTTGCATATTTTCTGAACACTTTATTACAGTAGAAGATGTGCCTGGATTTGATGCATTCTTGTTTACTACATTCTTTGCAGACTCTTTTTCCTTAATTTTTTCCTTGAAACCAATCCCAGACTTACAATTTGTGTCATGTTGGCCACTTAATATACCAGTAAAAACCTTTGAACTCTTCTCTAGTTTTTCATACATAATTATCTTGCTTTTCATTTGTTCCATCTCAAATTTTAGTCTCTCTAGTTCTGAGTTCAATTTTGTGCAATCATCTTCCTTTGATTTGTAAGAGGTTGAGATCTTTTCCAATTGATTTTCATGCTCTTTGAGTTTATTATCCTCTTGAAGAAGTCTGTCTTTCTTTAAAAATGCAAATTTTATCTTCATAATATTTCAATGTGCATCTTAAATTTTGATTCTTTCTTCTACACAGTTTCAATTCTATAAGAGCACATACTAATTCAGCTTCAAGATTTACTTAAGCTTCTTCTACATCATAGTCCTCAAAATCTATTGTATTCTTTCCTTTGGAGTTGCATTCTTCAGACACATCCATGTCCATAAAAAAACCTTTAGACTGATCTTCATCGTTTTAATTATCATAATTTTTTGGGTTGTTTGAATCAAATTCACTCGACTCTTCTTTTGAGTAGAAGTTCCTTTTGTTCTTAAATAACTTCTTGTAATTTTTCTTTTTGTACCCAATTTATCTCTTTCTTTTTTTATGATTATCCTCTTCATGTTCAGACCGAGATTCTCTATTTTTATTTGGACATTTAATGTAAAGGATTTGAAAGGGAGTTTTCCTTTATACTTACCTTAACCTCTTTTTAGTATTCTTACAAACATTGCTTCAATATTTTCATTATCTAACTCATCCTATGAAGTTGATTCTTCTCCTTTTCTTGATTGGACTAGGTTTCTTTCTTGACCTTGAATGTTACTTCTTTCTTGGTGGTCTTGGATCCAATAGTTCTCATCTCATATGTTGAAAGAATGATCTATAATTCATCCATAGTGAGATTCTTCATGTCTTTGGAATCTTCTATGGCTGAAACTTTTTCATCATATTTGTCAATCAAAGATCTCGATATTTTTTGAACTATGACAGATTCTTCTAGTTTCTCACCTAGGAATATGATCATATTAATAACTTCATCTATTATCTGCATGTAGGCTAGTATACCCACATCGTCTTTCATCTTCAGATTCTCAAATTGAACTATGTATGTCTACAAATTTTCTAACTTATCTTTTTCATCTCCTTCATAGATACGTTGAAGTTTGGTACATATCACCTTTGTTGTTGTGCAGTGCATAACCTTCACAAATTTTGTTTCAGTCAGGATGCATAGGATGACATTCATGGCCCTTGAGTTGCATTCATATTTTTATTTATCTACTGAAGAAGTGATTGGCATGGCTGGACAATTATATCCTTTCTCAATGCATTCCCAGATATCAAAACCAAGTGACATTAGATAAAGTTTTGTCCTTATTCTCCATAATACATAATTTGTACCAGTGAAGAGAAGTGATCTTCACAGTAATAAACCATCTTGTGCCTGATTTGCTTCCATGATTGTGAAAACATGATCTCCTTAAAGATGTTAAGATTTTGATAGAAGGACATTGCTCTGATACTAATTGTTAGAGATCACAAGTGCTGATATGGGAGGTGAATTAGTGTGGATCAAAATTAATTTGCAGAGTTATAACAATTCACTGTTTTTTAATTTTTGCATAACTATATCATGTGCATTATGTCAAAAATATACTAGAAAGATAAGACACAAAACACAAATTTAAATAGTGGGAAACCCTTTCAATAGGAAAACCAACTTGAAACCAAATCTTTATTAGGAACACCAATTCCATAGTCTTACAATGGTTTTGGTTGAGCACCCACTCAAATATTTAGTGAGCACTCACTCAATGAATTTTAGCAAGCACCAAATTGCAAGGAGCACCAACCCCTAACTTAATAAGCTACAAATGATATTTTGTAGGAATCTACCTATAAGGATGTTACAACGCCTGAAAATGCTAAGCTTCAACTTAGATTTATTATTTTACATACAATTTTTTATCTAGTTTCAAAATTGCTTACACAATAGATTATGATCACTCTTTTGTATATGTTTGTGTTCTCTATGTCACTCTCTTCTTATCATTTGAATCGACCCCTCTTGCTCAATTAATATCTCATATTGATGCTCTTATCATCTGATATATCTTCACCAGTTGATTGATCTTCTCTCCTCTTTCCTCTCTCTTTTCTTTCTGTAGCTCATCTATCTTGATTGCATCATCTTCTCACTTGAGCAACTCCTTAATTGGCATCGAATTTCCTCTATATAGAAAATCGAACCATTTGAACGCTTCCTTTGGCATGTCGTGTAATGTTTCCTGCTCTGTCGCCTGAAAATATGGTTCATTAAATGAATACAGCTAATTCCATATTTTTCTCCTGATATATTTGGCTTGATTTCACCGTTCTCCAGAAATGTTTTAGTAGCCAATACCAAAAAATATATTTCACATCCTTTTAGGATTTTGAATGAGATCACGATAAGTGAGCTACTTTTTCCTATGATATTTAATTTTCCTTGAGATTAGGAATCACATAGAGAACTGTAACTGCATTTCCACAATTCAATGAGCATTAAATGATGAAAACTGGAACTACAGATTTCTTCATTCTTCATGGAGCTCAAGTCATAAACTCAACCGCAATTTCCAAACAATCAAATCACCATCAATTTTGAAAAAAATAATCTCTTTTCCATGTTTAAATCAATTTGATTGTCCTCGAGCCTGGTCCAGTTCATACTTGTTCATTCCACGGCTTTCCTTAGCTTCTTTGACATTTTCTTTGTATTGAGGAAATTTCCTTTGATCTGTGGCTTTTCTCCTTTCACAGTGGCTTTTTAGCTATCCACAAATTTAATTTACTTTGTGTCATTTGCAATGTTATGCACCTTTCCTTCTTGTATGCTTCCTTCCCGTGGATTTGTTCCATTTTCGCGACTCTATCCTTTTACCTGTGGCTTTTATTGTTCTCCGCGGATGTCTTCCATCCTTGGCATATTTTCTGGTTCTTTGCAAATTTTCCCTTTATGTGAAACTTCCTTAAGAATTCCTTACTTCCACGGTTATACCTTTAGACTATTCTTACTTCTACGGATATTCCTTCACATATGTATCTTTACCATTCTAACTCATGGCTCATCCTCTAGCTTCCTTTTGCTTTGTGGCTTCATCCCTTTACTCGCGGCCTTCACTAAGTTTCTGTGGCTTCTTCTTAGAGTTTTGTAGCTTCCTGCAAACTTTGGCAGCTACTTTAAGACTTCGGTGACTAAATCCTTATGTTTGCAATTTACACATACACTGATTAAGTCCCTTAGAACTTATCCTTGATCATCCTAAAGACTTTGTGAGATGACACTAATCTTTCTCACTTGCTCACTTTACCAATTAATCCTTTTTTCCATCAATGTCACTTGACATAAAATACTTTTGCTATCAATGAAACTTGACATCAATTACAACACATATGCCAATGAAAAAGGTCCAACATACGGAATCCATGGCATTAAAGGAGAGGAATGAAAATTCCACTCTTGAATTCATGGAAGGAATCATAAAAAGTTTCAGTGTTTTGTTCACAGTCATTTTAGATAATGTCATGGCTCTTCTCAGTCTAAAACTTAGCAATTAGGATGTGAAGAATGGATTGTACCTTAATACTCCATCTAGCTACTTTTCACAGGGAAATGGTTTGGCTAAGTCAAGAAATAAGAACCTCATATGAATAATCAAGATTATAATGGAAAGTAACAAATGGAATTGGCACACACAACTCTGCACTTCCTTGTGGTAATATTGGATCAGGCCTAAAAGGGCCATCAGAAATTCCCCTTCATGTTTGTGTATGGTAGGGAATTAAAACTTGCATTATCTCTTGAATTTCCTTCTTTGGAGTTAGCACATCAGCTGGAGGTTATAGAGAGTGATCCTATGGCAATCAGGTTTTCTAAGTTGATTGAGTTGGAAGAAGTTAGGTACAAAGCAAAGAAGACCTTCGAGCAACATCAAGCCTAGACTAAGAAGACTTTCAACCGGAAGGCATATAGCAAAAAAATTTAGGAAGGAGATTTAGTTCTCAAATGGGATGCTGAAAGGGCCAAGCCAAGGATGAATGCAAATTTTGATGCTTTTTGGAGCAAGCCATATGTCATTACAAGTTGCAAGGAGGTTAATTTATTTTTCCTATCAAGACTCAATGGAGAAGCATTGGCCATTCTTGTGAATGGGATACATCTAAAATCTTTCTTTTGAGAAGGTTCTACCTTGTACATTTTAGTTTAGGTTTCTTTTCATCCAATTCCTTTGGACATTGTTAGCTTTGTTTTGTGTGGATTTTTTTTCTTTGCTCATCTTTTTTTCTATTTTTTTCTATTTTTGGTATATTCAAGGTTTCAGACTCTTTTTCCCAATGGATTTCCGAAGGCTACTGGACTAGTGCTTAAGAGGAAAGCATCCCAAAGAGATCTCCAAAAATGTTAACTTTTTCAAGTTACCCTTGCTGGGAAGGCCATTAATTTTTTTGCAAAAATCATTCGCCTTCCCCATTCATTATTTTTTGAAAATTTTGTCTTGAAAATTTGCCTTATCTCAATTTTCTATGGTTTTTTGGATTTCAGATTTTTACTAACATTTTGAATGCAAATTGAAGGGAGAGTTCTGAATTTCAATACATTCGGGCTTTGGAACTGGAATTCAAAGTTACTATTACATTTTAAATGAAAATATATTCTCAAAGTCTGAAGTCTGAAGTCTGCATTTCAGAACTTTGGAGTTGCAGATTTCAGATTTTGAGAGGTGTTTTTCATGAATTTTGAGCGTCAAAGTCCAAAGTCCGAAGTCCAGATTTTATAATTTCAGGGTTTCAAACTTTGGAGATTTGATTGCATGTTACATATGGTTTATATATTAAAGTCCAGAGTCTGACCTCTGAAGGAATTTAATTCCCAACTACGCCACATGTGTCGGCTTAAGGTGATTAAATTTGATCTCCCTATAAATATGGGGGTTTTATAATAATCATTTTTACCAAATACAAAGTATGGTGACACCTTGACAGATGTTATAACCCTTTGTTGTATTTCCTAAAGTGATTATCCAGGTAATATTTAAATTTTTTCTTGCTATCTTGGGTAAGTCTTGTTAATTTTTATTTGTATTCTTCACTTTGATGTCCATTTTTGTCTTTTATTATTCTTCAGCCTTCATCTTGTTCCAATTTTCGCTAAGTCTTGTTTTTGATCTCAAGTATGGCTCCTACTATTGTTGGTTGTTTGTTTTATAGTCTAAAAATGTAGATTTTTGTACCAACATGGAAAATAAGGTTATTTACCTCAGAAAATAGCAATCACATCGTAACTTCTAGGATCGAAGTTTCACATATTTTAGATCCGTGGAAACCGTCGCATTTCAAAGTTCATAGGTTATCAGAGTTTGAGGGTTTCAGGTTTTGGAAGTCTTCGACTTGGGATTTTGAAGGTGGGAATTTCAGACTTTTGGCACATCAGAACTTCAGATTTCAGATTTCGTGACTTTGGTGTTTTGGAGATTACTAAGGTTATTTCAAGGTATAAATTTCCCATTGTGAAACTTCAGACTTCATATTTTTTGAAGTCCGGGTGGATTTTGGAAGTTATTTCTCAAGAATACACTTAGGTTCCGAAGTTTGAATTTTTGAATTCTCTAATAGGCATATGTTTGATTCCTCATCAAAAGAGAAAGATAAAATCAATTATAGCTATCTAGGGGTATCCCCTTCTTCTAGCATATTTTCCGATGCGTATAATATTAGAGACACTAATTTTGGGCATGGAGACATGTCTAAATTTTGGGAGAGGTTCAAGGTCTCAAATAATAATCCTTGGATGCAATCAATATATGACAGTGGCCTTCCTCTTGCAGCTACATTTTCTCAGTTCATGCAATGTCTAGAATTTTACTTGCTGTAACATCTCATTTCGATAAAGATTCATGGACCATAAAGGACAATGATGGAACAATAGTGATCAAGGTGGATAGCGATGTCTTTGAAGATCTTCTGAAGCTTCCAGATGTTGAGTAATATGATACTATCTGCCTAGATTATGCTCTGGAGAATTGGGTGGAAACATACAACACTTGTATGAGGGTTATCAACAAAATACATTTGGTGAAGAATAAAACCACATTGTATAAATTTCCCAAGACGCTTCCTCGGTCTTATTTTATATTGGAAGTTAATTATATCATCACATTATTGAGGAAGGTTACATGTCTTTCTTCTACTAGGTAATTTTAGGAATGGATGTATCTCTCTATTGACACAATCAAGAAGAATAAATACCTTATTCGATGGGGTGAGCACATAATTAATGTCATATACTTTCAGCTCAAAGATGTGTTAATTTCAAGAAACTTCAACATGACCTACTATCTTGTGTATGTAGCGGCTGGAATTCGAGAGTATCCAGGACTAACTCCTAAAGAAATTAGGAGCTCAAATGAGATATATGAATACTACCCCCAGCTCACTATGGAAAAATTTCATAAGCATTTTCAGAGAGTAAACAACACCTTCTTTGCACCTCTCTTATACTTCTATGATAAATAATTATATAATCTAATAATATCATACGAAGCCTGGATGGAAGTACAGGAATGGGATGGTATCTACCTTCATTTTCTAAGTTTTACTTACATCAGAGTGCAATGGTTTGTAGGAGATCCTAATAAGATGCCAAGATGCCCGATTGATAACTGAGTCTTAATGGAATTGGTTCACTAGTTGTTGCATTATCATAAGATTTAGCACGATCGACACAAAGTTAGGTCCCAGTTTCCTAAAATTGTAGGAAGATATACATGTTATTCTATATATAAGGCTAAAAATGTTGAAGGGGAAATGTCTCAGGTAATTTTTAGGACATTCCATCTATGTATTAAATTTTATTACGGGTACAAATTCGGTAAAATGGGGTCAGTTAGCATGCATGTACCTCAGTTGGAATACATATGGATTCATTGCAAAGCTAAATATACAATAAGAGAAAGGGATTTTGAGAGGTTAGACCTGATTGAAATGACCCACTATAGAATTGTAGTTATCCCTGAGGGCCTAGAAGATAATGATGATGTGCTCGATCATGTTTACAAATGAAATAATGTCATGAATCATCCTTCGCAAAGGATAAATTTGTCAATTGAGGAGTGCATTAATATAAAGGATAGGGTGAGCCCCATATTACAAATAACCTATCAATGGTTGAAATCCTTTGTAATTACACCTAAATCATCAGACCAGATGGCCAAAAAATCTGTATAATTGCAGTCATCAGTGGGTTGACCTATTCTATCAAAAGGAAGAAGGTCGACTCCTAAACTCATTGCTAAGCCATTAAAAATTTATTTATATTGTAAGGGTTCAGGATCTTCCTCTAGGGTTCCTACTATAGGATCTATATCTGAAAAATTTCCATCTGAAGTGATAGATCTAGGTGTTTCACCCCAAATTCCCCAAGTTTCGTAGTTGTCTGTCTCTTCATCTTCCACACTCTTTGTTTCATCTTCCCTTCCATTTCTCAATATTCATAAGATTGAATCGTTGATTCCTTCCCTTCCTATTTCTCACAAATCTCCCTCGATGGCCCGTATTTTCTCTTCTCTTCCAACCCTTTCAACTGGAGAAATTTTGGGGTCAGTATCCCCTTTCAGGACCCCTAACCTCAAGAAATATATTTCCATTTAAAATTATATTTCACTCACACCAAAGGCCATCCCTTCCACTCTACCCTCCAAGACACTTAGAGGTAGATAGATGATTATGTATGTCGTTTTGTAGCCGGGGAAACAATCTATCTGACTTTTTTTAGCACTCAAGGATTTGAAGAAGTGGGTAGCACCTTAAAAGGATGTGATCTTATCCTAACTATTTTAGGTTGTGCCTTTCAACCAAGGTAAGAGAACCTATTTTGTAACCTCTGTTATTGAAGAATGCTGGTAAATCCTTTCTTTTGCACAAATTTTATAGAGAAGACCTTGGGAAAATATGATCAACACACCAAATCTTACTCTCATGAGTTATCACTTCCAGATTATGGAGATATTTTCAACACAAGGCTAAGGTTACTGAAGACATTTGGAATCTTGATCTGTTCTGCATACTTTAGCAAATGGATTTTGTTCTTCTGTGGATATACAGAGAAAACAAGGGTAGTTCGGGGTAGGATTGGTTATTTGAATAATTTTTTGGTGGGAGATCAACAAGATAGATTGGAATTTTCTAGATCCTTGAGAAACTTCACAACAAATGGAGAACTCAATAATATAAAGCTTCAAAAATAGTTAAAACATTCCTTCAACCAGAAGGTGTGCATCAATGGAGGCCAAGACATGCACTTTTTCACACAATCTTTGAGATTCTAGCATGAAGGATCAAGTTAGAAGACCCAATAAAACATCAAAATCTAAGATCAGTCACACCTGAGGTACACCCAGAGGCTTACAAACAATCTCTGTCAACAGATGAAAGAAAAGTGATTTTAAATTGTTTATTTCATTCCCAGATGAAAGATCTTCTGAAAAATGAAATTGCAGATGCCACTAAACTATCACAAGGATTGAGATCTATGTGATTCAAAGAGATTTTGATACAAGATTGCAATAGGAACAAGAAAAACTACTTGCAGACATTCTGAAAGTGAAATAAACACAAAATTTGCTAGAGATTTGACACAAATTAACTCAAAATTTATCAGATTCATCAGTAGGGGAGAGTTATTTAAACAATCTCAGAGCTTTTTGATGGCTATACACTTGTAACCAACTCAACATGAATGAAAATCTAACACAGAGGAAGTTAACCTTAGTTTCTCAAAAAGTTTTCTCAGAGGATGAGCTTTTCTCAAAATTTTCTCGTGAAAATGAACTCTGACCATTTGTAAGAGTAATCTCATTGCATTTATAATACACCCTTTACATCCAATTTTCCCCCCAAAAGAGGAATATTCAAAGCACCTTTGTTGCACATATCAGATCATGATTTGCAGAAAGTGACATTCAACAGATTCACAAAAAGGTTGCCAGGTGTTTTCAAAAAGGTGAATCATTGCAAATATTTGCATCATTGTTCTAACTGGAGGCATATTCTTCATCCTTGGTGCCTGCAACACCTTTTCCCCTCAAAAGAGAAGAATATTCGAGGGACCTTTGCTTGTTACCAATTTGTTTCAGACAGAGACATTTAACAAATTCAAATCCAAAATTTTCCAGGTGGACCAACTATGAACAAATCACATTTCTTGGGCCTTTGACTAATGACTAAGATACCATGCCATAACTTTTTGGGAGTCCCTTTAATCATTCTGATTCTTTCATGCGAGAAATCACCCTTTTTAATCATTTTTTTGGAGCCTCTGCGTAGCTGGACTTGACAGGTCATCCCTTTTGCTCTCGAGGCAACACTCCTTTTTCACCTTTTGTGCACTATACCTTTAATCATTTCATCCTTTTTCCCTCTAAAATTTTACTCTATAACTTCTGGATTTGGCATCTTGCGTTTCTGCATGAGCCCAAGAAAAATCCCACTTCAAGAGTACTTCAGATCTACAAATTGAGCTCCCAAATTGATTCAATTAAACTTTGCAGACCAAAACGACACAAATTTGCCAAAAATTTGATGAAGAATGATGCAAAAATGCATCTCCAAACATCCTGGAGCTTCAATGGTGGAAAAATCAAATGAAATGCATAGCTACCATTGATCCTACATTTCAAATTTTAATCTGAGCCCTCCATATGAAAAATGTGATTGGAAACGGGTCTGGGGGCACCTTTTGACATTTTATAATATTTTGGAAAAAAGTAAAATGTTAACATTTTTCTCCACCCCTCCACCCTCAGAAAACGGGCTTGACACGTGTCCCAATGTGGGTCCCAGTGGACCTGTGCTTCAACTTACAAATTTTATCCCTTTTTTACAAAAAGGTAAAAAAGTTTCATTATTTGACCCCAAAGCTCCGCACCTCCATTTCCCCGCCTGCTACGTGTCTCAATGGTGCACTTTGAGATGGTCCTGAAAAGTAGAGACCCCAAACAAGTGTGGGTCCCAACACGTGTCTTAGTCTGATAGAGTCTCCAAGTGTCCTCCTGGCGCTTCTTCAAAATAGAACTCAAGGGATCCATTCCCCAAATATGCGCTGGTCCCTCCACGTGTCCTTAGGCCCCTTTAGGAAGTTGTGTCGAAAAGTGTAAGACCTTGAAAGGCCCGACGGAAGCCTCCACATGGACATGTTTTGGGTTGAAGTGAGCCTTAGAATTTTTAAAGTGCCCCATAGAGCCGCATCCAACCAGAAAGGGCCACTTTTTCAACTGATGCCGAGAAGTAATTTTGACTAGGAAATTACACCTGTCAAACCATAAAATGCAAGAGAGCCACCATTTGAGCCCAGGGGACATAAAACATAACAGAGGCCACAAACTGAGGGATCTCAAAGGTTGATGGGGTGAGACTAATTTGAGCACCAACATAGGCTCCGACTCTGGGGATGGGCACTCCCCTATGAGTGCCACAAGAACCAATAGCAGACCAAGTGCCAAGAACAACCCAAGTGCCAAAAACATACCATTGGGCAATGAAGTCAAAGAAAAAGCTTAGCATAGCAGAACAACCACAACCATCCTCCAAAAAATGAACCGAGAAACCAACAAAACCAGGTCACCAAGGACTAGAACGAACAAAACACAAAATCAGATGAGAACAAAGAACTATACACTGTATAATGGAGAGCATCCTGATTCAAAGAAAATAATCAAGGAAAAACTTCAAGTGCCTACCATTCTGGATATGACCATGCTAAGCAGTTCTGATATGTTTTTAACAGCTGGTCATATGATTGCCTCTCTTTTCCATCCAAGTCGCTATCTGACCACATTTCTTCAGGCTTATCCTTTGTGCCTGGGTCAAGTTTTCTAACATCTTTTGGGCTGCATCAAACATCAAAGTCTCAGGAAAATTATCCTTCTCATGATACCTACATTGACCAATTTCATATTCCTTGAAAGCAACATAGCTCATAGAGTTATCAATATCAATATCTGCATGCAATACTTCATAAGAAGCATTGTTGGGGTCCTCAATAAGATATAACATTTTCTTTTCACCAGGTAACTTGACAAGGCTGCCCTCAATCGGATGGTGGCATAAGACATATCCATTTGAACACTCCCACCAACATTTGCAGCCCATTTTCTGGACAACAACATACCCCATTTGGCAAGGCAATCCACAATAACAACATCAAGTTTCAGGTTCTTACCCAGATAAGCTGCAAGTTGCACTATCAGACCCTTGACACATCCAACCACTGGCACCTCTCTAGAATCCATTGCAGTACACTTCCCATAAGCTGCTGTTACTTTGAGATCCAACTCATTCATGACCTCAAGAGGCATAACATTGCATGATGCTCTGAGAATCAAACATACAGTTGTGTAACAACTTATCCTTAATAATCAAAGTAGTAAAAAATGGATCCACCTTCAGCTGAGACTCAACCAAGGATGTTCCCAAATATAAACTCAGGTGCTTCACCTAGTTCTTCCAAGTACTTGGGGTTTTTTCAACTCTAAAATGGTAGGAGGAGTCTCAACATTATTTACATTTCTTCCTTGGGTGACCTTTTCTTCTTTAAATCCCAAATATTCAAATGCTCTGTTCCTATGCTCAGGGATTCTAAGCAATTCAACAATAGGAACTAAAATCTTGATCTGACTCAAGATTTGGGCTATGTCATATGGAACATATTTGGGCAAGGCAACATTGGGAGGGAGATTAGAAAAACTCATCAGATGGCACAGGATTTTTTACAGTCTGAGCATAGGGAGGGACACAAGTTCTACTTGAGACAACAAGCCTTTGGAAGATGTATCTTTCTTTGGAGTCTCTTTTGGGATACTAGTAAGCACTGGAATTTTTGGTTTGGCCTGAGGCCATGCCCCTTTGGCAACCCTACTCCTGGTATTATATTATTTTTCATGGCCAACCACAACATTCATTAACAACTTCCTATCCTCCTCAAAAGGTATCCCTCCATCATACTTCTCAATCATTAGAGCTCTTAGGTACTCAAAATCATTATTAGGAAGTTCAAAAGCTTGCACCATATCAATTTCAAAAGTATGAGTGGGAGGAAGAGGTAATACCCGGTGAATGTAATCCCAGAAATCTTTAGCAGTTCTGGCACTCATCAGCTCAGTTGAAGTTGCTCCCTACTGTGAACTCGTAGAGGAATCCACCATGCATGCATCATCATCAGTACCATCATCATTATCAGCTTCTTCTTCTTGCTGATTTACTTCACATGGAGGATGGGGGTAGAAATCATCTATCACACCAATCAATCTCATTGGCTTCATCAACAACAACAACCCAGGCAGTCAGAGGATCAGGCACCATTCTACTTTCATGTGCTTGGGGATGTCTACTTGCAGAATCCCATGGGTCCTTTACCTCTATCATCTGACCTCTGATCACCCCTAGGATGATTGCCAAATCTGTCATGATTTTGTGCCTTTTGCTGACCTTGTGAACTCTGCCCAATTCCTTTCTCTTCCCAGGCTAGTTTGTAAGAGATTTCTTTGACAGCCCTACCAAAGTTTTAACAGCCTCCTCAAGATCCACACTCTTTCTTGCTTGAGGTTTTTTTGGGTTTATCAGTTTGACACCCTCCCTCTTAGGAGGTTTTCCAATGGCCTTGATGTTGTTCTCAATTTGCAGAGCCATAGTAAAGGCCTGCCTCAAAGTGCCAAGGTTTTTATCCCTCAAATAGTATGCAACCTTCTTGTCAAATGCATCAGCATACTTTATAAGACAAGATTCATCACATGGCCTCAAATTCACAGGAAATATTCTCAATGTCTTATTGAATCTTGTATTAAAATCATGCACTGATTCATTAGGATTATTTTTAATATTCTCAAATTCTGACAAAAGAAACCTAGGGTCTTGTTTTGTCACCATACTGCAATCTAAATGCATTCTTCATTTCAGTCCAAGAATCAATAAGAGTTATCAGGCAGAGCTTTATACCAGTCCCTTGCATCCTCTTCTAGAGTATGAATAAATAATTTAATGTATACATCTTCAAACTCTATTTCAAAATCCTCCATCATATTGACAAAGAGTTTCAAGTGTTGATCACCAGTTATTGCATTATTTCCTTGAAACTTAGGCAATATGTTTCTTACATCCTGTGGCACAACATTCAGATAGCCATCCATACCTATAAAACTGATGGGACCAAAAGTATTAACAAAAAATGGAGGTCTGGGTGGAGGCTGAGCCATGTTATTCTAAGGAGGTGATCTTACAGGAGAAACAAAGTGATGAGGAGTGAGGGGTCTATGTGGTACAAGGATACAATTTTCAGAATGACTATCCCCTAATGACTCTTTTTCACGGAAGACACTATCAGATTTGGAAAATACAGGGGTAGAATGAGATGCAAATCTTTCAAATATAGGGGTAGAATGAGAAGGCCCCTCTCCAGATGGAGAATTCAGATTTACAAAGAGACTACCTGATTCAGAAGCAGTTGAGGAAGCATTGCAGTCTTCAATCACGTGTTGATCAGTTTCACCAATGGAGACCTCTTTTCTTGATGCTTGATCTCCAACAACCTTCCAAATTCTTCCTCCTTCTGAATTAGACTTTCCAAACTCTGGAAACAACCTTCTACTAGGGTCTGTGGTGAAGAAATATCTTCTTCCTTCCAGCTTTGTCAAAGATTAGTAACAAATTTACATTGACAGAGGTTAAGACACTGACATTTATCAAAATAAATCAACACAGAGTCGCCACTAAGGATTTTCACCTCAGATGTGCAAAAATGCACTAAAAGATAATCTGTCAAATGTTTGTCAGTACTGGAATCTTGCAAAACTTATCAAATCTGATCTTCTTTTACCCAAATTTATCAATCAAAACTGCAAGAAAAGTACAACAACTGCTGGAAAAATTAGATAGACAGCACACACTCAGAACTTATAACTTTTGTTCAATTCTTACAGATCTGATTATAGAATGATGTTTACAAAATGTATTTAGCACACAGAACTGTAAGAAACATTACCAGGGTTTTGATATGTATACTGGTAAATATTTCAAATATTTTCAAAGAAGTCCCCGAAAATGGTGCCATTTTGGTGTTGGTACCCAGATTTACTCTTCTTCACAAACCGAGAAGCATCATGGATTCGACAAGACACTTAGAGGTAGATAGATGATTATGTATGTCATTTTGTAGCCGAGGAAGCAATCTATCTAACTTTTTTAGCACTCAAGCTTTGAAGAAGTGGGTAGCACCTTAAAAGGATGTGATCTTATCCTAACTATTTTAGGTTGTACCTTTCAACCAAGGTAAGAGAACCTATTTTGTAACCTCTGTTATTGAAGAATGACTGGTAAATCCTTCTTTTGCACAAATTTTATAGAGAAGACCTTGGGAAAATATGATCAACACACCAAATCTGACTCTCACGAGTTGTCACTTCCAGATTATGGAGATATTTTCAACACAAGGCTAAGGTTACTGAAGACATTTGGAATCCTGATCTGTTTTGCATACTTTAGCAAATGGATTTTGTTCTTCTGTGGATATACAGAGAAAAACAGGGGTAGTTCGGGGTAGGATTGGTTATTTGAATAATTTTTTGGTGGGAGATCAACAAGATAGATTGGACTTTGCTAGATCCTTGAGAAACTTCACAACAAATGGAGAACTCAATAACAGAAAGCTTCAAAAATAGTTAAAACATTCCTTCAACCAGAAGGTGTGCATCAATGGAGGCCCAGACATGCACTTTTTCACACACAATATTTGAGATTCTAGCATGAAGGCTTGAAGTTAGAAGACCCAATAAAACATCAAAATCTAAGATCAGTCACACCTGAGGTACACCCAGAGGCTTACAAACAATCTCTGTCAACAGATGAAAGAAAAGTGATTTTAAATCATTTATTTCATTCCCAGATGAAAGCTCTTCTAAAAAATGAAATTGTAGATGCCACTAAACTATCACAAGGATTGAGATCTATGTGATTCAAAGATATTTTGATACAAGATTGCAATAGGAACAAGAAAAACTACTTGCAGACATTCTGAAAGTGAAATAAACACAAAATTTTCCAGAGATTTGACACAAATTAACTCAAAATTTATCAGATTCATCAGTAGGGGAGAGTTATTTAAACAATCTCAGAGCTTGTTGATGGCTATACACTTGTAACCAACTCAACATGAATGAAAATATAACACAGAGGAAGTTAACCTAGTTTCTTAGAAAGTTTTCTCAGAGGATGAGCTTTTCTCAAAATTTTCTCGTGAAAATGAACTCCTGACCATTTGCAAGAGTAATCTCATTGCATTTATAATACACCCTTTACATCCAATTTCCCCCCCCAAAAGAGGAATATTTGAAGCACCTTTGTTGCACATATCAGATCATGATTTACAGAAAGTGACATTCAACAGATTCACAAAAAGGTTGCCAGGTGTTTTCAAAAAGGTGAATCATTGCAAATATTTGCATCATTGTTCTAACTGGAGGAATATTCTTCATCCTTGGCACCTGCAGCACCTTTTCCCCTCAAAAGAGAAGAATATTCGAGGGACCTTTTCTTGTTAACAATTTGTTTCAGACAGAGACATTTAACAATTTCAGATCCGAAATCTACCAGGTGGACCAACTGTGAACAGATCACATTTCTTGGGCCCTTTGACTAATGACTAGGATACCATGCCACAACTTTTTGGGAGTCCCTTTAATCATTCTTATTCTGTCATGCGAGAAATCCCCTTTTTAATCATTTTTCGGAGCCTCTGCACGTAGCTGGACTTGACAGGTCATCCCTTTTTGTTCTCGAGGCAACACCTTTTTCACCTTTCATGCATGTACCTTTAATCATTTCATCCTTTTTCCCTCTGAAATTTTACTCTTCTATGTGACTTCTGGATCTAGCATCTTGCGTTTCTGCATGAGCCCAAGAAAAAAATCCACTTCAAGAGTACTTCAGATCTACAAATTGAGCTCCCGAATTGATTCAATCAAACTTTGCAGACCCAAACACAAACTTTGCCAAAAATTTGAAGAATGATGCAAAAATGCATCTCCAAACATCTTGGAGCTTCAATGGTGGAAAAATCAAATGAAATACAATAGCTACCGTTGATCCTGTGTTTCAACTTTTAATCTGAGCCCTCCACATGGAAAAATGCATTGGAAATGGGTCTGGGGGCACCTTTTGACATTTTATAATTTTTTGGAAAAAAGTAAAATGTTAACATTTTTCTCCGCCCCTCCACCCTCAGAAAGACGGGCTTGACACGTGTCCCAATGTGGGTCCCAGTGGACCTGCGCTTCAACTTACAAATTTTATCCCTATTTTTCAAAAAGGAAAAAGTTCCATATTTTCCCCATGGGCCCACACCTCTATTTCCCCACCTACTACGTGTCTCAATGACACACTTTGATATGGTCCTGAAAAGTAGAGACCCCAAACAAGCGCTAGCCCAATACATGTCTTAGTCTGGCAGAGTCTCCAAGTGTTCTCCTGATGCTTCTTCAAAATAAAACTCAAGGGCCAGTCCCCAAACATGTGTCGACATTAAAATTTTCCTCTGTAATTTCTATTTTATTATGTATGTATTAGGATTAGGATATTGTTAAGTATGATTAGTAGTGGCGTCTGATAGAAGATAATGGCACCGCCAGTACAGTGACACCAATAAGGTAGAGTATGGTAACCTTCAAAGTACAATAGGAATGTTGTGGTAAAAAGTAAATATTTGTCGTAAGTGGTCCGGTAATGTTAAAATGTCAAAGTTGGGGTAAGTAGAGAAGTAGGGTCTACATGATTAGGAATTAGAAATATTATATTTGTAATAAGGACAAAGAGTGATGTCATAAATATTTTGTGTATTTTATTTATGGAAAAGTCTAAAAAGGTGGAACCCATGTGAGATGATAAGGTTTATCTTATCTTAGAAGATAAGCCTACATGTAAAGGCAAGAGTTTAGGCATGGAATATGATTGGCTGGAAAATATTTCCTATCCTATATTAGAGATAGGGTGGATAAGCCTAAATTCCTATAAATAAAGAGGCCATCCCCCTCATTTAACATAGAAGGAAGTAGTGAGAAATATTGTACGAGTAAGTGTGTAAAGGGAAGCCATCATTTTGAAGGTGTGTTAAAGAAGCCATTAAGAGGTTGTAATTGTGAAGTTTCTCCCATAGTTATTATTAGAAGGAAAGTGAAGGCAGTAACACGTGAAGTACCTCATGGGTGAGATTGTAACAATTTCATGTTGATATTATAATTTACACTTATATTTCAGATTTATCATCATTCCTTCTTATCATAGTCTATGGTATTCTTGTGTTATGTTTGTTGTTGTGTTTCCAGATTCCATCCACCAAAATAACAGTTGTGCAATTAGTAAATAATAATAGCATGAGGAGTTCCCCGGTAAAGAATTATCATAGTGCCAAATTGGTGATGACATATGCATGGTCCCTCCACGTGTCCCAGGCCCCTTTAGGAAGTTGCATGAAAATTTCTAAGTATGGGAAGGCCCGGCGGAAGCCTCCACCGTGGACATGTTTTGGGTTGAAGTGAGCCTTAGAATTTTTAAAGTGCCCCCGTAGAGCCACATCCAACCAAAAAGGTCCACTTTTCAACTAACACTGAGAATTAATTTTGACCAGGAAACTACACTCGTCAAACCGTAAAATGCAGGAGAGCCACCATTTGAGCCCGGGGAGATAGAAAACATAAAAAAGGCCGCAAACTGGGGGGATCTCAAAGTTCGATGGGGTGAGACTAATTTGAGCACCAACACTACCCATGAAGGTGCAAAAAAATATGTTTAGGTGGCCCTGAGTAATTTTATAGAGAAATATGACAAGGATAAGGAAACAAAGGACGAATTCAAAGGAAACGTTGAGTAGTTGACCGCTCTCTTAACCAAGATCATGCAACCTATCCACAATACTACTTCCCTCACTATTTCTGGGAGTTGACAGAAGTTGATGACACATATTGTCATTGTAGTGGAAAATATTGGACAAAAAGGGTGAGTAATAAGGGGCTGGATGGAGAATCTAATTCATGAAGCAGACGTCCGTTGATCAAAGCTACTATGGATTTATAGAATGAATTGTATACAGAAAAGGATGATATCATGAAGTTTAACATATTACCCTTCCATTTGAATAAATTACTACCAATTTTAAAAGTTTGGTAAACCAAGATGATGATGTGATCAAATATTTTAATCTTGATTATATTTACAAGTTGGTATCTTGTCAAAACTTCTTGAGCCAACTAGAGAAGGTTGTTGATAGGCATCGAAGACTGACACTAAAGGTTTCCAGAGAAATTGATTTGGCATATATCCTAATCCATTATGCATGTGGACCCGAGGAGGCGGAGGAGGAGGTCCATGAAATTATTAGGTAATTTATTTAGTACAATAACAAGTTTGCTATATGGGATAAGAAAGAAGAAGAAGAAAAGGAAAAGGATTCTACTGGACCAAGCTATGCGTGGCAGCCATTTTTGAGGCAACCTCCAAGATTTAGAACCAGTGAAGGTTACAAGGTTGACTTGGTACAACATGTGCAACTATTTTTTCTATTTTTATGGGAGGTTGTTCCCTAAGCATTAATCCATTCTATTTTTAGTAGAAGTAGTTAGTAGTTGGAGGAATAATTGCTCAATTCCTTTAGTCTATAAATATGGGCATGCATTATGTTCCACAAAAACTCTTAGTTCTTTTGTGACAGGGGCTCTTTTATTTTTATTTTTTGAAGTGAAAGAAAAAGATCCAATCCTTTTATATATATTCATAACACAATTTTTCCTTTTTTCAAAAGAATATTTGGTATATTATGCAATTCTATAATTTTTTAAGTACTTTTAAATGTTTATTTCCGTGTATGCGATGAATTTTTTTAATCCTTTAAATCGGTTATCTTATTTCAATTATTGGTGAAGTTGTGAAATAAATATTTGTATTTCAGTTGTGGAGAATCTTAAATCCCTTCTGTTGGTACCTTTAGAGTTTTATGTTGCATTGGTTCAGTGATTGAGAATATTTTAGGAGATGTGTATGACATGTATTATTCTGAAATATTAATTGTGTAAATGAAGTAGATCTTCTTATTCCATTGATTCTTGGTACATCACCATTTTATATGTTATGTGATAATCCCTCTATCCCTATTCTCAAAGAAAAAATAATATTATTGGCTTTTATTTCAAGTGGTTTGTAGCCTTGCATCTTGATCTTAAATCAAGGAAGTGTGCCAAGTTTGAAAGGAAGTTAGCCTTCTCCGTAGGTTCTACCCAACATGACAAGGTACCACACCTTGTGTATGTTCCCATATTGCACGAGATTATTTAGAGATTCAATGGTTGTACGATCCTCGTAACAACAGTATTTAAGCAAGATTGAAGTCAAAGAAAACATGGTAATATATGATAAATTTGATTTGTCAATATAGATGTCACACGTTACCTAGAGAAATTGATGTGTAGTTTGAGGAAGGCAAGCTCTAGAGTAGTTACAATAGCATTTGTGGTGTAGAGCCAGGTTCCTAAAACCCTTCTAATGAGTAATTAATTTTTTAGGAATATTCATCCATGTCTGGGGTTTGAGATGATGTTCATAAATCCACACAGAGATCCTCACTACATGTGCATCACAACTATGGTTAATTATAGTGCACCAAATAAATCCTAGTAAGGTGGGAACCAAATAAATAAGTTATAGAATTTATAGATATCATAGTAGGTCAAAGGACGACAATAAATTAGGTACCAAAACCGTATGCAACCTATCAGTCTCACTCCCTAGAGGATTCACATTTTGACAATTCTAAAATTACAAAGGTCCTGGATGGAGGTTCATCCGTTACCTCACTATTCTAATAGTGTTTAGTCCATGAAATCTCTTCGTTTGAAGTCATGTGTAATTATCTAAGTGATCATTTATACATATATTTTGTACTTGAGATTACATGTTAAGGTTGTTGATTGGTGAATGACATATTCTGATTCTATCTAATCTAAGTGTGAAAATAGTGAGTTGTTATTTATATTTTAACATATTTGTAATGGATTTAAAATCAAATCTAAACTAATTCTACTGGACCAAGCTATGCGTGGCAGCCATTTTTGAGCAACTAAGGTACCGTTGACTTGGTACAACATGTGCAACTATTTTTTCTATTTTATGGGAGGTTGTTCCCTAAGCATTAATCCATTCTATTTTTAGGCAGAAGTAGTTAGTAGTTGGAGGAATAATTGCTCAATTCCTTTAGTCTATAAATATGGGCATGCATTATGTTCCACAAAAACTCTTAGTTCTTTTGTGACAGGGCTCTTTTATTTTTAGAAGTGAAAGAAAAAGATCCAATCCTTTTATATATATTCATAACACAATTTTTCCTTCTCGGTATATTATGCAATTAATTTTTTAAGTACTTTTAATGTTTATTTCCGTGTATGCTATGAATTTTTTAATTAACCAAAGTTGAATCAACCTTGTGTATGTTCCCATATTGCACAAGATTATTTAGAGATTAAAACATCACATTTAAGCAAGATTTTAGTATAGATGACACGTTACCTAGAGATTGTATGTGTAGTTTGAGGCATCTCTAGGACAGTACATAGCATTTGTGGTGTAGGGGGTTCTATAATAACCCTTCTAATGCTTGTTTTTACCAATACCACACATATTTCCTCACTACATGTGCATCACTCAACTATGGTTTTATAGTGAAACCCATAAATCTGAGTAAGGTGGGAACCATAAAGCACTGTTATAGAATATTGATTCATACCAGGTCAAAGACCATACTCTCTTACCACATTTTGCAATAGTGTTTAGTCCCAACATCTCGTCTCTCTCTCTCTAAGTGCATCTCTTCTCTCTCTCTCTCTCTATCTCTCTCTCCCCAAATCACTAATACCATCAGAGGGTATGATAATATCCCCTGCAAGACTTTGGGTCCTATCAATCTACTCATTACTATTGGCACTAAGAGTTTCCATGTAACTTTTTATGTTGTTCCTAATAATCCTAATTGTAATAGCCTTATTGGGAAACCTTGGTTTCATACAACTCAATTTTCCCTAAGATAAATTTAGCTGTAATTTTCCTATTACTGATCTCTTCATCTACTTTCATGGGAACCCTTCCATTTTAAGTATGTTTCTCGCACTTCTTCCCCATATCATGCTAATTATTCTATCCAACCGACATTTAAATACAAGCCTAATGATTTCAAACATATTTATAAAGACACCGTTAATGTCATCTTGCAACCTATTAATATATAATCATAGCTGATACAAAGCCAATTTACTCATTTTCCAGGTCCTCACATTTTCTTAAAAAATCACTTGAATGCAATCTCACGTCTCTCCCTCCACTGTTTGAGGTTTTTATGAGTAAAGCTAAAATCAATAAGTTTAATTCCTATTTCATTGTGATTATTATCAGTGTGTCGGGCGCTCTATAGACAATTACATAAAGATGTTTCATGTTATTGAATATGTTAAGCCTATTGAATTATCAAATATAATCCATGATAGTGTTGAGCCAAAAATATTCCTTGATCCCAATCCATCGCAATTGGAACATGTGGATACATATTGCAATAATCTTATAGCTTCTTACTCTAATTACACATAACATAGTCCTCCTTTTGATGGTATACTACAGCAAAATTCTCACCTCCTAATAAATCCACTTATTTTTGGTAACATGCCATCCCTCTGATATTTATATTTTATGATATGATACTACACCCTATACCTCATGGCCTCATATGATGACACCTTGGATGAAACTTGGTATCCTTTGTGCTACCTATATTTTGTACATTGTTATGCATTATCATAATACAAAAAGTCAAAACATGTGCATAGTACTCGAGTTGTTAGCACTGTACATTATACATGTTGTTTGTCACTTTATTTTGATATATAACATGATCTATTTCTTTACACACACGCATTCACCGAGTATACTGAGATGGATCCAAGACATACATATCAATACACGCTTATAGGAGAAATATTGCTTCCTTAGATTATCATTTTGTGGAAACACCTCCATTTGATACATGTGATATTGTTCTCTTACAATACATTTTCCACTTCTTCATTTATGTTAATTACATACATTTTGTACTTGATTCTTGTTTATATTAACATGACTAACACATGTGTCTTGTAGAGTGTTTACATCTCTTATTCACATATTTCATCCATGTTGGCTACTACATCATATTATCAAGTTTTGACACTCTTATTCCATGCATACTTACTCGTATATGTATTTTATTGCTTGCTTATATGGCATATGTGCTTTGATTGTCTTGTGACATTGTTGTGTAACTCATGTTTACGTCATCATGCCTATCTTACTTGTAATTACTTACTCTTTTTTACATGCCTACTAGTTATGATTATTTTGTGACACCATGTGTGTCCCGTGTATGTATACTTTACACCTTTTGTGTGACATTATTTTCATACTTCTCACATCTGATGAATTATTAATGTAATTACATGATTTTAGGATGTTATTTTATTTTTATTATTGATAGAATAGTTTTTTGAATGGGGACTATACCCTTGTATACAAAAAAGAGGCCTAGAAGCCAGAATAGGAGTGAAAAACAATATAAGAAGGATCAAGATCCAGATAATACATAAGAATCCAGTGCATCCAAAAGAGCAATTACCCCAAAACAACTAACCAGTTCGAACACTGTAGAAGAGCAATCCAAAAAATAGCAACCAAACAACAAAAACCATGACAAAAGTCAGCAAGAACATCGCAGATCCATAATTACTTCTTGCGGCTTTGGCAATTCTGGAATTGATAGTCTTCCAAGAGGTGAACATAACCAATGCCATCAATGTGAGAAGGGTCAGTAGTGTCCAGCTATTGAAATGGTTTGTTTTCTTTCTTTTTCTGTGCCCCCAAAGAGTAGCTGGTATGCCGCTAAGATTAGAGACGCAACGGACATGCTGCTCAATAAACTCCTCAATTGCACTAAAAATAAGCCATATTATGATCATGACGAGTCTTGGTTTTTCCAAGTCGGTTGTCCAGGGAGTAAATTTTTTTGTAAATATCCTCAACTTGATTGTTGTCAATATCAGACCTCCTCCTCCTTTATTCTCTTACCTTTTTGCTTACACAAGTTTTTTACTTCTTCTTCTCAGCAGCAACATGTCAGTTTCTAAAGCTTCCAACCTTTTAGTGGAGCTCTCAGCATGTGTCTCCTAAGAACTTGTGCTGCTAATGTGTAGGAGATTATGGAGCAACCTCCAAATCCTTGAGGCGTGTTCCCTAAAACAGAGATATCAAGGTTCAGCCTTTTAGAAGATCTAGTGATAGGTCCTTTTCGAGGTGGAGGCAAAAGGGGTGGGAGCAGAGGTGGGGGGATGGTAGGGGGAACGTCTATCTAGGTGATGGGAACAGAAGGAACAAAGTTGGGGGAGACAAGGAGACCAGGAAGCTTGGAAAGGCACATTTTATGAATCAAGAAAATTAGCCCATGATGCAACGGGACCACTCAAGCATGCTTTTGAAAATCTAAAATAGAGTGTTCAAGAGAGTTGAGTAAGTAGTGCGGGAAACATACTGTGAAGTTCCTGTGAAAATGGTTGAGAAACACGAGATGTTTGGAGGGCACAGTGACAAATCTCCCTTCAAGAGAAATGTATTTCACCATAATACGAGTGATCTCGTCAAAAGGTGGAGGAATGGAGTTGACTTGTAGCCCTGCCATAACAAAAACCAAGTTCTCATTGTCCTCCACAAATTTCTTCTCCTCTTCTTGTCTGTTAATTCTTTTATTGAAAAACCTGTACCCATCCATTCCCAATCCAGTAGCTTCTGTGATTAATTCTTCATTTATCAAGGCTTTCTGGCCTCCATACTCGACTTTACGGTCTTTCTAGTCCTTTGTAAACTGAACAGAGATGTTTTGATCATGTCCCTATATCTTTTCAATGAAATTAGTGATGTCCCCCTTGTTTAGAAGATTCCAAAGCTCTTCGTTGTTCTTCCATTCCGAGTCCGAGATAGGTTCGATCTGGCATGGGGCTCCACCCATATTCACTAGATTTGAATAATAAACAGTGAAAGCACTAAGCTCCCTTTGAAAAATGCGACAACAAAATGCCTTGCTCTGGTTTTTGCACCCACGGTGACGTCTAGCACTGTTATTACTCACACAATGGGAAGGATGTGTAGTAAATCCGTTGCTGATGTGGCACTTCCCACGAGTGATAGTGTTATTGCTGATCTGACCTTGTGAGTTCCCGCATGCATGAGCATGAGTCTTCTTAGTGATCCACTCTAGCTCATCATCAGCCCTACCACAGGCTTGAGAATCCGTAAGAAACTGTTTATTAGCAGCTAAAGGCATAATATTTCCCCCATGTGTGGCTTTATTCTTAAGATAGAACCGCTCTAAATCATCATTATGCTTAGTGTGATCTTGAATGCCCATAAAAATCTGATCAAGCGCTGATTTAAACCTATCTGTGCATGTGCAAGTTTTATATATCAAGCGAGGATGTTATTGTTATCATCTATGTTATTTTTATCTATTATTATTATTATTGTTGTTGTTGTTGCACACCACAGTTTCCACCATGCATAAACAACTTTTGGTCTACAAGTATACGTTATCCAATTGTTCCACCTCTTCAACACTAAGGCATCTCCTTCAACAATACACATCTATTTATTTTTAGCTATATGCAAAAGAGGGGGTGTCTATCTAGGTTTATTATACATTTTTAGCAAATACAAATAGATTTATTGGGGGAAATACATGTAAAGAGAGGGTAAAAGGACCCAACAATGCAGCCATACACAAAATTTTGGTAAAATTAGTACGAGGTAAAAACCATACACTTTAGTCAGAATTGATGGTATGGTCTTGACCCCTCCACATGTTTTATGGTGGGTGAAATTTCAACAAAGTTTTTTAGCATTTTTATATTTTCACATATGAATAAATTTTTTATTTAAATATTTATTTGATGATTTTTTGAACATGGCTTTCCTCATGGGTAAAATGAAATTGAAGGCCATATGGAACAAAAAACTTGTATTATATTAATTAATTAGTGTTGTGCCTATTTATGATTTGGAAGGCCAAATGTTTTTTTAATTGAATGAAGTCTCTAATGTTTTATATTTCTTGAAATGAGGGAGGAATTATGTTGAAAAATGATGATGTTTATTGCTCCAATCCATGTGATAGTTCAATTTAAAAAAAAATCAAATGATTTTTGTGAGGATTTTTCAACAAGATAATTCACAGTTGCATGATACATACTAGAGGACACATTTGTGGGGGTTTTGGGAAACAAAAATTTTTTTACCTTGTCAATTATAACATCTTGGTCATACACATGGTGTGCCATTTTATATTCAAAATCTTGAACAACTTGGTTCCTAAAATCATACATGTCATATGGATTTTTAAATAATCCCTATCTTTTCATAATCAAGATGTTGACATCACATATAAGGCATGGAAAAATATTTGTAATGAAACTTATGTCATGGGGAAAACTAATGATGTGGCTATAATAATTGTATTTCCCACCATGAGAATAAGAAGCCTACAATACAGGATTAAAACCCTTGCTTTGGGTATCTCATCAACCCTTGTTAAACAATGTAAGAGAAGCAATTGATCACCCAAGTCCATGTTGTTTTCTAATGAAAACTGATATACATCTATTTCTGGAGCACATTTATGACAACCCTGCCCACTCTCTATAATTTTAGATTTGATACCTAGGTATCTCTCCAATCATATGAAGAATATTTTATTTTAGTAATTTGGTCCACTCTATTTTGGAAGCACGGTTACGTCTAAAATAATTTGGGGCTATACATATTGAGGCACGAAGGGTGGAAGAAAGGAATACAAGTTACAATGAGAAAAACACCCTCCATGTTAATTTCAAGGTTGTAAGTAGCCAATACATTCATTGCATATCGAGGATTTGAAGAGAGTGGTGTGTCAAGCCAAGGAAAGATGCAAATTTGTAGTGGCAGGAAACATTGCAAGAGAGAGAGAGAGAGTTGTCATTTTTCTTTCCTATTATTGATGTCTTCTTCCCATAAATGGTAATCCTATCTCTGTAAGCATTCATATGGAGTATTTTTTCAATTTTTGCAAATATGTTTCTGCATGGGGTGACATCATTACATGCAAGACAATGGGAAAAAAATTTCCTAGAGTAATTAATGGAAAAGGGGAGTTTCATCCATGCCCGAATACAAGAATGTACCAAAAAATGATTATTTTCAAGGCTCAAATATGTGATACAATTTTTTCAATTGAATGCAATTTTACTTATTTTTTCCCTTTTCTCCATACATTGTGCATATACAAGATGTATCTAGAGTAAAAACATTACCATTTCCATCCATGCTACATGCAATATCTCATTGTGATATAAAATGAACAAGAAAGAGCACCAACACAATATATGCAATGATTAAAAATTTAAAATATTCTAACTAAATCCAAAGGAACACTTTCTATTCAACTGATTTCTTTTTTCTCTCCCCTCATTATTTTTACAAAACATAATGGATACACAAGATGCATCTAAATAAACAATGCAACAATTTTTATCCATGTTCCATGCAATATCACATCATGATGGAAAATGAAAAAGAAAGAATGAATTATGGAAAATGGATGATAAAGAATGGCAACACAATCTAATATTCTTTTTTGTTTTAGACATTATACATACATAAAATGTATCTAGCAAAATATCTTAAACATATATATTCATGCCACATGCAATATCCCATCATGATGTCAAATGAACAAAAAAGAATGGCAGAACAATGTATGTAATTATTTGAAATCAAACAGTATTCTAGTTAAAGATAAAAGAACACTTTCAATTTGACTAATTGCATTTTCTCTCCTGCCATTTTTTTCTCAATACATTATGCATATACAAGACACATCGAAACAAACAATGCAACCATTTTTTTTATCTGTCGTGTAATCTCATCATGATGGAAAATGAACAAGATATAAATAATGATAGAAAATTAAATAAATGAATGACAACACAATCTAATAAATTCTCTAATTTCACACAATATTTAAATGAAACCTAAAAGATCCGGAAGACATAGGTAAGAAACATTAACATTTTTATTTCATTGTTTAAAAAACTATACACAACAAGGTCATACTTATTTTGAATATGCAAAATTTAAAAGTAAACATACACCACGAGTATGCTCACGTTGTGTATTTTGTTGGAAAAAAGAGCTTCAAATATGCCAAAAAAAACAAAAAATTGACCACTAGTGCATTATCTAAAAAAATAGAACAATGAATCAAGAAACAACCACATCTCAAACAAATGCTAGGATGAGACAATGACATTAGATAGCCTCAAATTTTTTTCAACCAACACCATGCTCTCAACAACAAAGTCTATTGTTTCTAGTTTCAAGATCACAACACTTTTTCTCTCTTCGTCCCTTAACATTTCATTATGCAGTGACATAGTGAAATAAGTTGGTATAATATCACTTGCATGACATTTTGAACTTGGAAAACAAGCCCATGAGAAAATGGGGATACCTCATCAAAAGATGTGGCATTCCATAACTCTCTAGTGTGTTCTTAGAGCTCTGTATTCAAAACATATATGCAATCACACTTCTTCAAGTCAACCCCACATTTAGGACAATACCAAGTAGTTTTTTTTTCTCAACCTTTTTTGCATTATTTACTAATAGTGAAAAAGGGGCATGCAAAGTACAAACAACATTCTATTTGAACCTTAGTGATTGAGAATTTCACCATGTACACATTCCTTTTTAGTTAACACAATCCCCTACAATGAAGATATGCTCACTTTGACAATAAAAAAAACACCATATCAACCCTTTTTTGAAATTGAAGGTGGTGTATTATAGGATCCACTATCAATAAACCATTCTTTAAATTTTTGGTCTCTTGTATGTCGTGATCAATAAAAATTTCCATTACCTCGATAGTGTCTAGAGAGACCATATTCCAATCAATTTTTCATGATGACTTCAAGGTAACCAAAACTCCACGGTTTCACATATCTTGAATTTGGTCTCTTTAAAAATAATAATGTGCACCCGAGAGCATGAAATCTACATTGCATCCTGACATATATATTAATTTTAGAGTTTTTTGTTATTATTGGTACTATCTTTCTTACAGAATATAGTGACTATTAAAATTCCGATATACACACCCATCAAATCAATTATAGTTGATGCAAAAATGTTTGGTAGGTCCCTCACTTTCTTGAAGTGGAAAAAAGGCATAGGGATTGATGATTCATCATATAGACATTTAATGGCAATAGAAATATGATGCAGAAAAACCTCATACGGAGGTTTAAATGGTTGTAAATTTTATTGGTGCACCTGACTTACCCGTTTGAGACTATATACACTTTTCAACATTAAAAACCTCAAATAATTCATTATAAACATCATTAAAACTTGTAATGTGAACCTTGCCACCTTCACCATCTATAAATTCAAATCAATAAAAGATGTCATTGAAACTTGCATTCCTATATTCGTAAATAGAAGTTTTAAACAAAGATCTACCTTTGATAGACCATGTGTTCAAATACATGCTCAGTTCCCTTATTGGAATGATATTTTGTTGAAATCATAGTCTACCAATGGATGTTCTTGATTATTGACCACTAACAAAGTTCATTTTTGGAAAACGAAATCCCCTAATCAAGGCATCGTGCGCTGGAACCAATGAGATAAACACCCTAATAGTTACACTTTTTAAGCACACAAATCCAATATGAATAAAAAAATATTCTTGTCAAAAAATGAGATGTTAATTCCAAGAAGCATCCATAATAGTCAAATGTTGCAAGAAATATAAAATCACACTAACGAGTCAATGAAACTCACATGAATCCCTCGATCTCTTTGCAAGCATGAGATGTTATTTTCACCACCACAACTTCTTGTAATTTACCTAATTGGAAAGGCACATTGTACTTAGATAAGAGAAGGCCTTGACATGATGAAACCCCATCAGAGAAACAACCTTGATATTTCAAGCCGCTCCTTTTTACCAGATAAATTGTTTACAATGAAAGTATCTGGAGGATAGGCTTAACATTTGAAATATTTTTTAGCATCTATTTCACAACAATTTTAGATAGTTGAACAACCATTTATAAGAAAGAGTTGGCTTAAGGGAAGTTTAGGATCTAGAATACAAATGGAACAACAAAAAAGGGAAGTCTAATTTTCCATAAAAGAAGATATATAAATAACCACATCAGATGGAAAAAATATATATAAATGGGCCACCCATGATTGGCCACATCTTCATGATGTTTTTTCCATTTTTTCCTATTTTTTTCAATGGAAAATCACAAAGAAGGGTCAAACAATATTGCACAAAGTTATGTATCGAAAATATGGTAACCAAACAACAAACAACACATCATACAAAAATCCAAAGGCTCAAAGCCTAAAACAAATCAAATATACAATCCCATGCACAATTACCAAATTGATTGAGTTTATGAAAGGGTAAATCAAACTTTCTTTAAGTTTAATGAACATCTTACACCGAGAAACTAAATTGGAAAATTTTTATTTCACTATCTAATTGCAATTACAATCAAAAAACTTTTTGAGACATCCAATATAAGATTATAACCTTATTTGTAGAGAATATTTAGTACATCACATGAAATATATGAAAGCCTCTTAAAATCCATTTATGTAGAAAACAAACAACTAATTTTTATTCAACAAAAATTAAAAAACACAGTCAAATAAATGGTACTCTCAAAATCTAATTACAATCCTGGAATTAATTGCATTTATGCAAGAAAATAAAAAAGTGGTATAAAACAAGAACAAGCATCAACTCAATTTTAATTTGTATATTGCAACACTTGTTCAACACTACAATGGGAAAAATGCTTACTTTTATATATTATTACAACATCTCTATTATTTGAGTAATGTTATATGTATAAAGAAACCTTTATAATTTGAGTAATGTTATATGAAATAAACAAACATACAAAGCTTACCTTATGAAGTTGAAGAAAATTAATAATTCCATTCCACTTTCCAAAGGAAGGAGAACAAACAATAGTCACCCTCTTATATTAGGGGGAATAAAAGATAGGCCAAAAATTTACAATAATGAACTCTAGTTACATCCAATAATTTTTGAAGACCATGCAAGGCTAAGAGGAACATAAAAGAAACCATCTATTCCAATAAAAAAAAATTATTATTGGTAAATAATTTTTTTAAACGGACTATACCCTTATATAAAAAGACTCAAAATCAAGATTTTACAATTTTACTAAAACAAAAAAAGATCAATATCAAGATTTAACATGACAACCCAATAACAGAAAATAGACTTCCTAGAATGGAACCAAAAAATAACATCCTAATAGCTCAAAACCAGCAACAACATAGCAGATCTGCAGTAACATGCTCATAGTCATAGCATAGATCTCACTCCACGACTGAAATAGTGTTGGATTTTAGTTTTTTATGTCCTTTATTTCTCTATTCCACCACTGTCCAATCCATGTTACCATCTTCCATGAAGTTCGAAATAACAACTTCAAGATTCGTGATAGGAGTGTGGCCCACATCTAGGGGAAATGTGGCACAATCCTTCATAGTTATAGCATCCACCTCTGGGGTAGAAGAAACCTGCAGTATATCAGCAAAAATACGAGAAGCGTCTACCTTTGAGGGGTTTGATGAATCCACAACTGGTTATGAATGGGGGCTAACTGTCAAATGATCTGGTAGAGAGTCCTTCCACCATGTAGGTTTTTCCTTATGTTTGGAATGTTCACATTAATCTGTATGATGCCCTGTTTGAAATAATCTTTGGAATTTGAAAGATGAACCCTTATATTCAATCCTTTTCACCCACTTCATGTCACCTATTTGCAGGTGAATCTCTACTGGAAGGTCTTGAGAGGTGTCAATATCAACTAAAATTCTAGCATAAGTTGTATATGTTTGATGCAAGTTTTTATCATCAACTTTCACATAATATCCTAGGGTATCTCCTATAGCAATAAGGCAAGATCTTTTCTAGAGCTGCAATGGAAGTCTTGGAAAGTGGATCCAGACAGGGTATGTATCAAAGGATTCTTTTAGGGGGTTAATACACAGGTATCATGGCTTTAACATGAGTCCATGTTATCCCCAAACCCAATTTGGTTAAAAAATAAATCCTTGTCCTTAGTGGTTTCAAAAATAGTAATAATATAGGCTTTAGCACAAGGGTAAACTTCAATCTTACCCTTAATATTTTCCCTCCATATTTTTGAAATCCAATCGTGGATCTGATAGAGCTTAGGCCAAAACTTGTGAAACCTGTAAATGATTCCAAGTTGGGACAGATGTTCCTCCTACTTTAGGACCTTTTGTAGTAGATCCTCTTATATCTTTAGCACGGAAGTCGTATGTGATGGTTTTAATAGCTTTTAAACATTTCTGGCATTATCCTTCTTTTTGGAGACCGATGAAGGATAGGATTTGGATCGATTAGCTATGTTGTCATGTTTTCCCTATTGAGGTTCCTAGATATAGAAGCATCACCCAAATCTATGGACGCGGCAACCTTTACAAGAGGGGAAGGCGCCCTATTTTCATTATTTTCAGGTGGGTGATCCTTGCAACCACCAACATCCCCTGACCTAGCCTCAGGGTGTGAGCCTTCAGTAACCGCAAGGTGAAAACTCGTGCCTCTAGCATTCCCTTCATTCAACACCTTTAACTGTAGCTTCTCTCTAGCATCATTAAGCCCCACAAGCATCTTAGCAGCGAAAGCTAGAATTATCTAGAAGAATTCATTGTTCTCAATCTAGATGGCACCCACAGATCCCTTCCTACCATTGTTGTCGCCACCATGGATATGTTGTTTGGTAGCATGGGCGCAGTTAGGGTTAGAAATTCCCAGATGAGTTATCATGGTTAGGGTTCAGATGCAATGAAATTAAATAATTTCAAAGTTATAATGATACACCATTTATAGTTATCCAACATATCTAGTAATTTGCATCTAAAAAAAAAATCTGAAAAAAGAAAAAAGTAGTTTTAGGAGAATACCTAAGTAAAGTGAAGAAAGCCAACAACAAAAAACTATCTAGAAAAGTGAAAAGAAAGCATAGATCACACATTCTTGGAAGCAAAAAAATACCCCAAATAAACTAGAAAAAACATAAGCAGATGATCAACAATATAAAATCAAGTTGTATTCATTTATATTAGAAACATTTGTATACAACAAATCTTTCAAAATCTCATGGAATCCCATGAAACCTATAGAAAAATGTAAACATGACAACAAAATGTTTCTTATATACATAAATTACAATGTTTGAACATGAATGATTTCAAGTGCATAGATTTATACATTATAAAACGATCCTATCAAGAATACAAGAATAACATATGATGAATGCAACATGATTGGAACCTTTTGATCATGTGCCCAAAAAAAACCTTTTTTCTTCAATGAATCTTGAACAAGAAATCATTATAGTATTATACCAGAAAACCTAACAATAACTAATGATAAATTCACCAAAAAAACATCCAACGCAAGGAACAAAACTTCAACAATATGTGCTCAACATCCTACTAGAGATGACACTATAGCATGGATTGGAAATTGTCCCAGCTAAAAATGGATTCCATAGAAACTAATATTTACTCTTGACCAACAATGCAAAAAAAATAAAATCATATTTTCCAAATAACTTTAATTCATTATTGACTCAAAGTAAAAAATGATTACCAGGTAAGGCCTTTTTGTTGGGACAATTTGTAGGCCACATATAGCTTCCCTCTGTATTAGAAAAGGAAAACCAGATTCTCCAACTAACTATAGAGAACAAATTTCTCAACATTTTTACAAATATTGAGATTACAAATCTTGATGTCAAATAGGATTTTCCTATATTCATCAAAGGTTTGAGATGAGGAGAAAACCAAAAGTAAAATTTTGTGGAATTTAGGTTAATATTTACCAAATCATCTTTTAATTACATTAGGATAAATATAATGGATATGGTGATATTATAGATAGTGGTGAAATTAACCTTAAAGACACATTAGGTTAGGATTAATCAAGACCTAAACTTGAACAAAGATAAGGATTTAAGATGAAATTAAAAATCAAGATATAAAACAATAACTCTTGTAGAAAACTTGTGTATAGAAAAGGGTCTCAAGACTATCATTCAATTCAAAATTTACAACATAATATACTTCATTTTCTAGGCCACACCCTGGTTCCATGTGCGATGACACAATAAAAACAAAGAACAAAGATCTCAACATTGTTATAAATATGAAAATTACAAAGATGGATGTCAAAGAGGATTTTTCCATATTTATCAAAGGTTTGAGATGAGGAGAATACCACAAGTAAAGATTTTTGGAATTCAAGTTAATATTCACCAAATTATCTTGTTATTGCATTAGGATAAAGAATGGATAATTTGATCTCACAGATAGTGGTGAAATTAACCTTAACAACACATGGGGTTAGGATTATTCAAGGCCTAAACTAGAAAACAAATTAAGGAGTTTAAATGAAATTAGAACTCATGATATAAAACAATAAATATTCTAGAAAACATGTGTACAAGATATGCTCATAGATAGAGGACCCACTTAACTGTTAACCCTAACTAGTAATGTTTATTCTGATTTTCCAAGACAATATACCCTACGTCACATAAAATGAAAAATAAAATTTTACATAAAGTTTTCAAAAAATAGAAAGAAAGAAAAAATACATATTTTTTGTAAAGAGGGGGTTTTGAAGGGACAAAAAGTGTTGTTAAATATGTATTTGTGGTTTTTCTATCCATAAGGTCTCCATAGTATTGTCCAAGTCAAAATTTACACCATAATATAATTTTAATTGTAGAATATTGGATATCTTCCATGTATTATTCAAAACATATTTTTTCTCTATCAGTATCTCTAATTTCTAATTAAAATCCTTGTTCTTTTTTGGTTTTCTCATGGCCGACATATTTTTTTTTGTATTGTTGGAGTTGTCTCCCGATAACTAGCGATGACCAAGAAACCCTTATTTGCAAAACTAAAAAATTGTTTGGTGAAACAATGATTTTGCACATAAAAAACAAATATTCACAATGAGCCCACACATAAAAATCACCAATATTCATAATGAATTAACACATATAAACTGCGGAAATCTATTTTTTATTTCCTAAACAACCACAAAGGGCTTAAAAAGACTTGTGAACCCAATTAATAGATTTACGACTAATAGATTTAGTTTTTTTACTATTCAAGATTTCTCCCAACAACAAGCGACAAGTAAGAAACCTAGATATGCAAAATTGTAATATTTTTTTGAAAAAACAATGATTTCACACATAAAAAATCATAAATTTTCACAATGACCCCACACATTAAAAATAAAAAAGATTCAGAATGAAAACGCACATAAAAACTAGGAATTTTTTTACAACAAAAAAAAACTATGAACATGTTTTGAAAAGATTCGTGAAACCAATCAATAGATTTCACATATAGGTAAAAGCAAGGAAATTCATAATTTTTCAATAGATTTGCAAACCCATAAACGCATTTTTGTAGGGTTGCGGTTTCAAATATAAGCACAAACCCAAGAAATAGATATGGCATCATACCTTTCCTACAACACATATGAGAGTAACAATGAAAATTCCCACTAGTTTGATAATCACAATTCACTTCAAACATGCTAATAAAATGAAATTTACACAACATATGCATTATCTATCTTAACCTGACAGTAGTGAATGCCAAATGAGCCATCAATCAAAACCTAAATTATATTCTGAATCTTCACACGTAGGCACATTTAACATGTGTGAAGTCTATCCACCATGCAGGTTCAACGACGAGGAGTTTAATGACACACGTGCACAAATAATCTTGCATAAGACAACATGTTTAGAAACTGTCAATCATGCCCATGCTAACTAAATGTGCATAATCAATCAAAAATTTCAGCAATTAATTAAACTATACTTATTGGGGAGTTGGTTGAATTCTAATGTTTAATTGTATAAAAAAAATTAAGTATATGCCTATCATCATAATATTGAATTTAAGATTTTACTTAATACCAAAATCAACACTCAATTTTAAAAAGTAACATTTAAGTGTTGAGATATAAGGAAAATAATGATATAATTGTACATATAATTTTTGTAATATACTAGTTAATTGTTATGGTGTTAGTGTGTTTATGTGTTTTGTTGGTGCCATTTTTAAGCTCGCACCTTGTTGCCCTAAACTTTTCAAATCTATATCTACTCAAAAACATTTTACCCTTTGAATTAATGGTCTGAAATTCTTTCCCTCCAGTTTGATGCTTTAAAAATGCTCACAAACTTGTTGTTTTGCCCAAATTTGAAGGAATATTCCAAGTTTGCCCTTTTTTGTGCCCTAGTTGTTCCAAATTTGTGGGCTGTGTCATTTTCCCTTTGCCAGATCATAGAAAAATCGAAATTAATCAAATCATACTTGTTTTTAATTGAAAATCCTATCCCAAGGTCGAAAATGTTGTAAAATCATGCTTCAATTGATTCAAAATCGAAAAATCTACCATCCTTGATGAAAAAATTGAATTCTAGGGTATCCCTGGAATTTTTTACATTTTGACAGTCAAACAGGCATCATTTTCCCATCAAATTCATCCTCATAAGGTATTGGCAATGTGGCGGGTTTGCATTGGCTGAGGAAAGGTGAGGAGGTGCTCTAACTTTTTATTTTTCACTTTTTCAAGCAAATGGGGCATTTTTGGGCCGGGGCTCCATTTTTTCCAAATTGCCTATGTGGCATGTTGTTATTGGCCAAGGAGATACGGGTGACGGAGAAAAACTTGTGAAATTTTGTGTTTCTTGGCTCAAAAGCTTAAGGGAAAATTTTGGCCCGAAAGCCTGCAGCTAATCACAAGAGGACACGTGTCCTAAAAATTTCAAAACAAAAGTGTGGGCCACGGGGGGACTTAGAGTTTTTTGGCTCTAATTTTATAAAGTTTCAAAACTAATTTTTCCCCCACTCCAATCAGAGGAGGATATGTGGTAACACGGCAGCATAGAGCAGGTCGGTGGGCTGGCGGAAAGAAAACGGGATTTTTCCCTTTTTCACAAAAAAGTTAAAGTAAATTTTTGGCCCGAAATCCCATGGCCAATAACAAGAGGACACGTGTCCACAATTTGTAAGAGGCGGGTCAGTGGGTCCACAGAGGGAAATGGGATTTTTTCCTCTTTTTTGGCAAAAAGGCTTAAGATCAAAATTTAAGCCGTGGGCCCACAAGCGAATCATTGAACGACACGTGATAGAGGACAAGGCGGATTGGCGGGCCAGTGGAGGCAGGAAGGAAATATTTCCCTTTTGCCAAAAATACTCAAAATCAAAATTTGATGCATTGGCCCACTAGTGAATCACAAGGAGACAAGTGGCAAGGGAAAAATCATAGGCACGAGCCCACGGGGCAAAAAGTGAAAATTTTCCCAATTTCCAAAAAATGTCAAAATGCGCAGAATTAAAGCACGATTTCAATGGGACCCACCATGTGCCATGTGTTAGCTCCAAAATTCAAAGGCAGAGGGGCGGGGGAAAAGGTCAAATTTTTCCAATTTTTCAAAAATGTCAAAAGGTCAAAAATAAGCCCTAATTTGTTCCCAATCATAGTTTGACACGTAGCAGATCGACGATTGATGTGCATCCATTTGTTTTGACCACCATGGGAGCTCTAGGAAGCTTGGAATCATGATTTTTGCATCAAAATTCATCAAATTTATAGTGATTTTGTGCCATCTTGGTCTTCCAGGATCATTGGCATCACTTTCATGGCTTAATTCTTTGATTTAAGGTGTTTTTGTAATAAATTTTTACTCAGCCCGAGCAAACACGTGAAATGACAAAATCAAAAATTGCAGAGGTAGTTTTAAAAGGTGAAATGATAAGAGGAAGGGTGTTTGCATGCCTCAATGATGAAAAACGTGCCTCCAGGATGGATAATGATCCAAATATTTGTAATTATTTAATCTTTTGGGCACACCTGGCAACCTGCAAGTGTTTTTCTGTTTGATGTCATTTTCATTGAATCATGAAGAATTGTTGTAACAGAATTGATCCCATGGCATATTATTTTCTTGGGAAAGAAGGCTCCAATATGGCATAGGGTATATAGTGCATTTTGGAAAAATTGTAAAGTTGTTGGGAGTTGAAAATCACAAGAAAATTATAAGAGAAAGCTCATTTTCTGAGAAATCCACCAAAGAACCAGGTTAATGTCTCATGTGTTGGAAATTCATGTATGTGAGTTGGTTACAAGTGTATAACCATCACACAGCTCTGAGATTGTTCATGTAACTCTCCCCTGTTGTTGAATCTAACAAGTTTTGAATTAAATCTATGTTTTCTTTGGGCAATATGGTCTCTGTTATCATTTTTTAAATGCCTGTAAATAGTTTTCTTTGTTCTTTTTGCAATCTTACATTGAAAGTCTTTATAAATCACACAGGATCTTCATTTCTGGTTGATAGTTTAGTGGCATTTGCAATCTCATATTCAGAAGAGCCTTCATCTGATAAGAAGACAAACAAATTTAAAATCACTCTACCTTCCTTAACTATAGAGATTTCTTGTGAGCCTTTCGGGGTACCTTAGGCGTGGTTTGATCTAGGATTTTTGTGTTTAATTGAGTTCTTTACTTCAAGATTTTGTGGTAAGTTTTCAAATATTGTGTGAAGAGTGCAACCTGGGCTTCCATTTATGCCTCTTCTGGTTGAAAGAGCATCCTGATTATTTGAGACATTTCATCTTATAGTTGTTCAAATATTGTAGAGATTGTCAAAGATCTGATCTATCCCAGTTTTTCTTGTCAATCCCCCACCAAAAATCATCTAAAAAACAAAGATCCCATCATGTACTACCCCTGATTTGCATTTGTATACCCACAGAAGATCAAAATCCATTTGCAAAAGTATGCATAACAGATCAGGATTTCTAATGTCTCTAGTAACCTTTGCCTTGTTTTGAGAACATACCCATGTTTTGAGAAGAGACAACTTGTGAGAGTTCAGATATGGGGTGTTGATCATGTTTTCATCAAGGTCTCCATCATATAATTTCAAGCAAAGAGAATGACATCTTCATCTCCTTCACCATTACAAGGTTACAAAATAGGTCCTCTTACCTTGGTTGCAAGGCACAACCTAAAACAACTAGGACAAGATCAAGTCCTATTGGAGTGCTATCCATTTCTCCACAAACCTGAGTGCTAGCTAAACCATATCCCTGGATACCAATGACATACAACATGCTCTAATATGTCTTTAAGCTCCATGACATATCTATGGTGCTGCATAGACTGAAAAGGAGAACAAATTTGGTGTTCTTTCAACCAGAAGAGGCACAAATGGAAGCCCAAGTTGCACTCTTCACACAATCTTTGAAAAATTACCACAAAAACTTGAAGTAAATAACTCAATTAAACACAAAAATCCTTAATTCAAAACTTGTTAGATTCAACAGCAGGAGAGAGTTACATGAATAATCTCAGAGTTGTGTGATGGCTATACACTTGTACCTGCATCTACATATTTAAACTATACTTATTAGGGAGTTGGTTTGAATTCTAATGTTTAATTTGTATAAAAAATTAAGTATGTGCCTATGATCATAATACTGAATTTAATATTTTACTTAATACCAAAATCAACACTCAATTTTAAAAAAGTAACATTTAAGTGTTGAGATATAGGGAAAATAATGATATAATTGTACATATAATTTTTTTAACATACTAGCTAATTGTTATGGTGTTAGTGTGTTTTTGTGTTCATTGATTGTTGGTTCAAGTTAGGATCTTGTTAGCACGAGTTCCTTCCCTTTTTTCCCTCATCATCTCTCCTTCCATCCTTCAATTTTCTCCCTAATTCCTTCCTTCCCTACTTCCTTCATTCCTTAGAGACCTCCTTTCTCTCTCTCTCTCCCTCCCTCCTTTTCCTTCCATTCCTTCCCTCTTTATTTCCCTCTTCCTTCCATTCCTTCCCTCCCTCCTTCCCTTCCCTCTCTCCTTCCCTCCCTACATCCTAAGGCACCCTCCTTCTTTACCCTCCCCTCCTTCACTCCCACCCTCCTTCCATCCTTACCTCCCCATCCCTTCCATCCTTCCTTCCCTCTATAATTCCCTTCCTTCCCTCCTTCCTTCATTCCTTTTCTATTTTCATCCTTCCCTTCCTTTCCTTTCCTCCTTTTGCTTTCTCTTTTTCCTTCCCCCTCCTCTTTCCATTTCTTGATCATACCCTCTTTCCTTCACTCCCTAATTCCACCATCACAATACTGAACTAATTATTTAACTTAATACCAAAGTCAACACTAACTTTTAAAAAATAACATTTGATTTGTTGAGATATGAGGATAATTTGAGATTTTTGAGAATTTGAGCTTTCTATTAAAAAGAGTTTAAATGGTAGATTTGAACCACATTTCCTAAACCACTTAGATGGCGCCACATGTATGGATTTTTGTAATGATGTAGGAGGGTAGAGAAAAATGAGAAATCATGTTTTTTCTCCCAAATGTTAGGAAATGCGTATTTCTCCCCCATGGCCATCATTGCTAGGATGTTGCCCACGTGTAGGGTTCAAATCCTTCCCTCCCTAAAAGGGGGAAAATATAGCCCTCCTGAACTCATCTCCCCTCCTTCCCTCCCTGCCATTAACGAACTTTCAGAGCTCTACCTTCCTTCAAAAATGGATCTTTCCTTCTTTCTTTCCTTCTCTGTATTCTAGTATTTTTCCCCATGAGATGCATTTTTGGTTTATTATGGGGCCAAATTAATAAGTTTGAATGCATGTAAAGTTTAATCATAAAAAATTGAGTTTATCTAGCATACGCGATAAAAAAGGGAGAAAACTTACCAGTAAGCACTTGAGTGCTATGAAAGTGGTTAAAAGGTGGAACTGGCAGGAACACATGAAGAATACTTTCCTTGCCTTGCCTCTTTTTACCTCCTTCCTTCCTCCCCCTCCCCCTCTTTCCATCGCTCCCTCCTACCCTCATTATTTCCTTCATTCACTTCCTCATTCCATCATAATAATAATATGAATTAAGGATTTTAATTAATACCAAAATCAACACTTAATTTACAAAAATAACATTTAAGTTTTATCAAGAAAATAATGATATAATTGTATATATAATTTTTGTAATAGACTAGTTAATTAATATGGTGTTATTGTGTTTATGTGTTCATTAATTTTTGGTTCAATTTCCGATCGTCTTGGCACGAATTCCTTTTTTTACCTTATTCTCTTATTCTCTCCCTTCCATCCTTCTTTATCTTCCTAATTCCTTTCCTTCCCTCCCTCATTTCTTCCCTTCCATCATTCCTTTGCTCCCTAATTCCCTTCCTTCCCTCCTTCATTCCTTCTGTTTTCTCGTTCCATTGCCTCCTTCCTCCCCCCCTTCTTTTCGCTCCCTCATACCCTCTTTCATAAATTCATTAACTCCCCCATGTCATCATCATAATACCAAATTAAGGATTTACTTAATACTAAAATCAACAATTATTTTTTTAAAAAATAACATTTAGGTGTCAGATATAAAGAAAATGATGATATAATTGTACATATAATTTTTTTCATCATAGACTAGTTAATTATTATCGTGTTAGTGTGTTCATGTGTTCATTTATTGTTGGTTCAAGTTAGGATTTTTTTCAGTGATGGATTCCTTCATTTTTTTTTTCCCCAGCATTCTCTCCCTTTCATACTCCTTCCTAGAAAATAATTTTTTTCCTTCCTTACCATAATTCCCTGACTTCCCCTCTTTCACTTCCACACTATCTCCCTTCATCAACCTTCCTTCCAACTTCTATCCCCCTCCTTCATAAAGGAAACCTTTCTAATCCCTCCCACATTCCTTCCTGAGAATCCCCTCCCTCCCTCCATCCTACCCTCCTTCCTTATAATCGTTCGACCTCCTTCCCTTATCCTTCATTAGATTCCTCTCATTCATACGCTTGCACCTTTTCTTTCCCTCCTCCCTCATCACTCCCTTAACAAGTCCTTCATTTCCTTCCCTCCCTTCCCCCCTCCTTTGCTTCATCCAGGACCTCCTTTCATCCTTTCCTTCCTAAATTCAGAGGTACTCCTTCTTCTACTATATGCCCTTCCTTCCCCTCCTTCACCACTCCCTCACTTTCTCTTGTGTTTACCAAATCCACCCTCCTTTCCCTCCTGCTCCATTAGCCTTTTCCTTCCTCCCTACAAAGACCTTCCTATCCGCCTGCCCTTCTATACCTCTTTTCCCGCTTTTCATACTTCACTTCCTTTCCTTACCTCTCTATTACCTCCCCCTCCTCACTTCACCTCGGCTCTCTCCCTCCTCTATTTTATCTTCCCTCAATTCCTTACCTTCCACCTTAACCCCTCACTCTCTCTCCCCCTTCGCCAACAAAATCTTACACTATTCATTCCACCATCACTCCCCTCGTTCCTTCCTTCGCTCATGTCAGACATCATTACTATTTTCCGTTCCCCTCCTATTAATTTTCATCAATCTTTACTTTCCTTTAATTCCTTCCCTCCCTCCTTCACCTCTTTCTCCCTCATTCTTTCTTTTTACATATCCCCCTTTTCCCTTATCCTTCAATGATTTCTCCCTCCCTCCTTCCTCCTTCCTTCAATTCCTTTTCTCCTCCACATCCTCTCTCCTTCCTATCATTCCATTCCTCCCCTCCATCATTTATCTCAACCTATCTCACCCCCTCCATCCATTTTTCGATAACCATCCTTATTCGTACTTTCACACTCCTGTCATTTCTCATTACTTCATTCCACCATGGACCTTCCTTCCCCCCCCCTTTCTTTCCTTTGTCACCTTTCATTTCCTCTTTCCTTGCTTTCCATCCCTCTTCCCCCCCCTTACAATTCGATTCTTTTCCCTTCCCTGGGCCGACTGTCCTAATCCTCTCCTCTAGTAAATCCTTCCTTCCTTCCCTCTCAGAGCTCTCCCCTCCCCTTCTCCCTTCCTTGATTTTCCGTCCCCTTCCTTCCTTTGACCCCCATCCTACCCCTGCCCCCCCCTGACCAACTGTCCTCAGGTTCCTGGTCTTCCCGCCTGTAATCTCCCTCATCTGTACTTTTGTCTGTACAAAACCCTTCCCTTATCCTCTTCACGACCAGGTTTCACTCACTTCGGTTAGTCTTCACTTTCTCCCTTCTCCTCTTCCTCCATGGATCCGCCTTCCCTTCTATTCCTGCCCATTTGAGTCCGTCCCCCTCCGTTTTTAGGTTTCCCACTGACCTGCCTTCCTAATATTGGATCCAAGAAAATCCTTGGGGAATGAACCCCTCCTTTCTTGCCACCTCTCCCCCCCAAATATAGAATTCCCGGAACTCCCTTTCCTTTTCAATTCTCCTCAAGTCTTTTGTGATTGTCCCTTAAGTGGCCCACCCCAGGATACCATTGTTTCCTGACCTGGAGTCATAAAATTCGTGAGCCCCACGTAATTCTCCTCCAAAGCCCCTTTCCTCTAAGACACCGCATTTTTCCTACCGCTCAGGGTAAAGTGTGGAATGATGACCCTTCACATTTCGGCACATGGGGCCCGATCAGAGTCCCCACACCAAACCAAAAATTTGCCACAGTAATTTTCAATTGAACAAGAATACATTGTATCCTTCAAGAGTTTGCCAAAAAAGCTTACCCTCCTGAACCCCAATGTACAATCCCGCCCGCCCTCTGCTTTTTGGTAAATACCTTGCTACATCAACGGATTCAACCTCCACCCCTCCTTCCTTCTTCAGTTGCGGGGACCCCTGGCCCTCGATGTATACCCCTGAGGCCTCACCCATAATTACCTCCAATCCATGCTCTCCTTTCTCCTTGCGAACTTTGAGCATATCCTTACCCCCTTCTTAGACTGGAGTACAAAAATAACAACCTGCATAGCTCTTTCCCACAACAGGGCAGCCCGAACCAAGATGCCAAACCACTTTGAACCCACTACTTTTTGCCCCCCTACAGCTTTAGATTCCCCAGTGGGAATAATCACCCAACCCGATGCCCGACCCCCATAGCCTCCCTTGGGCAAATAACAGTTGACCACCCAATACCCTCCCGGCCCGCCATCCCGTAGTCCATGGCATAATCCTGAAGGCAAAGACCGAAATCCTTAACCCCGTTCCAACTTCCCCCAAAAGCCTTCTTCCCCTGGTCTCAGGGCCGCGCATTGCGGTGAACGAACCCAGCAGCCGCACGGCCGGCGTAAAATAATAGGCCCGCCGCCTCATTTGAAATGGTAGGCCGCGGCATTCGAAAGGCTTCCGTTGACCGTTAACCCCGGCAGGCCGGAGAACTCCAGTTAATACCTTTTTTTCCTACGCCCACCCGTGACCTCGTTAATCCCGAAACCTCCCAGGTACGATAGCTTAAGCCTAGCTTTGCAAGGCCACTCTCCGTATGGACCATTGGAAAACCCCGCAACGCACCCTCTCCCGGGCGCCCTTTTAGCTCCCTAAAAGTCGCCGTATTTCAAAACATCGATAATTTTAAGGGCGCGCTAATCCTCATCTGGAATACCCAGCTAAAAGAGGGATTTGTTGATGAAGTCCCTTCCCCCTGGGTAAAATGGCCACCATTATGCAAGTTCTCCCATGGGACATCCTACAATACTACCCCCCAAATTCTGACCCCTTTCCCTTCACTCATTATTTACACCGTTAGAAGAGAATGGCATCATTTACTCTTTTTATTTTAGTGCTCCATCTGTACAACTTTCCTCCTCCCTCCCCCCCACAATGAGTCTTTCACCAATCTTTGAAGAATTCCTTACCCATGTAAATTATCACTTCCCTTATCCATTGCCAAGAAAAAGGAAAGCCCCTTATCTGAACAATACTTTATGTCGGTAAAGTTATTCATGAATACGGGGACTCAAATAACCTTAATTCCCTCAATGAATTCCATGCTAAATAAGAACTTCAAGTATGCCCCGCGAGCGATTCACCCAGAAGGCTATCTGCATAAAATTTGAAAATGGCTACCCTATGTCACGCCTAAGCAAATTCCCTGGTGGCCATGGAAAAGCTTCAATTTCCACAAATGTGGTTCGCGGTAATTTCCCGTTATTGAACGAAACCATCCTCCCAAGTCATTCCTCCTGAAGATGCGCCCCAAGACCACTCCGCAGAAATCCAATTTCAGATACTTGAAACAGACCACCCCCAGATTTGGGCCTGCTACTCGATTGAGAGACAATGTTATAATTGTATGGATCCCCCCATTAATTCATTTTGATAAGTATTTTTTCTGACTTAGTGAATCTACTTTAATTCTAAAAATGATTTCCAAACTATGCGAAGACCAATTTATGCACCGTTGGCCCGTCACTTAAATGCGAGTATCCGCCACTTAGAACGCAGGCAAGATTTTTACCTAGAATGGTCCTCCACTCATGTCCAATCCGCCGGTATTGACTAGCAATGTTTCCATGAATTTTTAGAGCTCCGGTCTGTTAGAGTCCAAAGGAAAAATGCCTTTAAATTGTTTTCCCATTTATGAATCAAGCCCCCCTAATGGTCTGGACCTCCCTGGCAAATTCTTTGCAGAATTATTTATAAAAATTACCCCTTTTGATGTTCTTTTTAAGAACAATGCTTTTTCCCCGAGAACCTCCCCTCCCAGCTGCCATAACTTTCCATCCTAAGCTACCTTCCTCATCAGACTAGATTCTTTAACCTTCCAAAATGGTCCCCCATCATAGTAAGGAGGGAAAACACAGGGATCTAACCATTGGTAGGAGCCTGAACCCATTTTTTTTTTTTCCTTAAAACCTTGGACACCTTTGTTCCCCCCCCTGTGACTTTTCATCCCACCCACCTTTTACCCTTCTCAAAAATTTTGATTCCCCTTTGTCCCACTCCCCCGCGTCAAGCCATTACCCACTGATAACCTTGATAGGGCCCATATCCTCCCCTTGAGGGTTTCCCTGCAAATCCCCCAATTTGTTCCCCTACTCCCCCAAATCACTCTCAAAGGGTCCATTGTCCCTAATTTTCATTCCTTTCTAACATTTTTTCCTCCGTTCCCCTCACCTTGTCCCTTGGCTTCCTCTTACTTTTGCTTCCCCCATGGGGTTCCTCTCATTTCCTTTCCCCAACCCCCTCCCTTGGACCTCTTCCTCTCGGATCAACTTCCCCTCAAAACCATCCTTTCCCCCTTCTTCCTTATCCATGTATTTTTCAATTTGTTTAACATCCTTATGAAGCTACCTGGATCCCCTTTCCCTTCCTTCATTTCCTTTCTTTATCTTCTCTACCTTCTTTCCTTCCTTCCTATGTAATATCAAATTCTTTTTCATCCCCCACTCCTCTTTTCCTTGTGAAATGAAACTCTCTCCATCCTCAAATTTTATCCTCATTACTTTTAATTATTTCCTTTTCCCCTATCCCTTTCCTTCCTCTGACATTTCCAAGTGACTCCATCTTTCATCTTCTTTCCTTGTGTCCTTCACAATTTTTTTCCCTCAAAATTGTCATCTTCCTATGATCCTTTCTATTCCACCCATGCCACCCTAAAGACTTTCCAAGATGATCAAATTTTATTCTTGTTTTTCCTAAGTTTTCCATCCACAACATGGGCACTAAGGAATATTGTCCTCCACCTCTCTTCTCTGACTTTCCCCCCTCCCCCAAGTTCTCTTTCCTGTGAATACCTTCTTTCCCCCCCGTAACCTTCTTTGGTCTTCATTTTGATCTTGCCTGGGGGATTTCCTCCTAACTACCCCCTTTCAACTTAAGGTTGTATTGTTCTTCATCAGAGAAATCTTGTAAAATACCCTTTTTACCAAGTCCTCATTTTTATCTGTAATGTTTACTAATGTTCATAGCTTTTTGAACTTTCCCTACTTCCCCCCACTATCTTCCTTTAGAATAACCTGGAACAAATGGCTTTTAAAAATTTTCGGGGCATTCCCCCCTCTGCAGAAACTTCTTAACAATCAAATCCAACATATCACTAACTAACATGTTGATTGCCCCTAATCACCCTCCTCAATGTCTTAGTCCAATAAATGGGGATTTCCTTAGTCCCCAAATGCTCAACCCTAAACATATCTTTGCACCAAATAAGTGTCCATTTTAAAAAATCAAGATTTCAACCCTAAATCCCCCCCCCTCCCCCAGCCCCTTCCTAATCTGAAAGTCCCATTCATGGTTCTTTTTGAAATGTTCTCTATGGTTCAATTAATTCTTTTCTTACGTGAAAACTTTGAACTAATAGATCAATCACTTTCCCATGTTAATTTGAATGATTCCTCCCCCACTTGGAAAGAAAGATGAAAGCTGAATTTTCAACTAAATTTGGAAAGCATTCTTTCAGTTACTGAATCACCAGCCTCAATTTTGATCCAAGTGCGATTAAAACCATGGGGTAATTAGTTTCCTAAGGGTATCTTCACCGTTTCTTACCAGTGGAAATTGCATGAATGGAGAAATTCAAGTCCTAAACAATGAGGGGTTTCATTGACTTTAGGGGCCCCTTCAACGGATTATCTTTCAATTCAAATCACCCCCATTACCCCCGCCCCCCCCCAAGAAGTTTCATCCACTTTGATGGCTCTAATATACTTCTTAAATTACCTGGGTAAGTAAAAGTACACGGAAAATGGGATTCTTTTGGTTAACCCTGTAGCTTCATTTTTTCTTCAGATGTAAAAACTCCTTGACTTCTATAAACGGAAACTACTTCCCACCTAATTAATCCTTCCTCCCCCATCAACCCATTCCATCATTCATACTCCCCTTTTTAAGGATGGGCCATTACATTGGAAGTTTGAGAATCTTCTAATTCTCAGACCCCTTGCATACTTCAACCCCCTTATTGCCCTTTTTTGACACAACCTCTTCACTCTTACATAAGGATCCATAGTCACCATCATATGCACTTCTTTTGGCAAGTTCCTTAAATCCCATGCATAAAAATCCATATTTCCCCCACATGAGCTTATCCATTACATGAAAATTTCAAAGTTTCTTCCATCTGGTCCCTTAAACCTACTTCGTTTCAGTGATTTCCCCCCCCCCGGTCATTTCTCAATTTAGAGCATCCTTTCTTCTCCATGGTTCATCCTTCCCATTCATGTCCTTTATTTCACCCTCTATCACTTCCAACCAACAAATTTTGTATGTATAACCTTTAACAACTTTCAATACTTTAACAGAATGTCCCAACTTCCATTTCCTAGACTCCCCTCTTGTACACTTATTTCACTCTACTCTTCTTACCCTTCCTTTAGTCTTCCATCCTATTCAATTCCCTTTCAAATATTTTTCCTTGCTTGCACCAAAGTATTTCCCCTTCAAGTACCAAAGGTTTTAAATATGGTCATTAAAGTGAACTTAGTCCTTTTGCCCCAAAGTGTAACTTCTGAAAATTCCAATTCCATGTTAAATTGACCATCATTCTATCTTCTACCCTAATTAGATAGGTTCAAAATTTCCAAGTCAAGGTGGACATAACCCTAATCACAAATTCCTTTCTTTTAAATTTACCCAGTTAAATAGATCCATACTTTTTCTTTCAAATTTTGCCCTATCCCTTCCTAAACCCTATCTTAAACAATTGAACACACCATTCCTTTTAGGTTTTTAATATTTGCAACCCCTCACTTATTGAATTTAACTCCTCCCCCTTTAACTACATCATATTTACATTTCCTGAGTACAACCTTTCCATAACTCGTCACCTATAAGGGCTACAACTATGATCATTGACCATCTCTCTTTCCCCCCAAAAATGTCCTTCTAATAATACTCAAACATCATACCATAGTTTTGACCCTTTTTAATTCTATTGGATCTTCCCCAATTCAACTCTAGGTAAATTTATGTAATCAATTATTTCTATGAATCCCCATATTCTCCACCTTCCATGAATTTTTTATTCATTTTATCTTACTAGCGAAAACTAATACAAATCCTCAGAAATTAAGGCAATTCATTTTCATTTACTTCCTCAAGTAATTACTCATGAAGCTTATTTGGAAGTGTAATTCAGCTCATGCATTCTAATTCTTTTCAACCATTTTACATTCATTGAGGATTTGAATAATTTCCAAGAACTTGAGCAATTCCTACTTCACTTTACTTTCAAAACCTTGGCCTCTTTCACATTCAATTCAAGCTTGGATGTGATTCTCCTTCCCCCCACTATTGTTCCCTACCATTTTTTGAATGTACCCTCTCCATTTTTCAAGTATGATGTGAATTCCCATAATTTTTTTCATTTCTAATTCAGACTGGTTTCATTAAACCATTTGCAAATTTTATTCACTCCCTCCTAGAAATAGGGGAAGTCCAAAGGATTTTGTTATGGCCTTTTTTCTTCAACCTTTGGAATCATATGTCCCATTTGCCATTAGATTTTGATAGAATTCTCCCCCCCTCATTCTTGACTACCTACTTCAAATATTTCAAGGTTTAGAAGGCCTCCTCCCGGTCTTTCCTAAAATTAAATTCATCTTATTCTCCCATTGCATCCCTTACGACTCATTACAAGCCCCATTCCTTGAAACTTCCATCACTCTTCTTTGACTTTATTTCTACCTAAAATTCCTAGGTATTCTTTCCCTATCCTTTGGGATCACTAACCTAATCATTTACTTTTTTTGAGGACCTCTTTAATCTTTACAAACACTTCCCCTGAACTCTTTTCAAATGACGGCTCTCAACCTTTCTTCTACATTTAACTTTAGTCTCCTACACCAAGAAACTTTATTGCCTATTTATCAACATTCAACATTTCCCCATCTTACTCCATGTTTTCAGTGATCACTTAACTAGTTTCATATTTCTGTCGTTTATTATCCATATTGCCCCAAGATAAAAATTTTAATAATCTTCCTTAAAATCCTTGAGTCTGCAAACCTCCTTCCTTTCCAATCCCTTCCCTAGCATTTATAACTTTTCTACCCCAGACCTTGATCAAACCCTCAATTCCCAACTTCACCGATGCTTTTCCTTCTATTATCTTGCATCCTTTAGCCCTATTTATGGCATTGCTGACTAATCGTGGCCAAAACCTTCGCAGGATCAACCGGCAATCCCCAAGCTTCCTATTTGAAGAACAAAACCCCACAAACAAAAAATAAGGAGGTTCCTGTTAAAGGCTTTCCCCTTAAATATTTAATCGCTTACAGTGGCTCCAATGGGATTGCAGGCTTTTTCATTTAATAATTTCATTTCCCCATTAACATCTACCCCCGGCAAACCCTCCCATTGATTTTTTGATTAGGCTTCCACATCCCAAACCTTCCGTTTCAATTATTGGACCCCAACTCCCAATCAGTAAATTGTCTGATAAAATCCCGCCAGCAATTCGAAGACCATAGTCACTTATGGCAAAACCAGGTACTTCCCCTATTCATATCCTTCGGACTTTCTAATTTAATATTATCCTCATTTCTCACGATTTAATGTATCATGGGCATGTTTAAATTGGTGAAACAATCCCTTCCCCAACACCATTCCTGTCATTTGAACATGAGCCATGCCCAATAAGTCTGGCTTGACCGCCCTGTGATAACTTATTAGCCCATGATTGTAACCCCCCAATAAAAATCCAATCAACCGCCCTTGCCAAAAATAGGATTTATCGATTGGCCCTGCCCTTTGTGCTTCAGGTCCCTTCCGGCCGGATGGTCCTTAACATTAGGGCACTTCTTAAGCCGGCCCTGTGCGCGGGAGTGGCCTTTTAGCGATAAGCCTCCTTTTCCTCATAGCCCCTCACCTTGGATAATTCTCGCCTTGGGTCTTCTTTGCTACCTCCATTTGCCGGCTGGATTTGGTTTCCGATTTGGCACTCATCCCATTCATTGCCCGCCCGCGGAGGGGCCCCCCCCTCGCATTAAAATTCTTTTTCCCCGGTTACCGCCGGCATTATTAATGCCTACTTTAATCTGTCTCTATGTAAGCATCCTATCATTGGCGTCCTTCACAGACCTCAAGGAATACACCCTTTGATTATGCCCGTCAGGGCATTAGATGTCGCATTTTCCTGCGGGCCTGAGGATTATTGAAGTGTTCATACAATCCCCTGAGAAAACGACTGCCCGGGCCCATCCCCCAATATGAAATTTAGGATTTGAAAATTAAGTCCATTTCCACCCTACCTTTACCCTTCTACCCCATTCGCTTACGATCTATGCCCCCATGCCTAGCGGGAATTGGCCAACCTAGTTATCCAGGTACCAGTCGTAACCGGCCGTTCAATTTCCCGAGATGCCCCCCCTTTGACCCGTATAATTTCAAACTAAGTTAGGACGCCCCAAGTTTAGGCCCCTCGGGCCTATAATCATGAGGGTCCCCCCTCGTTTGACCCAATCATGTAGATTTTTCAACAACTGCCGGGTAGAAATGGCTCAACCCGGCACCTTCTAGTCATGGGCCCCATTTTCCAGGCGCCATGGGCATTCCGCATCCTATTTACAAAAGTTTTCCGCGGACCCCCCATAGATGGCTTTGGCGAAAACAGCGTGACTCCCACAAGAAGGAATTCCCCAAGGGCCAGACCACCCACTAATTCATGCAACTAGCCTCCCACCGGGGATTCGGCAAAATTGCGAAGAAAATAAGATTGTTCCTCATATTTCCGCCCCCATCTAGTGATGAGCATCTATGAGCCCTGAAAAAAAAACTCATGCACCCCATGATCCCACCCATTGGTTCCCCACGAGTTTAACCACCAAAAAGGTGGAACTCGTCCTTCACTGAACTTCCTAAAATTTTTCTGGCCGTCCTCCCAGGCCCATTTCTTTGACTCAAGCGAAAATGCCATCAGAAGGCCCTCCTTCATTTCAATACATTCATTTCTGACAAATGGGACAATGCTAGAAGACCCAGGGACATAAAATTGAGACATGGACTTAGCCGGACCACGGCGGCCCCTTTGGCTAAATGAAACAGTGAATCATTAGAGCCCTCCAGGACCTCATCAATCAAGATTGGACAAGAAGAGCTTCCCGGCAATGAGAACCTATCCATTAAAACTATTTTTTGAACCAAAAGTGAGTGCCCTCTGATCAGAAGGGGAAGAAAGAGATTCGAGTAATGGATCTAGACATCAAGCTAGAGGCCATATGCAACGATTTAGGATGTCTAAAAAAGAGGTCAAAAGCATCAAGAAAAATAAAGGAATTGGAACCATCCTCCAATTCTTTTTTAAGGATTTTCCTTTGGCCACTTACCCTTGAAATCTCCCATCCATTCAATAAGTCTGACCTTTGGAAGCTTCCATCTTATCCTCATCATTTACTTCTCTCATTAGGCCTCCATCAATTTGCTCAAACCTTTTATGCCATCCGGAGATCAGCTGATTCTTCCCAAAATTGAAAATCATTGGCATAATTGTTAGGAACAAGTAAAAGATGGCAATAAGGAACCTTTTTTGTAGAATGGGGAACCTATGATTAGACATGTTCCCCTAAATCTCCTATTAATTATTGAGGCATTAGGGAATCCCCAACCTCAAATCATTGATTCCCCAAATCCTGTTCGAAGTCTAAATACCATCCAACCTCTTTCATGAAAATTGACTTTTCTATTACATCCATACATTTCAAAATGACCAATTCCCATCTCTCTTATTCCCAATAAATGGATTCAATATCAAAGGGATGCAATCATTCTCAAACATCAAATTAATGATATTACATCAATCACATTTCTTACATTTTATTGGAATCAATGGATACTTTGCCAATCATTCTTTTCAGAAATGGATTCATGCTTAAGATCAAAATTACTTGAATGGTAAAATAAATTATGGATCCCTAGGATTTCATAGGAAAACTTTCCCCCATAACTACCATGCTTAACCTCTTCCCCATGTTGCCTATTTCAGTGCATTTTCCCTACTAGGGCAACTTATTCCTATCATTTACTTTCAAATCTCAAATTGTATTTTTAACTTTCATTGATTTTTTCTAGGGCCTTCTTAAATTGACAAACAGCCTCATGACTCTTCCCTTTTTCATGAATTATTTCCCTACAACCTTCCATTTTTGTCTATGCTTTCCCTCACTTGGACTCTTCCTCACTTTTCCCTTACAGATTCAATGGGCATCCCCATAGACCACATTTCCTTGGTCCTCCTCAAATTTCCATGGAAGGATTTCTATCAATATATAATCCTTCACATCCTTGGGGTCTGTCATCACCAATCTGGCACTATGATAATTCTTCACCGGGAACTCCTCGTGCTATGATTATTTACTAATGCACAGCTTTAGTTTCAAACATAACACAAGAATACCATAGACTATGATAAGAAGGAATGATGATAAAATCTGAAATATAAGTGTAAATTATAATATCAACATGAAATTGTTACAATCTCACCCATGAGGTACTTCAAGTGTTACTGACTTCACTTGCCTTCCAACAATAACTATGGGAGAAACTTCACAATTACACCTCTTAATGGCTTCTTTAACACACCTTCAAAATGATGGCTTCCTTTACACACTTACTCATACAATATTTCTCACTACTTCCTTCTATGCTAAATGAGGGGGGTGGCCTCTTTATTTATAGGAATTCAGGCTTATCCACCCTATCTCTAAGATAGGATAGGAAATCTCTTCTGGCCAATCATATTCCATGCCTAAACTCTTGCCTTTACATGTAGGCTTATCTTCTAAGATAAGATAAACCTTATCATCTCACATGGGTTCCACCTTTTTAGACTTTTACAAAATAAAATACACAAAATATTTATGACATCACTCTTTGTCCTTATTACAAATATAATATTTCTAATTCCTAATCATGTAGACCCTACTTCTCTACTTACCCCAACTTTGACATTTTAACATTACCGGACCACTTACGACAAATATTTACTTTTTACCACAACATTCCTATTGTACTTTGACTGTTACCGTACTCTACTTTATTGGCGGCACCGTACTGATGGCGCGTTATCTTCTATCAGACGCTACTACTAATTATACTTAACAACATCCTATTCCTAATACATACATAATAAAATAGAAATTACGGAGGAAAATTTTAATGTCGACATTTTCCCCCTTCCTAGCTTCTACTCCGTCCTCGGAGTAGACTATTATGGACATTCTGAAGCTTGCTTGGAAAATCTTTAACTTGTCATGGTTGACCCATTTCGTAATGGGAGTGTGCCATCCAATTCCTCCAGTCGATATGTACCATTTTCATGCACAACTGCTATTTTGTAGGGCCCCATCCATTTGGAAGAAAAATTTTTTTCTCTTCTTTTTTTTTTTGTATCTGGAATCATATACTAGAACCAAGTCATTCACATGAAATGGAGACCAATGATCTTTTGATCAAAGTATTCCTTCTGCTTCATTTTCTTCTTATAGCTTGTATCCTTCTATATTTCCCTCATTTCCTCTAGCAAATGAAGATGCACCAACCTTTTTTTACTGAATCACTTTCATCCATCCTTTCATTTTTCATAACTCTCACAGTGGGAATATCAAACTCAATAGGAAGAACTGGATCAATGCCATAAGCCAACTGAAATGGGGAGTATCTGTTGCTGACTTTGATGTTGCCCTATATGCCCACACAATGCTGCATGAATCCTTTTATCCCACTTATGTACCTGCAAGGCTGCATCTTTTGCTAGAATTTGACACAACACAAAAAATTTGTTCGTTCCACCTGTCCATTTGTGCTTGGCTTGTATGTTGTTGCCTTCCTGTGCTTAATAGAAAACTTGTTGACTAGGGCTTCTTCTACCACCTCATTAATGAAGTGGCTTCCTTGATCTGTTACAATTTCTAATGGGCAACCAAATCTGGTGACAATGCGTTCATATATGAACCTTGCCACTTCATCCATGGAAGTTGTTTTCAATGGCCTAGCTTCAACCCACTTGGTTAAATAATCTGTGGCAACTACACATATACTTATTTTGGCATGGGGTAGTTGGAAGTGTGGACCTACAATATCTATTCCCCACTTTTCAAAGGGACCAAGTGGAAGAATAGGGCATAATGGAGCTGATGAAGTCTTACGGTTACCATGTGTTTGACAAATATCACATGTCTTACAATAATTATAACAATCTCTAAAAAGAGTGGGCCAGTGATAACCTGCATCCAAGATCCTCTTCTTGTGTAAGTTGTCCAGAGAAGTGTCCTCCACATGTACCATTGTGGAATTCTTCTATCAGCTCCTTCCCTTGATCACGTCCAACTGCCCTCTTGTACTGTCCATCAGGTCCTATTCGAAATAATACTCCATGCAGAATAGAATATGGACGACTGGCTTGAGTAGTATCTTCCTCTTAGTCTTTGCATTGGCACCATCAGGAAACTTGAATTCATTCAGATAATTCCAATATCTATGTATTCACTAGGGATTGTGTCAAGGGAACAATGTTGCATCTGGGAAATCATCATCATCACAAGATGAACCTAAACCATCATAGGCTCGAGAGAGTGCATCTGCATTGACATGCTTCTTTCCTGGCCTATCTATAATATCAAATTCAAATTCTTGTAGCAAAATTATCCATCTTGCTATCCTCCCTGATGGGTTAGGCTTATTTACAATATATTTTAGAGCCTGATGATCTGTTACAACTATAAATTTCTTTCCCCTAGCAAGTAATTTCTAAACTTCTTTACAGCAAAAAATGATAGCTAGAGCCTCTTTTTCAGTTACAGTATAATTTACCTCAGCACTGCTCATTTGTCTGCTCCCAAAGTAAACTGGATGATCATTCCCATTTCATCCTTTTGGCTCAGAGTACTTCCTAGTGCTGCATCTGAGGCATCAGTATACACAATGAATGGCTTGCTCCAATCTGGATTCTTTTTAAAATAGGTGAAGACACCAAGGGCTTCCTTCAGTTGTTCAAAAAAGCTTCATGTGCCCTTATTTCCTGGTTCATAAGTAACATCCTTCTTCAAGAACTGGGTTAGTGGCTGTGCAATCTTTGAGAAATTCTTGATGAACCTTCTATAGTAACCCACATGGCCTAAAAATGATCTCAACTTACTTCTATTCATAGGAAATGGTAACTCTTTGATTTTTGAAACTTTCAGGATCAGTACCAATACCATCTCTGGATACAACATGCCCTAACAAAACCCTTTAGAACATCCAAAGACACACTTTGTAGGGTTTAGTGAGGCTTGTGCTTCATCTAACCTTTGAAATGTTGTCTCCATCTGGTGCAGGTGGTCCATCTTGCTCCCATAGATGCAAAAATCATCCAGAAATACTCTGATGAAGTTCCAATGTAGGGTTCAAACACCCTATTCATCAAGCGCTGGAACGTTGCCCGGAGCATTACACAACCCAAAAGGCATAACTCTATAAGCAAACATTCCCCAAGGAGTGGTGAACGTGGTCTTCAGCTGATCTTTCTCTGCTATACGAACTTGGTTGTATCCGCTATATCCATCAGCAAAAAATATAACACTCCTGGCCAGCTACTTCGTCCAAGATCTGATCTGAGAATGGAAGAGGGTAATGATCCTTCTTTGTTGCCTTATTGAGCTTCCTATAATCAACACAAATGCGTAGCTTCCCATTCTTTTTTATTGAGATCACAATGGGAGAAACCCATCTGAATTCTCCACAGCAAATATGAATCCTGCATCAAGCAACTTATCTATTTTTTTTTTACAGTCTTGGAAAAATTAGGATTCATTCTATATGGCATTTTTGCTTTATGGGCTTAGCACCATCTACCAGCTCAATAGAATGTTCTCCCAACTTACTTGATGGAGTTCCTTGTAATCAAAAGTGAATAGGTGTATGTACCTTCGAAAGAGAGCTGGAGGTAGGATTCCTTCTCACTCTCCATCACACATCATCACCAATCTTTATTTGTTGGAGACGATCATCAATTTCTTCTTCAGATAATTTTATGGGTTCATGAGTCGGTGTGACTGGAAGGATATCCATGACCGAAACATCAACCTCACTTTCTTCATCATCTTCTGTGTCCACTTCACTGGTACTAGAGTAATCAGAGGATGTCCAATCATCAGTTTCATCACTTGAATCCACAGGTTCTGCCTTATGATGCCGAGGGATCACATTTATCTTCACCCTCTCTCTACCACGTCCAAGTGTCATGAAGCCTTCATTCCAGTAGTTTCTTGCATGAACTCTCCTTAGCCATGGTCTTCCCAACAACATTGGGTACGCAACAGTACCATTTTTCATCACCTGAAAGTTCTACCACACATACAACACCCATAACAGATATTGCCACATTGAAAACACACACCTTCTGGTTTAGTTTTTTTTCCTTATTTAATGACCTTAAACATAAGTGTTGAGGGGATCAATTTTTTAAACCCAACATATTCATTACAGACTCGGTCATTACATTAACTGCAACACCTCCATCAACTAAGACATCATGAATTGAAAAATACCATTACATAATACCTCAGCTTGTGGAGCGTAGGGATCCGCCTCTGCCTCCAAAACAGGGACCTCAACCTCCTTCCTTCGTCGAGCGAGCATTGAGTCCACTTCGCAGCTCCCGCCTCTTCTCAGAAGACATAGCCAAGAGTTGACCATATGTAATATTTGCAGGCCTTTTGGACAGATCTTCTAAGATGGAGTATGGTCCTTGTCCCTGTGAAATCAAAAAATCCTGCACACCCAACTTTCTTCTCCTATGTTTCTTACTAGTTTCTCCTTTCATCTTCTTAGGATCATTTCCATCTTGGTTATCTTTTTTTTTTCTTTTTTTTGTTACAAACACATCTACTTCATTATTTATGCTCTTATCTACTACATCAAAAGAATTCACAGGTGCTTTTCCTTTATCATTATCTCTTGTACCAGATGTAGAAGCTCTATCTGGACAATTATACTTATAATGACCCTTTTTATAACAACCATAACATACAACTTCAGAAATATTTCTTTTTGGACCTCTATCTCCTCCCTGAGAACTAAATTCTTTTTCCTTGAAGAAGATTAATAGTTAACTGACCCATCTTCTTGAGCAGATCTTCATACTCAGTAGATGTACTAGGAGAAAATATTTTGTGCTCACCGAGAGTGGTTGTGGATTCTGGACCAAAGGTGTTGGTGTAGGCTCTACTTTAGCAACAAATTTCTTTGGGCTCCTCTTCCATGCTTTCTTCTTGCCTTCTTGCAATCTCCTTTGCTTGTTCAATGGTAGCTGGGTGGTCATACTTCACTCATTGTCTGATCTCTGGCTTCATCCCAAGAATGAAGTGCTTACAGAGGAGATTATCCATGCCATTCATCAACCCATCCGCTAAATCCTTCCTTCCGGATCTGGGCATCGAGCTTCCTCCTTAGCTCTAGAACACGAGCATGATAATCCCTTATCTTCTCCTTCTCTCTCCTTGGGATAGCTTTGTGATATCGATCATGAGATCTGCATATTTCTGTTGTTCACCAAATTCTTCAAGAAAACTTTCAGTTAATAAATCCCATGAGTTTTTCACATTATCACCTAGTGTTTCAAACCACCTAAGGGCTTGAACCATCCAAAAAGGTAGGAAAAAATTCAGTCCATTGTTCCCTTCTTATGAGGCCATTACAAATACAAGATCGTTTAAAACTCTTGAATGAAAGAGGAAGCATCTTCATTAGATTGGGCTGAAAAAAAAGGAATCTTCCCCATTTTTAAAGTAACCACAGTGAAATACCAACCCACAAGTACAATCAACAAGACTTATGTGCACAAATAATTGGAATCACTATAATAGAAAGTGACTTTACACCTTTCTACAGTAAAAAATAGAAATGACCACGGTCCCTATGGTAAAACTTGACTGGTAAAAACTGACTTTACTGTGGTAAAAAAAAAGTGAAGTTTACTGTGGTAAACACTATTCACGGTAAAAAAGTGAAAGTTACTGTGGTGTGGTAAATACTATTCACGGTAAAAAGTGAAAGTTACTGTGGTAAATACTATTCACGGTAAAAAGTGACTTTACCATGGTAACTACTATGCACAGTAAAAACAAGGTTACCCTCCAAATGTTTTCTGACTAAGTGGGAATATCTCTCCAGAAAATCCACCAACGAGGAATGGTCCCGGCAACGGAACCAAAATGTCATCATCACCAATCCGGCACTATGATAATTCTTCACCGGAACTCCCTCGTGCTATGATTATTTACTAATGCACAGCTTTTAGTTTGGTGGATGTAATCTGGAAACACAAACAACAAACATAACACAAGAATACCATAGACTATGATAAGAAGGAATGATGATAAAATCTGAAAATATAAGTGTAAATTATAATATCAACATGAAATTGTTACAATCTCACCCATGAGGTACTTCAAGTGTTACTTCTTCACTCACTTGCCCAACAATAACTATGGGAGAAACTTCACAATTACACCTCTTAATGGCTTTTTTTAACACACCTTCAAAATGATGGCTTCCTTTACACACTTACTCATACAATATTTCTCACTACTTCCTTCTATGCTAAATGAGGGGGGGGGGGCCTCTTTATTTATAGGAATTTCAGGCTTATCCACCCTATCTCTAAGATAGGATAGGAAATCTCTTCCGGCCAATCATATTCCATGCCTAAACTCTTGCCTTTACATGTAGGCTTATCTTCTAAGATAAGATAAACCTTATCATCTCACATGGGTTCCACCTTTTTAGACTTTTCCACAAATAAAATACACAAAAAAAATTTATGACATCACTCTTTGTCCTTATTACAAATATAATATTTCTAATTCCTAATCATGTAGACCCTACTTCTCTACTTACCCCAACTTTGACATTTTAACATTACCGGACCACTTACGACAAATATTTACTTTTTACCACAACATTCCTATTGTACTTTGACTGTTACCGTACTCTACACTTATTGGCGGCACCGTACTACTGACGGCGCCGTTATCTTCTATTGGACGCCACTACTAATTATACTTAACAACATCCTATTCCTAATACATACATAAATAAAATAGAAATTACAGTTTATTACTTTTCCCTTTCAAATGGTATTCCCTTGCCTTCCTGCCCTACGTAATTCCGATTCCTTTTCTCCTCATGCTTTTTCTTTCCAAACTTTAAGATTCATTTCTTCCATTTTCAAATACTCATTGGTCATTAATCTCAATTCTTGCTAGAACCGCTCCCTCCTTCCCTCTTGAACTTTCTTATTGGCCCTTTGATGCTTCAGTTGGTGCTAAATCTGATCCCACACCACCCTTTTACCCTTCCTTCAATCCTAGCTTCTTCCTAAAGGATTCCTGCTTCCCCTCACCGCACTTAGTGAAAATCACTTTACTTCAAAATAGAAGTTCCCAGGTTATTATTCCCTGTCAGGACCATACCTCATTAAGGCATTCCTTCCCCTTCAAAGTCCATTCCCTAAAGGGGAAGTTTTAACCCATCATGGAGTATTCTACGTATTCTTACCCTCTTTCCCCTTCCTTTGCCTCCTCCTTTATTCATTCCTTCATTCCTGAAAACATATACCTACTCCAACCAATTCTTCTTTCCTTCAGAATAAACCCCTACTGAAATTTCAGGGAGACCATGGAATCCTTTCCTCCTTCACTCCGGGGTTCCTTTCTTTTTTAGATCACTCCTTCCTCATGACAATTAACAAGTCCCTCCCCGCTTGGACTGGAGTTCTCGTCTTTCCCTTCACAGGTGTAAAATCCCTCCTTTCCTTCCTTCCTTAAATAGATCCTTTACATTCACGGAAAGCCAATCATGTTAAACTTTTGTTACTTCCATTCGTTGCCTCTTTCACTCCAATGGGATTGCCCTTGAATCTCCTCCTTCTTCCTCCCCTTTTTCTCCACCCCCTTCCATTTTCCATCCTCCCTGGTTGTTTTCAACATTCCTTTATCTTTCATCCGCAATCCTTCTCTTCAACTCTTCCTAATTAACTCCTTCCAATCCCTCCCTAATTTCATTCATTTCCTCCTTTTGAGTCAATCACTTCCCAAATTCAAGGCCTCGCCGAATGCCTTCTGCACCACCGTTAGTGTCGGCCCCCTTTACCAAAATAAAAGCCTTCCTTAAAGGCCCTTTTCAAATAGAACGGATCCACAAGTAGGATAGGGGCCGATTACCTAGGGAATAAAGCCCTTCAAGCTGAACAAGGGATCGAGACCACCACGCTCTTGACCCCCCCTTACAATGGACTTATTGTCTATTCCATTCCTAGCCTCCTCCCCCCGGCCCCCTTAATCACAAACGAACCCTACCGTTCTATTGAACTAGATTATCTTCCTCCTTCCCATTATTTCCCTTCCTTGCCTCCATTTTTCCAATTTCCTTGCCTTTTTCTATTTCCCTCCTCTATGTGAACCATCTGGGATCCCCAATGTTTTTTAATACAATTGATCTCTTCCGATCCCTTCTTTTGTCTTCCCTTGTCCCTTCTCTCTTCCCCACCACCCTATCAATTAATTCTACCTCCTCATTATATATTTGCCTCATGTCATTGCGAAACCATTTGTCAATTTTTAAAAAAGCGGATAATCATCAAAAATCTTTTTTAAAATGGTTATCCCCACGGAACTTTTTCTTCATTACACCACACGGAAAACTAAAAGTTTGGGAATTTGTATGCTTCCACTCCTGATTAGAGCCCCCCTCTTCAAATTTGTGCCCCAACAACCTAGGCCTTCAAGGTTCCCTTAATCCCTCCTCTAGGATTCCTCATGCATGCCCCACTTCTTTATTGTCAAACCCTCCTCCCCTTTCGTCAATCTCAAGGGTAAAACCTAAAGGGACCCTTCATCAGCCACAACTCTCCTGGTGCAAGTGCTTCAACGGTCTGCAAAGTTGATCATTCCTTGCCTAGTACTTCACTCTATCCTTAGCCCCTCTCTCCCTCATCCATAAATATGTTGGTAATTCCCCCAAAGGGCCACCTTCTTTCGCCTCCTCTCATTTTACCCAAAGTGGCAAGTTCAATGCGTTTTAGATAGATTTCACTAGATCCTTCCCTGACCCCCCCTTTGCCGGACCCCCTAAGAGGCAATAGTCTAAGCCCTCAAAGTCCCTTTCCTTGGATAAGTTTAATCCGTGAAGTATTCCAAGAGACCTATAACTATCCTTCATTTCCATTGGGAAAGGATTCATTTCCGGCAATAATTTGGGTCTTAGTAGTATCCGCCCCTCTCCGTCTATTTCTTTTTAATCTTGATTGCATTCAAATGGTTTAAAAGTTTGCTATACAAATCAAATGCTCCTTACATTCCCAACCATACCGATTATGATTATCAAAAATTTGCCTCCCACAAAAATCTCCTTTCAGGATTGAGAATTTGCCATCTAGCTTAAATCCCATCAATTCTTTTTATAACCAACAAGAAAGATATGTTTCAGCTCCTATAGGAAAGTTAGGAATTTATTTGAGGCAATATTCCAAGCGCGCAGAAGATCTTACAGGGAATGCCCATTGGAGGACTTATTATGCCAAGGAAGATATTTGAACTAAAATCTAAAAAGGGCTTAATGAAAAATTCATTTTTGGCCCATCCTTTCCACGATAGGGGAACTAAACCCTATTTATTTTAATTTAACCTCTCCCCCGAAAAGAGATTAATCTCCTTTGAAATAAGTTCCCATTGTATAAAATTATGCCATCAAAAACTTGATGACCGGTAAGCCCCCCAAGGGACTATGTCTCCTTAAGGAGGCAAGCCCCCCACACACCGTTGAGAATTCTGGGTCATCCTAGACCAATTCAGAGGCAGTACAAATTTCCCGACCTTCTTCATGGTCAGGGCAGACGGAGCCCGCCCGAATGTCATTACATCGAATTAGGAAATTTTTCCGGAAGGGCCAAGGGGCCATGCCCATAGGGCAATGGAGGAAATCTTCCAGGTAGAAAAATTTATGAAGCATTCCCCTCTTTACCAGCTTTAAGATGAGGAAATCTGAGAACATCGAACGACGCGACGCCGCCAAATCCCCTTTCCTTGGACAATCCTCTATCCATTTGGGGAAAGGATGGCTTCGCCAAGCAAAAATCTACCTATACAGCCCATAAACACTGTTTTCTGGGAATAGTGGATTAATGAAATTCCTGAAGCCCCTTAATTTTAAACCCCCTCTATTATTCCCTTCCCTTCACTAATCTAAGTCCCCACCACCCGTATGACCTTCTATTACCAATGATTCATTAGGAGATGGCCCTCCCTCCTCCTCATTTCCCCCTCTTCAAAAACCTTTTTTCCCATGGTTCCTCCCTCAGATCATTTTCATTTTCCATTCAGTACCTCTTTCCCAATAGTTAAGTTTTCCTTCCAAGATTAAGGTCTTCCCCCCATTCCTACCTCCCTAGCCTTCCCGTTAATTTCCCTTGTTCATTGGGGTCCTCCTCCCCCTACTTTCATTCCTCAATTCCTTCCCTACATACCTCCCGTGTGAAAATATGTATACAAATACCTTCTTCAATCCTTCTTCCTCTTCCCTCCCTTTCAAATCCCTGCCCTTTCCTTTTTCCTTGTATCCTATAAAATCCTTCCGTCCTTCTTTGTCCCCGTGATTTTTCCGGACATTGTTTCCTACCTCTTTCTATGCTTTCCTTCCATACCTCTTGATATCCTTCCTTCCCTCTGTCCCTTCTTTTCCACTGAATAAATCCTTCCCATCCACAATAAAAAGATCGCAGATAAAATATAATAATTATTTCATTGTATTCATAATATATTAAAAACAATCAATGTATTCATCATACCTTGGACTGCATAGAGAATTTTTTTTTACAAAAATCACATTTTATTATGATTAAATAAATAATTATTTATTTAGAGACACTGTAAACATTTATTAGTCTTATTAAAAAATATATGATTAAACACTGTTACAAAAAATGTTTAAAAACCTAACAATTGATAATTTATTAGTGTTCTTAACATTTATTAGTCTTTTTACAAAAATATATGATTAAAAGTGTTCAAAAATTTAATGGTTAATAATTATTTGTACTATTTATACAAGTGATTAAAAATTAAAAAATCACTAATTATAAATAGATATTATGCATTTAAACAATTAGTATTCATCGTTGAAGTGAAAAAAATATATTTTATTATTACTATCTTAGCACTTAATCATTTATTAGTCTTTTATTAAAATACATGATTAAAAGTGTTAAAAACCCACTATATTAACATTACTTATCATTATTTGTATAAGTGAAATAAAAAAAGAATAACTAAACATAAAAAATAAATAACACCACCACCATACCTTAAATAATAGACAACACACCCCTCAAAGATGTCCATTACCCATCCTTGAGAATTTTTAAGGGTTTTTTAAGCCCTCAAAGATGTACATGCCTTTGAAGGGTGTACATACCTTTTAAATGTATAAATCTCTTGATAACTCTAAAAAAACTCAAACTGCAAACTCACAACAAAGGCTAACACAAATTATGTTAAGAAGTCATAAAATATAAGGAGAGAGACTTGTCAATCTAAAAAAAAAAGCACCCTAGTTATGGTGTCATTGAATGGTCCATTGAAGAGACACTGCAGCACACAACCGCTGAAAGAATCAAATAAATATAACAAAAAATTGATATTAGGCATCGACTCTCACCAAAAACAAAATAATAACGCAATTAAATAAAATATACAGCCCACAAACATGTTACCTAATCTCTCTCCTTCCTCGCCATTTTCAGGTACATAATCAACCATACCTCTTTTGCATCTCCATCATCAATTTTTATGAGAACTCATAAATTTCAACTTATCCTGTCTGTCGGGAATTTATGAGAACTCATAAAGTTCAAGAATTTTTCCTATGTGTCATTGGTAACAAAAGCAATGTTGCAGACACAGTGAGTTAATGCAACTACTATAAAACCAATGTGAAATGCAAAGATCCAAGAGTAGGATCGAAGAATACGATGGAGAAAAAAATATAGTACAAAAGCATTCAAATTAAATGCAAAATGTAAATTCCAATGCATATGGCTCATAAAATCATTTGAACAACACTAATAATTAACTGATGCTAAAATGCTTGTAAGAATTTGTATAAACCATATTTAGGACTCTCAACACCAAATATAGTACTTGGTTGAGTCATTAAAAACAATATAACAATAAAAATCTCTTAAATTGCGGCTACAATGATAATTAATGGGTTCCCAAATCTTTCTATACTCTTCCGTCACTTCCAATCAATCTCAACATTCATTTACCTTTGTGTTCGAACTAATTAAGCAAATTTTTCTTATGCTTGAAGCCAGCCTTGGGGAAATGTACAAAACAACTCCAATACCAACAAAACTGGTTGAGGAATAAGAAATTAAAATCCCAATTAATACTACACATCGGCTTATCTATCTAGATTCTACACGTCTTGAAAGAATATCCCCTGTTTCATGTGGCGCACAACACACTAGTCTAAGTGTTGTTATTATGCTTGTTCAAAAACGTGTTGATTCTGGAAAGTAACTGCTTTTTCTTTGTTACTTTGGCATGATTGAGCAAATGTGTTTCTTGAGGATTTAACATAGGATTTCTTCCCCGCAAGAAATTTGTTTCTTAAATCTTTGATTGTTAAGCTAATATTAGTTTATTGCCTACAATTTTCTAGTTTCTTCTTCAGGAATTTGATAAAAAAATAAATTAAAGTAAGATGAGAATGTTGTGATGCACACTGATTGATTGATTTCAGGGCGCCAAAGGGTTCTCCATATCATACGGGTTTGTAAATAAGCCAGCCATTATTTTGTTTGCAAATTTGGTTGTGTTTTAGGACTCTTATTGGATTTTTCTGTAACTTGAATTGATTGGCATTGGATTTTGATTGGTTCTGTTTCATGATTTGGTTCAGACTCTTGTGTTCATATATAAGAGACCTTAAATTCTCAGCTACTGAGGATTATTCGGATTCATTGCCCTTTAATTTGATCTTCAAAATCAGTACCTAGGGGTAGCCGGTCTTGCTCTTCTTAACTTAATAAGTATTTTTGTATTGTGGGGAATAGCTCAGAGGGGAAACTTGGTCCATATAAATAATGGATGTTCATGACTACCCGTGCACAATTAATACTTAGGGGTCAGAGGTCTTAATCTTCTAAACTTTTTAAGTATTTTTGTTTTGTGGGGGAGATCTCATCAGAGATGAAACTTGCTGCATATAAATAACGGATGTTCACGAGTCCCCATTTCAAGGAATCCATGTTTTCAGGGATGCCCAAATGAATAACTTGCTTTTAGAAATCTTGCAGGTGATGGTATCTAAGGAATCCATATTGTCCTAATATCTGGGGGTTCAGGAGATCCGAGAAATTCTAATAACTTTGGTGGTGTTGCAAATGTTATCACCGGTACAAGAATGATTCGGCTCAAATTGCAGGAAGAGAAGGCAGGAAGAACAGGAGTTTCGTTCTTATGCGATTTCCATCTTGAAGAGGAAGAAGAATCAAGCGACCAAGATCTTGAGTGAGGAATCAGAGAATTTGGGACACTAAAATGGACTGATGGTATGGAAGTTTGGGACAGCCACTAAGAAGAAACACAATAGTTTTTGGCCATAGATTTCAGTTTTTAGATGAGACAAGGCCAATTCCTGCTATTGTTTGGGCCACTTTCCAGAATATTTTCTAAGATCAGAATATTTTTGTCAATTTCGAGAGGGAGGAAATCTTGAACCATGAACTTCAAAAGTGCACAGTAATTGGGCCAATCAAAATTTAGGCAATGGCAACAGGATAATTTGGCCTGTAATTCATTATTTGGCATAGGAAGACGACATAAAATTGTGGGACAATCTGAAAGGCTGAGCTGAGCCATCAGAACATTCGATGTTCACGAGGGCTTTGCTTCCGATCATGTGTCTGGATTCGAGATGAATGTCAATAATTGCTTCATTAAACAACACCTCTCAGCCTCTTCTTTCTCTTTGGAGTATCCTCTGACACCGCAGGTCTCTCTGAGCAGAATATCAGGAAACAAGGCTAAAATTCAAGGCGTATATGGAATCCTCCGGTAGTATTACCACTGATGGAGGCCCTGATGCTTCAATGAGAGAAATATTAAAACTTTGGGATACCAGGACGGGGTCTTAGACCTGCAGCAGTAAATGAGTCAGATCTGCCACTCCCGAGAACAAGAAGAATCTTGGGCATAAAATCCGATAACCTCCATAAGTTATATGTGAAGCATGATGCAAAAATACTGTCCTGCCATGAACTAAGGATGCTTGGTGGCAGGCCCAATCACAACATTGACTCTTAAACAAGGCACAAATGTAGGTCAGCCACTTATTTTTTATCTAATTCTTGTTTTGCAGAGACAGAGGATGAGGAAACAGAGGAATGAACATGGTGGGATGAAGATGAGCTACTCGTTAGTGAGGAGAAGAGGAATGCCGAGTCTATGAAAGTTATGATCCCAGTGCATTGAGATTAAATAACTTTATGTCAAGGGGTGACACTGAAATATGACAGTCATTCACCAGATGCCCTAATATTCAACCAGTTCCAGCCCACTACATTTAATTGAATCTTTGATGTTGAAATTTAAAGCTAGTATAACAAACATTCTAAGGAAAATGATTAATTCTGCAGCCTCTGCTGTAAAGCCAACATTCATTTGAGCTTCAATAGTTAATAAACTTTTGTTTCTGCTTGAAATCTTGGTTTCTCTAAGAAAAATATCAAAACACACCATTACAAGCCGAATCATAAATCAATCTACATAGACGGTAAATCTTGACCTCTAAATTACGAGTACATTATAGCATCAAGCCCTTGACTATCATTCCATCGAAAACAACTATAATAAACCCTAAATAAACAACTAAATATCGGCGTATAAGCCTAAAAACCTGAACATAAAACATCAAAACAGATTTATACTGTAAAATAAAACTATGAAGGGCCATTGGAAATAATATATAAGACATTAATCAAAATGAAACTCAGATCTCAACCTTGTACATGCACCACAGAGAAGCCCTGTATAGGATCGATTATCAAACCCTAGCAAGTCACAGCTAGAGAGCGCACGGGAAATTTACACCAAAAAAATGTTTATAAATATACAACCCCCAACCTAAACACACTGCATTTATTTGAATTTGCATCAGAAGAAATAATTTAAGCCACACATAAGCAATATGCGGGAACGTTGTTTCAAAAAGGATCTAGTCCTATTAACTGTAAAAATATAAAATATGCTTATCAAACATCTATAATTGTAGAAGAAGAAATACACTTACCAGCAGTTCAGAAGAATTTATAAGGCAGAAGATGATATCATCAATTGTGTGTCTGCACCAGGTCCAATCTGCTCCATACCCTGTTCTACTCCCTCAAACAAAATAATAAAAACACACACACAAAAACAAAACAATTCAAGACACATAAATACAGATCCAAAAACATACACTCAAACTAAACCGCATGGCCATGCAACCATATCAAATCCCAAATAAAAACCAAAACAAAAATAAAGACTGCAGACAAAAAAAACTGGAATCAAAATAACTCTGCAAACCCAAAATAAAGCAATCAAGACAAGACCTTTTAAATAGTGAACCTCAACGGCTAAATCAGCCACGTTGCTTTCCACCTGTCACTTGTTCTTTTTTCCAGCTATATAGCGAGGAATCTTCTAATGTGAAAGATAAGATAATGAAGTGTTAAGCAACGGGAATAATTATAGCTTCACCATTTTCACAAATCTAGATTCTATTTTCTAATTTTTAATATTTTTTTGTTTTTTCCTAAAAGAATGAAATAGAGTTCATTTAACATCCATCACCATGTGATATATATAATGATTTTATTTTGGTATATTTTTGTATTGCAGTGATTAATAATTTATTGTTTTAAATGTTAATTACATTTAATTTATGGTAAATGATAATAAATTAACAATCGCAAAGAGAAAGATGTGATGGAAATGCTGAAGGGGATGCATTACGAAAGTTAAATTGAAATGAGTGAAATTTCGAGGGATGAAAAGGAGTGATGATGAATGGATTATAGGGAGGAGAAGTGAAGGGACAAGAAATTGTTTGGGGTGAAATAATCCAAAACTTTTATGTCTTACGACCATACATAAATGGAACAACCATTTGAATGCGGGACCTAAAACTATATTGTAGTTTTTTTTTAACAAGTAAAACTAAAGCATAATTTCACTAACAAGAATGTTTGGTCGAATTCTTAAGTTATGCAAGAATGCATGAAGTTGTAGGATCCATATTTACGGCTTGAACGATAGTTCCAACAAACCCTCTCACATGTACCATGAGACAAGAAAAACAAGAGTGAATTCGAGTGGAATTCGAAGGGCGTTTCAATAGGGAAAACTAGGGGCAAAGGTAAAGCCAAGTGATAGCTCCTCAATAGAACAAATCCCTTCATCATTTCTTGAAGTACATTTAAACACATAATCTAGAAGAGAATGCATTAACATGTAAACACAAAAACATGAGTTGAGACTCTACCATCAACATAAAAACAATGAAAACTAATATTTAGATTGAAACTAAATTGTAACTACGCCATTATCAACTTAGATATTAGTAGCTAGTACAATTTATTGTCATATTTTCTTCACAATGTTGAGTGTTAATAACCACGTACCTAAATATCTTACTTTTTAATGGATTTGTAACTTTTATGTAATATGTGCAAAAATATTTTTGTTTTTTGATGATATGGGAATTGAAATAATACAGTAAATAAAATTTGAAGTACAATGAAAATATGAAATACCTCATAACATAAAAATACGATATATTAAGAATATATAATTTCAACTTGGATGAGACAAGCACAATCAAACTTCAATGCATTGCATTATTACCCTACTTCAATTGTTGTTCCACTATCATTTGTCATAACTTTCTTGGAAGATAATTGTTTTCAAGTACAAATACATGACACTTTGCACACCACATCTGACATGTGTGAATTTCAAAAGAAAATGTAGGAAATTGTGCTTAAGAGTAAAAGTTTCCCCTAAGGTCGGAAAAGATGACTACTTGTACATAAGGGGGAAAGTCTCAAGTCATTTCCCCTGATGTTCACATGTTCCCCACCTTCAATGGCAAGGAACCTTCTTGAAATTGTTCAGTAAATCACAAATCTCCCTATATTGTAATGGAGTGTGAAAACCTATTTATTTATTTATCTTCCAGTTGATTTCCATTCTAGATGGTCATTCTTAATTTCATGTTTAGACAAATATTCAAATCAAAATTTATTCATAAAAATTAATAATTATTTCAATTAATATAATGTTTTATACTATTTAATTTATCTTAATAGTCAACTATCTAAAAAAAAAATTAATGGTTTTGTCATTTTTTATTATATTTATTATATGATTTAATTGAATTCATTAAATTGATACAAGAAGTGAACAATAAAAATAACAAACTCAAAAAATATTTCATAATAAAAAATATTGACATATATCAAGAATATATTTTGATGCATTAGATGAGAAACATAAAATTCAATAATTTTAAATTTTGTTATAAAATATTCATCAATAGAAACTAATTCATTTAAAATTGTGAGAAAATATAACACTTATAATGTATCTAATTAGAAAACAATAAAAAATTTGATCATTGATAATATAAAGAAAAAAATTATGTAATTAAAAGTAATTATTTTTTTAAATGGGAGACTTCACAAAATAATTCAATTTTTTAACAATTAAATCCTCCATAAGCATTTCCTTTCTCAAGTCATAATGCTCAATATATATAATATGGATTGTAAGTGTATTTATTTCAATTTTAATTAATGCCAAAGAATGCTTTTAAGAGGAAAGATATAATTCAATTCATTATTTATTTATTTATGGTCAATTCCACATAGTGGTGTTATCTCTTGTGAAACCCTAATAACACTTGAGTTTAATTTGGGTTAGTTTAGTTGGTATTTTTAAGTACAAGATTTATATCTTGCTTTTAATAAAGTGGTCTCACAAGTCCTTTTCTTATTCTATAATTATTGGAATTTTTATTACTTAGTTCAATCATGTGTTGTAATTTTTTTTGACATTACCACTCTAAAAAATTAGTTATGTACGATGGTGGTCCTCTATTACTATTTAGCTTATTTTTATCAAAAAAGGAACATGTGGGATAGTTTTGCTTATAAACAATCGAAATGAATAATTACTAATATTTGCAAAAAAAATTCCCCATTCAAAACCGGTCATGTATTCATAAAACCCCTCAAAGAAAGAATCTACCACTACTGAGATACCGCAGTTTTCTTTTGCCCTAGAGGATGATGTTAATGTTGTGAAGGATTATGCCCCATTTCCCCTCGTTGTGGGTCACACTCCTATCAAAAATCTTGAAATTGTTCTTCCCATCTTCACAGAAGATGGTAACACAGATTGGAAGGTGGTGGAATGAAGAAAGAAAGGACATGACAACCTAAAATCCAACACTGTTTTGGTTTTGGAATGAGTTGTCTCTTTGTTTTATGTGCAGTTGTTGTGGTCCGGTTGTAGAGCTGCAATCTTGTTGTCATTTGTCTCTTACTGGGCTTATTGTAGGCAGATAGCCCCAACCTTTGTTCTTCTTTGTTATTTGTGTAAAATTAAAAAAAAAACCATGAAGAAAAAAATAAAACGATTAAACAATGGTGTAGGTAATATTAGATTAGTTGAGAACATAGTAAAACATGGAAAACTTCACTTTAATTTATAGTAGATTGATTGGCTTGATCCCACAAAATACAAAACCATGCTTATGCAATTATAATCTATAAGCTCTTAGAAAAATCAGAGGATTCAAATTCTTCACCTTTCCTAACCCCTTGGCCATTTGTACTAAGCCTATAATGTAAACTCTAGATACATAAAGGAAGTTGATGTTGGTTGTCTTGGAATAACCATTGTTTAGTGCTATTACTAATATAAAGGAAGGAACCCATTCACTGTGTTCTAGTGAATATAAATCCTTCTATTGAGTGATCCTCCTTCCATTTTATTTAAGTTTTATTCCATTCATCTTAACTTTTTAAATCAATATTAGAAGATCAAAATGAGGAATTAGAAGAAGAAGAAGAAGAAACACCTCTTTGTGAAGGAAATTGGATCAATATAGTCAATTGCAACCTTGTTGGCATCCCCAAATCAAAAACATGATATTTATTTTGTTTCCAATTCTATATATGATTTCCTAGGTTGATGTAATTTGTATCACTTTCAAAAAGAGTAAAATATGAGTTACATAGAAAGCGATAGTACTAAAACTAGTAATCGTATGTGAAATGTACGATGTGAATGCCGAAAGGGATCAAGAGAAGAAGTGAAAGAATTTATTGGGTAGTTAGGAAAAATGTAAATGTAGGGGGAATTTCAACTCTTGCACTTTAAAGCCAACAAATAAACAAAAGGTGAATTTACTTATTTGTTTTAAGGGTTAATTTAAAAATAAGGATATGTTGTGTGGACCTAAAGTCCTAGGGCAAGGTTTATATACACAATTACAATTAGGGTTTTTTTGTACCTATTAGGGGTATGAACAAGGTTGGGTTCGACCCGATAGGCACATAATTTTTGTCATTGTGGAAGATGTAGGTGAAGTACACATGGAAATGTGAAGGATGGTGCAATGTGTTTTTGGCCACGAAGATGTTTGCAATCGAGAAGAAGTTTGTTGATATTGCAACCCTTCAAATCAAGTGGAAAGGATGTGTAAAAGGGATGTTTAAGGAAGAAAAACACATGAATTGAAGAGCATTATCCACACGAGTGTAATTTGCGTTTAAATGAATGAAAATGTAAAAAAAAATAGGAAAATCAACAACTCATTCGAAGGAAAGGGGATGAATTACAATTGGAATGGTTCATTTGGATTAAATTCTAGACAAAAACTTTCAAAGATATTCTAATAAAGATTGATGTCAGTAAATACAAATTTGATATGCAAATTGATTGCACATTGAAAACAGAAAGCTAACAATCTAAATTCTACACCTTTGTATTAAGAACACTAATTATGAAAACCATTAAACTAATTCTTAACCATTACACTATGTTTCGAAAAAGGATTTAATTGACTTCAACGTGGCCTCCATAGGTTCTAACCGGTTCCTATCCATAGGAATTGTACAGAAATATTATTATCTATTTTGATTTTTCTCCATATGATATGGGGGGAAGGACATTATTATTATCTATTTTGATTTTTCTCTAGGTGATATAAGAGACACAATGATACTTTATTATTATTTTGAGTTTTCTTCATGTGATATAAGAGACAAAATGATACTTTATTATTATTTTGATTTTTCCCCATATGATAAAGGGACAAACACCACCAGTCAACCAATTTCGCAGAGAGATTAAGACTGTCCAAATTATACAAGGAAGGGTTTTGAGGAAACCTATCATCAAGCTCATTGTTTGACAAATCAAGCTAATCCATGTACTCGAGCTCTGCAAATATCTCTGGTATGTTGCTCGTGAGCTTGTTATTTAATAGAAAAACATCATCAAGCTTCTCAAACCTATCAAAATCCAATATCAGGTGGTCGAAATTATTGAATGACAGTTGAGCAAGTCATAAGAAGGGCAAGGAGCCAATAAATTGAGGCACCATTCCAAAAATTAAATTGTGAAAATCTAGTTGTGGGGAGTCTCAAAGCCAATCATTCAAGTGGGAATCTCAATGAAGGAAATAATTGTGATGGAAGTCATCTTCCATTGGAGGGAGTTGAGCACAAGGAACTCCATTCTCTAAATTATGTGAGATTCGAATATGTACTTGGCTTCCTCAACCTGGGAAGAAAAACACCCACGCTATATATATTACAGCTCTATACGGCCATAAATTGATGGAAAAGCTAAAGGAACTTGGTGAGTTCATTGATGGCCATACATATATGAAAACCAAGTCTAAATCACCTACAGGTTAAGGGGGAGGGGAATCTCAGTCTATTCCACTTTAAATGTAGGCTAGTTCCAACATGGTGGAAGGTGGCTCCAAAGGTAAGAGTGTCCTAGAGATATCTCGATTGGACCATTTTTTAGTGTTGTTGTTGAACAAATTTGGAGGAGATTTGGGAGCCATGATCGACTTGAATTTGATTTTGATGGATAATTTTAAGAATTTCATGATTTTGAGCATGGCTTTGGCCATTTTGGCTGTGTGTGTTTTCTTTTTTTTGTGGAGGAGGGGAGGATCAGATACACAAAATCCAACAGTGCAGGCAATGGCTCTGGTGAAGGAGGAAGACGAGAAGGACAAAAACAAAAAATCCAAGTGTTTTGCACACGACAGAGACAATTTGAGACCAAGAGTAATATAAAATTGTGTTATATGTTTGATGAATTACCTACTGCGGTCATATCTTATGTAAATTTATCCAATTGTGTCTACGAAGAACCGTTTAGCATCACCATCTTAGCTACATCTTCCTTAAGTTTTAACACATTCTTTCTTGGTTCACTCCCTTGATGCCGTATCATTAGTGCTAAAAAAAAATTCTCTAACCCCTATCTTTTCACTTGTACATGTCATTGTCTTCTAACAGGGATTCGATATCCATCGGTATGTTCCACATCTCTTTCGACAAATCTAGAAACAAAAATTCAAGGTAGAATAATGGAAAGAAAAAAGGCACAAAAAATAATAAGGAACCAATGCTGAAACTATGGACTTAGGAAAGTAAAAGATAAAACCTATTTCTTCCATTCACGCATGGGTGGACTTCCCATCAACATCATCCATCATTATGATTATGATGCATGTACAGGGTGGAAAAATGTCAAAACTTAACCGTAACCCTTGAATCATTTGATAGAGATACATGATGCAGTGTACAAGTCATTGAAGCATTATACTATGAAAGATTAAGATCACTCACTACTACAAACATTTTCATAAAGGATTTTTTTGTATTTGCAATTAAAACCATGGCATACTTGAAAATGTCATTTGCTTTTGGTTAGATTAAAATAGTCTTGTTGATGGAACATTTTATGACACAGTAGTAAGGGTTTCTCCAAATTGTTTATATTGTTTTGACTTTTGTTTTTATGTTTTTTGTATTCCTCTTGAAAAATTCATGCTAATTAATGGACAAAGAGAGATTTTTTTTTTTTGTTGCTAGCATTGAAGTTACTAGAAGAGGGACAAGACTAGCTTCCTACTCAGTCTCCAACCATTTCCTCAGATGTAGCACCGTTAAAATGTCAATTATACATGATGTATTATAGTCTTCCAAGAATCTTGCTGAAAATTCAACTTCAGGCACAGTAATGAATTGAAATTCAAGCGCTGAAATGATTTTTGATTGTCATCCATTGCATTGTGTGGGTAAATCTCTAAGACATGATTCATTTGTTCCCACAAAGTCCTCCGTACGTGTTTTTGCTCTTCTGGATTTAAATATCCCTGCTAAAGATGTTGAAGATTTATATGATAATATGTCCATTATATGTAACAAAAAATTAATGGAGACCATCATCAACAAAGGGGTTTCCGAAGAGGAAACCATCAAGGTTGTGGTTGTAGGGGAGGGAAACATCAAGGTTGTGGTTACAACGGAGGCAAGGAAATATATGATGAAGCGTCTTAGACTGAAACATTCCCAATCTGGGTAGGCTATATTGAGATGGCACTGTTAATAACAATGGTTTTAACATGTATAGAAGGAAACTAACAAGTATTTCTGGTCTCGGGAAGGAACTAACAATGGTAAATATGCTCTTTCTGATTACCATTGAAGGGTAGTTTTTTAGAGGACAAATTTTTCTCACTATGATATGCAAATTCAATTCATTTATTCAAGAGGAATCCATTACCAAACAGATTTATGTGTTGATGAATGTAGATCTGTGAAGTCATTTATGTTGTTCTGCTAGGCAGTGGTGAATGTGGAATGTATAATTCTTTCCATTTACAAATATTTTCTCACATTAGCAGACCAAGTTTGATAAATTGGGCTAGGTATGGAGTAAGATTCGTTTTTGCTCCCCATAATTATCAGAAATCTCAACTATCTCATGCTTATATTTGATTGTTCCTTCTATTTGAGGTATTCATGGTTAAGATTCGGTCATTTGCATGCAAAACCTAGACTCTTTTTCCACTATGATCCTACAAAAATGATTGTTTTGATTCCAGATTTGCTCTTGTTTTGTTCTAAACACTGTCAATTAAATGGAATCTTGGGGTAATGTTGTACTGCAGGTGAATAGTGTTGGGTTTGGTGCAGACCATTTAGCTTATTATTAGTCTGACTGAAAGTGGTGTCATGCATCACTGTTACTAATCTGTAACCACTTAGGAAACCAGAGAACTGATACTATATTTGTTTTATCCTTCTAATGAAAATTGTTGATCTACAAATTCCACCTGGCATACTATCATAGAGCGGAAGCATCTATGTTTTTAATAATTGGATATAAACTAAAAATTTTGTTGGCATCTATGGGATATAGACAACACATCTTGTCTGGTGTGATAAGCCGTCGTCCACCGCTGTTTGGGAAAATTTTGCTTCTTGCTCTAATTACTGCTAGTCTATTTATAAGAGCAATAAATGATCAATAAAATTTATAAGAGCAATAAATCCATAGCTCACATCTTGCTTCTCTTCTATGGTGGATTCATAATTTAAAAAAATCTTGAAGGTGCAAAACTAACCACACAGGGTCCTTTGACTTGCCCCAAAATGGACCTCCATGGAGATGCAGACAGGTGGGACGCTGGAAAAGGCTGTGGACACTACGTCTGCTCCTTTCCCACACCCCTGTGGTACAAAATGCCATACAAATTTGTTGTTCCTCAGGCAAAACGTCTGAGCCTCTTTTTACCCCTTCACTCTTTCACGCATTGGCAAAGAATGGACAATCTAAGTGTTTCACGCAGAGGAAGAGTGATAGACAAATCTTGCAGAGACATAAGTGGGATAGCGGGAACAGGAACTTTCAATGTTTTAATCAACACAACAAGTACTCAAAATAAAAGATAAAGAGCAGGAATATGAAGTGGCCTGGTTACTGCGTTTCAATACTAATGAAAATGGAATCCTACACAGAGTAGAATACAGAATGGATTTTTTTTCTTTTTTTATATTAATTTCAGTTTATCTTTGTAGAATGCAGAATGAGAACTGCAAAGGATCTTTACAGCGTGCTCACGGCAGTGGTACCACTGTACATGGCAATCATTTTGGCCTACGGCTCTGTGAAATGGTGGAAGATATTCACGCTCGGGAATAAATCATTTCGTGGCCATGTTTGCGATGTCGTTGATGTCTTTCCATTTCATTTCCACAAATGACCCGTACACCATGAATTTCAAGTTCAGTGCTACGGACACTTTGCAGAAGGTAATAATGATGTTCGTGCTGGGGATTTGGACCAGATTTAGCAGGAGCGGCAGCCTAGAGTGGATGATCACCATCTTTTCCCTGTCCACGCTGCGGGACACGCTGGTGATGGGAATCCCCCTGCTGAAGGCCATGTATGGGGATTTTTCCGAGAGCCTCATGGTGTAGGTGGTGTTTTGTAGTGTATCATCCAATATACGCTTTTGCTTTTTCTGTTCTGCGAAGATGACAAAAATTCAATCCACGGGCAACTACGGAATGGTGAGTCTGCGCCAGTCAAATTTCTGCTCCTGAATTGCGTATTCGCTGCAGTCGTCCCGAGAAGGCTTGGATTTTGTAAGGCGTTTAGACGTTTTTAGTCATTTTAGATGTCAAAATACAGTCACTTTTAAAATATGACCATCATGATTGACAGGTAAAATTATAATTTAAACGTCAAAATGACATGTACATTACAAATTTAACCGTCAATATATATATATATATATATATATATATATATATATATATATATATTATAATAATTTAAAAAGTTAGTAAATTACTTATTATATTATATATATTTTGAAATTCATCAAAAATGTAATATAAATCAAAATCAAAATTTAGAAATATTTAGAAAAAAAAAAGAATCTTGCTATCTTTTTCATGAGTATGAAATAGAAACTATGAAATAGAATTAGAAACTGCAAATTATTAATTAGTAACTATCCATCCATGATCCACATTACATTGCTTTTTGTCACCGCCAAATACAAAAAGCCAAGCGGTAATTTCAAACAAAAAATTAGAATATGTTTTTTTAATTTAGTTTTCCCTCATGGCTTCTGTGATTCCTCTGAAACTTGGAAGACGGGATAAAAAACCTTAACCGACTGTTGCAAAGTTTGGCAAAGTTGTAGTGAAACGTACAAATGGCTAAAAGGGCATAGCGTAGCGTTCAACACAAAGAAATAGCTGGCAGTGGAAAATTGACAATCCACAACACAGGTGTTAGGGTCGAGCGGCATAGACCATATCTTTCATGTCGAGATCCTCCAAACCTTACCTTTTGTGGCACACTTTTACAACCTCCAAACGGGATTCAAACCAAAGCCTTTTTTTGTGTCTGTGGTGCAGTAGGCAGGCATTGACTTTCCTCCAAAAATGAAGTGATACCGGATTTTGATGCACTCTTGCAGATGAGAATCTATTTGCACTTCTTCAGATCCATTTGTACTCCTAAAATTGTTGTTACTACAGTCTACGGTAAGATCTTCCCGAGTCTGAGTCTCTATTAACTGTAGAATTAATCTTTGTAGTTTTATAAATTTTTTAAAGTCTTTTCTATAGTAGATTACATACCAATACCACGAAACTGGATTTTGGCAATGCGATCCTTATAGTTGTCTCACACCTGTAAACAGGCTTCACGCTATGCCAGAATTTGGAAATCACTTTCAAACCTATGCATAGGCTTCATGCTAGGGGGAAGTTGGGAACTACTTTACACTTCTGGTAAACTTCTTATCTATTACGAGTCCAAAGATTTATTTGTTATAGTTATGAAAATTTCATTAAAACTGTGATGAAATTCTCTCTTTTTCTAATTGTTTTAAAAATTAAAGTTATTAAATTTCCAACAATTAAATATTACTTTTCCATGGGCCCTTCTCACTTTTTTGTTCATTCATTTTTATCAAGATTTACATTAGAATGATTTTCATTTTTAGGTACAAAATTTGTGGTGCATTATTATAAAGAAATTAACATTTAAATTGATTTTGCAGGTTTTGTAAAATGTCAGAAAGAAAGAAGAAACAAAGGACAATCAACCAAATGTTTAAATGGTCAATTCCATCTCAAGATCTTCAACGTGAAGGTATTTTTGAATTTCGACCTAATATTGATTTGAATGAAGATTTTAAGATCTTAACGAAGATATAGAAATTATGGGAGGTGAGGTCGAAACAAAAAATACTGTTGGCAAAGAGGTAAAACATAAATTGAAGAGAGTTTATAGAGTAGAGTGGGAAAATAAGTATACATGGTTTAAAAAAATATCCATGAGGATAAAACTTCTATGAAGTGTGAATGGTGTGAAACATATGGAGCACTAGGTCCATGGGGAATAGGAGATGGTTGTACCAACATGCAAAAAGATGCAATTGTAACCCATGAGAAATCTAATGTTCACAAACTATCACAGGAAAAATGGGTATGTGATAAGCAGAAAAAGGTGATATCTATTCCAGAACATATAACACAAATTGATGATTCTAACAAGCATAGAATTATCACAACCATGAAGTTGGCATATTGGGTTGCAAAACATGATTTATCTTTGTCTACATATGACTCTCTTTGTTCACTTGTCATGTCATTAGATATGTCATGTATGCCCAAGAATAAAGACTATGCATCATATACAAACCGAAAGGCAGCCAATCAATTTATTTTTTCTATATCTAAATATCTTGAAGAGATACAAATCTTGAAGATGAATGAGAGTCCTTATATCTCTTTCATGTTAGATGAAAGCACTAATCGTAGCCTAGATAAACATCTTGTTGTTTATGCAACATTTCTAGATTCACAAGGATTGGGGTTGCCAATCTCTCAATTCATGAAACTTATTAGTGTTGGTGATGGAAAAGGAAGAACAATTTATGATGCACTACAAGGTTTAAGAAATGAATGGAATATTTTGAACAAAAAATTGATAGTTGTTTCTACGGATGGTGCTTCTTCTATGGTGGGAAATGAAAATGGATTTGTGACCTTGTTAAAAAAAGATGTGCCAAATTTAATAGTTGTTCATTGTGTTGCTCATCGTGAGGCATTAGCTGCATCATATGCTTCTAAAATGATACTAGAGTTAGTGTTTGTTGAGAAAGTGGCAAATAAAGTCTATTCATGGGTTCAAAATTCAACAAAAAGAACTAATGAGTTGATTGCATTACAGGAACTTATGAAACTAGAAACTCTCCAGTGCCTTCAGATTGATGGATTCAGATGGTTATCTAGGGGACAAGTTATTGAAAGGCTAGTGGCATTGATGCCTGCTATAATGACTTTGTGGAAAAGTGAGAAGAAAGAATCATGGTATGATAAGGCAAGAATATTTTATGTTCAGTATTGTTTGCACATGCTTGCTGATGTTATGTGTGAACTTAACAAGTTAAACAAAGAATTTCAAGTGGAGCACATTGATGTCACTTCTCTTGGAGCTACTATTGATGCCACTATTAATAATCTAAGGAGAATGTTTCTAAATAATAATTCATTTCCAAATGGTGCTTGCTACTTATCAAAATTTTTGGAGGCATCTCAGTTCGGCTATCTACAAATCACTGATAAAGAGGGAGTAGTTCACAAACATGAATTGCTTTACACATCTATTCCCAATGCACATGGTGATACTCTTAATACACAAAAACAACGATTCAGTCCTTGTATTGATGGCACATTACAAAGTTGCATACAACTTACAAAACAACAATGTTCAAAGACTAATAGATTGTCTAAATGCAAGGTTTCCTGATCTTTCTATTTTCAATGCAGTGAAGTTGTTTAGTCCCTCACACTATTCACATGATGTTTTGGTTAGAGAAAATAATTCAATGCATTGGCTTGAAAAACGTTTCCAACATTTACAACAGATTTTTTGTAATGAAGGGATGGACATTCCATCATTTGACATCGAGGCTTGTAAAAAAGAGTTGCATCAATTTATTGATACACTCCACTCAGGGTGTGAGGGATTTTCTATTAGAGAAGCATGGAGGGTTTTTTTGTATTTCTAAAAGTTGGAAAACCAACTTTCCAAACATGTTAAAACTATGGTAGAGTACACTTGTGATTCCTGCAAGTACAACAACATGTAAACGAGGGTTTTCAAAGCAAAACCTAATTAAAGATATAAGAAGATCAAAGCTAGAAATCATAACATTGGATGCACTCATGCGAGTATCACTAAATGGACTTGATCCTTCTAAAATAGACTGGGAGAAAGTGTATGGCATTTGGAGAGGGGAAAAACAAATAAGGTCACAAAATATTTTGTGAAAGCATCGCTGATCAATATAAGTTTTAGCTCTTTGATAAACTCATTTTATCTAAATAAAATTTGTAGTGATGTTTTATTTCACATGATGTTTATATTCTACTAAATAAAAAGAAATATTATGCATTTAATTTTATATTATTTATTTCAATTTCATTTTAGAAATTTATTTAAAGTTATTTTTTCAATCTTATAGATGTAAAATTTTATTCAATTTTTTGTTTTTTGTAATAGTTATTTTAAAAATAAATTTGACGTACATATTATATTTTGAACGTCAAATGACTTCCATATATTTTTTTAGACCATCAAATAAGATTATTGTGACATGTAACATTGAATGTCAAAATCCAACATTGGTCCAGAGGGCCTTCTAATTTCGGAAGATGACAGAAATTTGCCAAAACTGAATGCGAACACCCATCTACCACCGTTGGATTTCAACGACGCTGAAAAAGGAATGTCATCCATTCGATTTCTGACTTTTGTCAGAATTAACAAGTCCTATTTCACTATGTATGGCCTTCGGCGTAAAAATTCACTTTCCTAAGAATTTGTGTCAATAATGAAGGAAAAATTGGGACTAGTTTTGAAGTGTGCCTTGACTTACCCAGATTATCATGTTTGACTATGTTTTGTTGGGTATGGGATTGCCCACCTAGGAAGATAAATTGTTGCATTGATTGACCAACCAGGTGGCTTGTTGACATTGTTTGTTGATTATTTATGTAGATATGAAAAGAAGATGTGCCCGAACGCACACATTTTGAAATCATCACACAAGTATACCTCCATTATTTCCAGCAGAATGTATTCTTCATTATTTGATGGCATATACTCGTAAAATGTATCGTTCGATGATCCGAAATTTTCAGGAGCCTGAGAAAATGAAATAAACACCTCAAAGCCCTAATCCTTTGCAATATTATTTGTTCACTCGTCACTATTAGATGATCGATTCATATCTTCTTTGTGCATAAATTAAGTACGGGAAACCTCCAAACCCAATGAGTGTTCCAAAATAGGCAGAATATTTCCATTACCGTAGAAGAAAAAATCTAGCATATATGACTCCATCAACGAAACCTATGGCATTTTCAACACTTCAGAACAAACAATGTATTTCTTCATGTCCTGTGCAGCCTTTGCAAAAGCATTAGCTATGACTCATTTTTTGAGAAATTGCTCACATTTTCAAATAATTTAAATGTAAATCCAAGGCATTTTCAGACTCCAAACAGATCTAAAAATATTCTTCCTCTTGGGTATCAACCAAGAGCCAATCCTAATAATATAGAGAAATCACTCTTCAAAAATTAACAACAAATTTCCACTTCTTTAGTAGTTTTACATTAGGTTATATGAATAGAAGTCCATATATCAATCTATCTTAGAGTAAATAAATCTCTGAGAGAGAAAAAACTAATTTTTTTATTCATGACGAGGTTGAGAGTTTGAAACCCTCAAACTTACAAATATAAGCAGTAAGAACATCCAAGAAAGCTAAAGAAATAAGGAAAGAGGAAATGGAAAGTCAGATCTAACAGATGTTGTTACTACATTTCCTGTAAGTATCTATTATTAATCTTTTTCTTTAATATTTCTTGAGAATATGAACTGACCAGGAAAATATGAAAAACAGACGACTAAGATGAAATCAATAAGAGTTACCAAATAAACTTGACTTTGGAAAGGCCTATCATCCAATTAACTAATTAAGTCATTATCGAATTCAAATTTAGTTGCTCACCAAAATCGTGCATAAACACCTCTCATGGTGTATGGTTAAGGTGAGCAACGTTTTGTGGCCTTAAATTTTTTAACATTACTTTCAAAAATATCTTGGAAACAATAAAGATGTTCAAAAAAATTAAGTTCATATATTGTTGGGCTTAGTTGTCATCAATTTAGGAACTTACAAAGAATTAGTGTTTTCCAATAAATATAGCATATCACTTCAATAAGAAGTTTAAGTGCTTATAGGAGGCACATGGTTGGATAGGTCCCTAAGACTACTAAATTCGTTTATGGTAAACCTAGAACTATAATTATAAAGTTCTTAGGTGAACCCTTAAAGATAACACATGCACAAGATACAATTAGAAGTTTAGAAATATGTCAACAAAAATTACATCGAAATCAATAATCAACAAACACACAAATATTTTAAAGTAATGATTTTCTATGATAGGAATTTTACAATGATGATTAGGATTGAAGGATAAAGTATTGAGTTGTTCACAATTATGTTTTCTTAAAATTATCATCTATTTAATTATCACAAGATAATTTCAACTTTAAATTTGACATCCGTTTGATTGTCATTTAGAACTTTTTCTTCTTTTTTACATAATTCAATAGGAAATTATAAATTAAATATTTTTTTATTTTTTTTAAAAAAAATCAACCCTAATAGTAAAACAATAAAATTAGTATCATTTATCATGGACAAAGTTAAAATTAACATAAAAATTTAAAAAAATTACTCACTAAAATATGTGAAAAATCGTGAGACATTTTTCTTATATAAAATTACATTAGCTAATTAAATCATAATTAAGTCATTCTCGAGTTCCAATTTAGTTACTGACTCAAATCGTGCACAAATACCTCTCATGGTTTATGGTTAAGGTGAGCAATGTTTTGTGGCCTTAAATTTTTAACATTGCGTTCAAAAAAATTAAGTTTAGAGAGTGTTGGGCTTAGTTGTCATCAATTCAATTCAAGGACTTGCAAAGGCTTAACCTCTCTCGATAAATATAGCATATCACTTGAGTAAGAAGTTCAAGTTCTCATAGAAAACATGTTAGATGGGTCTCTATTCTGAAAATAAAACACATTAATTTTATTGATTTGTAAGTTAATACAAGAAATGAGAAAAACCAACAAAGAAGCCCAAATAACAAAAATTCCCCAAAATTATATACTAAAGGTTGTGTTAAACCAAAACAATATAAATTTAGTTATGATAAACCTAGAACTGTACTTATAAAGTTTTTAGGTAAATCTCTAAACACAAACACAACACATGCACAAGATATAATTAGAAGCCTACAAACACATTAACAAAAGTTACATCTAAATCAAATAATCAACAAACACACAAATATACAAAAAGAATTTTAATTTTTTTTTTAAAATATGTTATAGATATTCTACAATGACAATCCAGAAGGGTAATGTGGTGAATTGTTCACAATTATATTATCTTAAAATTAACATTGTTAAATTATCATAAAACAATTTTAATTTTAAATTTAATGTCTATTTGATTGTTACTTACAATTTTTACTTCTTATATAGATAATTCAATAAAATAAATATTTATGATAAAATGTATAACACAATTATTTTTCAAAAAATAAATAAATAAATAAAATTAGAATCATTTACCATGGATAAAGTTCAAATTAGCATAGATTTTTTTAAGAAAAATTAAACACTAAAATATGTGAATATTCCAAAATAATAAATAAAAACTCGTACATATCTCATAGATGTTAAATGTACTATATTTCATTCCTTCAAAATTTAAAATTTAAAAGTAGAAGAGATTTGAAACCTTTAACCAATTTATAATTATTCCCGTTGATTAGCAATTAATTTTCTTATCTTAACGTTAGAAGATTCCTTTTAAGATAGGTGGTAAAAAAGCACAAGTGACAGGTGGAAAGCAACGTGGCTGCAAGAGCCGTTGAGGTTCACTCTTTAAAAGGTCTTGTTCGATTGCTTTGTTTTGTTGTGTGTTATTTTGGTTTTGCAGCCTTGCAGGGTTATTTCGATTTGTGATTTTTTCCCTGCAGTCTCTGTTTTTGTTTTGGTTTAATATGGGATCATGAGTTTGTTGCATGGCCATGCAGTTTAGTTTGAGTGTACGTTTTCGCATCTGTATTTATGTGTTTGAATTGTTTTTTAGTTTGAGGGAGTAGAACAGGGTAAGGAGCAGATTGGAGCTGGAGCAGAGGCACAATGGAAGATTGGATATCATCTTCTGCCTTATAAATTCTTCAGAACTGCTGGTAAGTGTATTTCTTCTTCTGCAATTACAGATGTTTGATAAGCATTTTATATTCTTACTCTTAATAAGACTAGATCCTTTTGAAACAACCTTTCCCCATATGACTTCCGTATGGCTTAAATTATTCCTTTGATGCACCTTCAAATAAATGCAGTGTGTTTAGGTCGGTGGGCTGTATATTTATAAACATTTTTAGGTGTCAATTTCCCGTGTGCTCTGTCTCTGCGACTTGCTAGGGTTTTAATATGTGATAGTCGATCCTATACAGGGCTTCTTTGTGGTTCAGATCTGAGTTTTATTTTAATTAATGTCTCGTTTGTTATTTCCAATGGCCCTTTATAGTTATATTTTATAGTATAGAACTATCTTGATGTTTTATGTGCAGACTTTGAGGCTTATGCGCAGATAGGTAGTTTTTGATATTTAGGGTTCATTATAGTTGCTTTCGATGGAATGATAGTCAAAGGCTTGATGCTACAATCTTCGTTTAAAATCATAGAGCGACAGTCAAGTGTTTGATGACGAAGGGAATGTTCTTGTAATTTACAGGTCAGGCTTTACTGTCTATGTAGATTGATTTATGACTCTGCTTGTAATGCTGTGTTTGTTTTTTTTATTAGCGAAATCAAGCTCTCAAGCATAAGCAGAAGCTGCTTTGCTGGCTCAAATGCAAGCTGAAGCAGTTGTTTCTATTGAAGCAGAACGAATGTTGGCTTTACAGTAGATATATTAATCAAATATTACAGTTATTCTGAATACGCTGAAATTTTTTCCTCTGGAGTATGTTTAATATACTGCCTTAAATTTGAATAAAGATTTATTTAAACGTTGAAATTTCACCCCCTGGAGAATGTTTGTTATACTGCCTTAAATTTGAATAAAGATTCAATTAAACGTTGGGATGAACTTTGAAGACTAGGGCCCTGTGAATGACTGTGTCAGTTTTAGGCCCCTCCTTACATTTGTCTTGTTATTTAGCAGTGGCACTATAGTTATTAATCGCTGCACCATCGTACGAGTCATTCTTCGTCACTCTTTTCCTCCCTAGCAACTTCATCACACCATGTTCTTTCCTCTATTTCCTCCATCTCTGCAAAACAAGAACTAGATAACAAATAGTGGCGACCTGCCTCTGTGTCTTGTTTAAGACTCAATGTTTTGATTGGGCCTCCCAAGCATCCTCAGCTCATGGCAGGACACTAGTTTTGCATATGGAGGTTACCGGATTTGATGTCCAAGATTCTTCTTGTTCTTGGGAGTGGGAGATCTGATTCCTTCACTGCTGCAAGTCTAGGTCCCATCCTGGTATCCCAGAGTTTCAATTTTGTTCATCTATAGGCTCCATCAGGGCCTCCTGTGATAATAGTACTGTTGGATAAATAAGCCTTGAATTTCAGCCGTGTTTCTTGATATTCTGCTCAGAGAGATTTCTTCGTCAAGGTCCATCTTGAATCCAGACTTAGATCGGAAGCAAAGCCCTGCTGAACATAGAATGTTCTTACGGCTGGCATTTCAGACTGTCCCACAATTTTACCATGTCTTCCTTGCCAAACAATGAATTATAGGCCAAATTCCCTTATTGTCATTGCCTAATTTTTGATTGGCCCAGCCCAATTCCCGTGCATTTTGAAGTTCATGTTCAAGATTTCCTCCCTCTCAAATTTAGAGAATTCTTCAGTCTTCGAAAAATCTAGGAGTGGCCTAAACAAAGCAGGAATTGGCTGTCCTAAACTTTCATGCCATAGTCCATTTTAGTGGCCCAATTCTCTGACCCCACTTAATATCCCACTCCTTATTCTTCCTCTTCACGATGCTCGCTTGAGAAGGAAACACATAAGAAAAGAACTCTTCTTCTGCCTTCTTTCCTCAATCTGAGCCAAATCATCCTTACACCGGTGATAATACTCGCAACATTCACCACCAAAGCCATTCGAATTTCTCCTAACCCTCTGATATTGGGAAATATGGATTCCTTAAAGCATTATTCTAAAAGCAAGAGGCTTAGCAGACAAGCTGTTCATCTGTGCATCCCTGAAAACATGGATCCTTTCAAAAGGGCAATCATGAACATCCATTATTTATATGCACCAAGTTTCCCCTCCTCTGAGCTTTCCACTAAGTATTGATTGTGACGATCAGATTAAAGGGCATCGAATCCGCATAATCCTCGGTAGCTGAGAATTTAAGGTCTCTATCTACGGACGCAAGAACCCAAACCAAATTATGAAACAAGCCCAATCAAAATCCCAATCGAGTCACCTAACCCTAATGTCAACTTACAGAAAAATCCAATTAGAGTCCTAAAACATAGCTAAATTTGTAAACACAATAATGACAGGCTTATTCAGAAACCCGCACCCATTAAATTTTTTTCTGAATAAAGTAATATAGGAGATATGGAGAACATTTTCCTCTTAATCTAAAAATTTCTATCAAATTCCTGAAGAAGAAACTAGAAAATCCTAGGCAATAAACTAATATTAGCTTCATAATCAAAGATTTTAGAAACAAATGTCTAGCGGGGAAGAAATCCTATATTAAATCCTCAAGAAACACATTTGCCCAGAGACGCCCAAACATGCCAAAGTAACAAAGAAAAAACAGTTAATTGCCAGAAGCAGCACGTTTTGTAAAGCCAAAAGAGAGCCGAGGATGGAACAAGCATAACAACACTACTTAAGATAAAATGTGCCACATGAAACAGGGGGCTGGGGGATATTCTTTCTAGGCGTGTAGAATGTAGATAGATAAGCCGATGTGTAGTATTAATTGGGATTATACTCTGGGTGTGCTGCTGACGTGACAAGAGTTTGATGGAGGATGACTCCTCATTTTTAATTTCTTATTCACCTTTAGATAAAATGTGGCTATTCCTCAACCAGTCTTGTTGTTAACGGAGTTGTTTTGGACATTTCCCCAAGGCTGGCTTCAAGCATAAACAAAAGTTGCTTAATTGGTTCGAACACAAGGTAAATGAATGTTGAGATTGATTGGAAGTGACGGTAGAGTAGAAAGATTTGGGGAACCCACTAATTATCATTGTAGCCCCCAATTTATGAGAGTTTTATTGTTATATTCTTTTTAATGACTCGACCAAGTTCTATATTTGGTGTTGAGAGTCCTAAATATGGTTTATACAAATTCTTGCAAGCATTTAAGCATCGGTTAATTATTAGTGTTGTTCAAATGATTTTATGAGCCATATGCATTGGAATTTACATTCAGTTTTAATTTATAATTTGCATTTAATTCAAATGCTTTTGTACTACATTTTTTTCTGCATATAGTATTCTTCGATCCTACTCTTGGATCTGTGCATTTCACATTGGTTTTACAGCAGTTGTGTTAACTCACTGTATTTGGCATTGATCTTGTATCTGCAACATTGCTTTCCATTCGGATTGGCAATTCTACTTCCTCCAGAAGAATCGTATTTATATTACATTGAACTATCTCTCTACATTTGCACTGCAGATCTGGTATTTCTCTCTACATTTTGCACTGCAGATCTGGTATTTGGGTATTACATTGGGTTGGCTTTATAATTAATGGATTTTTTGTTGTTCACTTCTCTTTGTCATAAGAAGTCGTAATTGTTAGATTTGAATGCGAACCGGAGATTCAACGGAATGATGTAAAATGACAGCCAGGATAAGTTGTAAAATAAAACTTGATGATGGAGATGCAGCAGAGGTTTTGTTTGATTCTAAACCTGAAAATCGTGAGGAAGGAGAGAGATTAGGCGACAGTTTTGTGGGTTGTATGTTATTTAATTGCCTTTTTTTTTTTTGTGAGAGTTGATACCTAATATTAAACTTCTGTTATATTTATTTGATTCTTTTGGCAGTTGTGCGCTGCAGTGTCTTCAGTGGAGGCCGTCATTCTCAACCTTGACGGGTACTTTTTTTACTTGCAGGATCATTTCAACACCATAACCAGGGTATTTTATGAGTTCTGTAAAATAATTTGTGTGTTGGCATTTGTTGTGTGTTTTGCAGTACAAGTTTTTTGAAGATTTTTCAAGAGAGTTAGTAAGAGGTTTAATGTAGATTTAAATTAAATGTACACCATTTTTTATTATTTTAAAATATTGTTACAATTTTTTAATAAAAAAATATTAGTTTTTGAGGGTTGAAAAAACCCTTCAAAAGTCTCTTAAGGATGGGTATGGACTTTTTGAAGGGTGTGTTGTCCACTAGTTAGGTGGTGGTGTTATTTATTCTTTATTTTTAGTTTTTTTTTTTTAAACCATTTTATATAAATAATGATTAGTAATGTTGTTAATATAATAGTGGATTTTTAACACTTTTAATCATGTATTTCATAATAAGGCTAATAAATGATAAAGTTTTAAGATAGCAATAATTTAAAAATAACACTTCAATGACTAATATTAATTGTTTTAATTAGCATTTAAATAATTCTATTTTATATTTATTTAAATAAATAGTATGGTGGTGTTATTTATTTGTAATTAGTTATATTTTTATTTTTAATCGCTTATATAAATAGTAAAAATAATTATTAACCATTAAAAATTTTAACACTTTTAATCATATATTTTGTAAAAAGACCAATAAATGTTACAATAACAATAATAAATTAATTTTCAACTTTAAATATTTTTAATCATATATTTTGTAATAAGACTAATAAATGTTATAATACTTCTAATAAATGATTGATTTTTTATATAATAATAATAAAAATACATTTTTTTAAAAATGATTCACTATTTAGTAATTGTAATTTAATTCAATGATGCATGTATTGATATATTTTTAATGCAATCAAATTATTTTATTTTATCATGCTCTTTTAATGTGGAGGGCATGTAAAGAAGGGAAGGAAGGAAGGAAGACATAGAGAAAGGTAGGGAAAGGAGGGAGAGAACGATGGAATGAGGGAGGGAGAGTGGGAGAGAAGGGAGAGGACAAAAGGAGGTATAAAGAAGGGAAAAGGGAGGGATGAAAGAATAAAGGAATGGAAGTAGGTGGGAGGTATACAGAAGGATAAAGGGAAGGACGGAATGAAAGGAAATGAAGGAAGGGATATGGAAGGAAAGAATGGAAGGAGAGGGAGGGAAGGAAGGAGGGGGGGAGGGATGGGAAGAATTGGGGGAGAGAAGGGGGAAGGAGGGTAAGAGGAGAGAGTGAAAGAGGTGATTAAGGGAGGGTAAGAGGAGAGAATGAAGGGGATGATGGGGAAGAAGTGGGGGGAGGAAAGAGAAGGAGGAGGGGAAGGAAGGGAAGGCCTGAGGGGGAAGAAGAAAGAAGAGAGGAGAGAGAGAGAAAGGGAGTCAAGGGGGTAAGGATCTGAAGGGAAAGGGAGAGGGACCCGGGGGTGGAGGGGTAAGAAATGGAGGAGAGGGGGGGGACGCCGAGAGAGGAAAGAGAAGGTTGGGTTGTCGGGATGAGAAGAGGAGAAGGAAGTGGGGAATGAAGGATGGAAGGGGGCAGAAGAAGGAAGAAGGAGACAATGAATGAGAGAAGGAAGGTTAGGGGACCGAGAAGGATTGGGGGTAAGGGAGAGCCGGGAAGAGGTCCGGGAAGTAGGGTCTACTGCGCAATGGAAGGAAGAGGGAGGGAAGGGCACGGAGAGGTATAGCAAAGAGGATAGTTTGAAGGGGGTAAGATCGGGTGGAATGAGAGAAAGAAAGCGACGAGGAGGAGAGGGAGGGAGGGGGTGCGCGGAAGAGTAATCTAAAACAGGGGGCGAGTGGGAGGAGGGAGGAATAGAGGAAGGAGCAGCAGGGGTAGGGGGAAGGTAGCGGTGGTGTGGATCGAGAAGATGAGAAGGAAGTGGGGAATGAAAGATGGAATGGGGCAAGAAGAAAGGATGAAGGGAGAGGAGGGAGTGAAGGAGGCAAGGAATGAAGGAAGAAAGGAATGAGAGAAGGAAGGTAGGGAAGGCAAGATGGGAGGGGGGAAGAAGAAAGGAGAGAGGGTGGGAAGGAGTGAAGGAGGCAAGGGAGATGAGAGAAGGAAGGTAAGGAAGGTAGGGAAGCAAGATGGAAGGGGGGAAAAGGGAAGAAGAAAGGAAGCAAGGGTACGGAGGGGGGGTGAAGGAGGCCAAGGAATGAAGGAAGAAAGGAATGAGGGAAAGGAGGAAGGAAGGTAGGAAGGAATGAAAGGAGAGGGAGGAGGGAGAGAAGGAAGGGGGAAGGGAAGAGAAGAAGTGGGGAAAGGATGGAGGAAAGAGAATGGGGTGGTGGGGAAGGGAGGAAGGATGGTAAGAAGAGCATGAAGGGGGACGAGGAGGGACGAATTGGGGGGGAGGAAAGAGGAGGTGGTGTATTGGGGGAGGACGAAAGGAGCGAAGGAAGGAAAGGAAGATAAGAAGAGAGAGTGAAGGAGGGGGGGGCTAAGAGGGGGGAGGAAGGAGGAAAGAGGTGGGGGGTAAGGGGGGGGACAAAATGAGGGAAGGAAGTAGGATAAGAAGAGAGAGTGAAGGGGGGGAGGAGGGGGAAGAAGTGGGGGGAGAGAAGGAAGGGGAAGGATGGAGGAGAAAGAGAAGGGGGGGGTGGTGGGGAAGGGAGGAAGGCTGGTACGAAGAGCGTGAAGGGGGGCGAGGAGGGACGAATTGGGGAGGAGGGGAAAGAGGAGGTGGTTGTCTTGGGGGAGGACGAAAGGAGCGACGGACGGCAAGGGACGTAAGAAGAGAGCGTTGAAGGAGGGGGGGGCTATAAGTGGGGGGAGGCGGGAGGACGGCAAGAGGGCGGTGGGTTACGGGGGGAGTACGCCCTGAGGGCAGGCGAGTAGGCTCCGCAGCGGAGAGTGCAGGGGGAGTGGGGGGAAGAAACAGCCGGGGGGGGGAAGAAGGAAGGAAATGGGGCCAAGGGGGGAGGAGAAAGGGAAGAGGAGGAAAGGATGGAGAGACGACCATGGGGTAGTGGGAGGAGGGAGGAGCGGGGGGGGAAGGAAGAGAGGAGGTAGGTCAGGGGAAGCAGGGTGGTGGGGGAAGAGGGTAAGAGGAGAGAGTGAAGGGGAGTGGGGGAAGATAGAGTGGGGGGAGGGAGGGATTGAGACGGAAGTGGAGGCACCAAGGAGTGCCGATGGGAGGCTTGCGGGACGGATAGACGGGGTGAGGCTAAGACAGACATAGGAGAGTGTGGGAAGTGGGGGAGAAGAGAATGGGGCAAGAATTATGGAAGGGGGAGGAAGAAAAGAGAGAGGGCAAGAGGGGGGGAAGAAGAGAATGGGGAAGGAATGATGGAAGGTTGGAGGAAGAAAGGAAAGAGGGCGAGCGAGGGGGGGAAGAAAGTGGATGGGGGGAGAAGAGCATGATGGTGGGGTAAGGGAGAAGACATAGTGTTGGAAGAAGTGGGGGGCGGGGGGGGGGAGGGAAAGAGAGGAAGTGGGGCCAGGAGGTGCAGATGGGAGGAGCGAGGAAGGATTTAGAAGGCGTGAGGAAGAAATGAGAGAGTGTGGAAGGGGGAAGAAGTGGGGGAGAAGGAGAATGGGGAAGGAATGATGGAAGGGGGAGGAAGAAAGAAAGAGAGAGGGCGAGAGGGGGGGAAGAAGAGAATGGGGGAAGGAATGATGGAAGGGGAGGAAGGAAAGGAAAAGCGGGTGACAGGGGGGGAAGACAGTGGTGGGGGGGAGAAGAGAAAGAAGAGATGAGGTGGGGAAGGGAGAAGACATAGTGGTGAGGATGGGAGGAGGTAGGAAGGGAATGGGGTAAGGATGGAAAGGGGGAGGAATAAAGGAGAGAGGACTGGAGAGAAGAATGGGGGAAGGAAGGGAAGAGAAGGAGGTGGGGTTAGGGGGACAGTCGGGTGGTGAGGAAAGGGATGGGAAGGGAGGAGGGTAAGGGGGGAGAGAGGGGAGGAGAGAGAGAGGAGAGAGAGAGAGAGGAAGGGCGAGGATGGGGGAAGAAGGGGGGGTGGAGGGAAGAGAAGGAGGGGTAATATGAGAGAGAGTGAAGGGGGATGAGGGGAGAAGAAGGGGGAGTCGGAGGGAGGGAAAGGGGGGAAAAGTGGTGGTAGGAGGGAGGGAATGAGCCGGAGGGTGGGGTAAGGGGGGGGGGGGGAGGGAAGAGAAGGGAAAGTGGGCAAGGAGGTTGCAGATGGGAGGACGAGGAAGGATAGAAGGGTGAGGAAGAAATGAGGAGTGTGGAAGGGGGGAAAGACAGGCGGGGGGGGGAGAAGAAGGGAGAACGAGAATGGGGAAGGAAGGATGGAAGGGGGGGGGAGGAAACAGAGGAAAAGAGAGAGGGTGATGAGGGGGGGAAAGAAGAGAATGGGGGAAGGAATGAGTGGAAGGGGGAGGAAGAAAGGGAAAGAGGGCGACACGGGGGGGACGGAAGTGGAGGGGGGAGACAGACGGAAGAAGAGAATGAGGTGGGGTAAGAGGAGAAGAATCGGGGTGAGGAGGGCGGGACGGTAGGAAGGGACGGGGTAAGGATGGAAACGGGGGTTAGGAAATAAAGGGAGAGAGGACTGGGAAGGAAGGAAGGGGGAAGGAAGGGAAGAGAAGGAGGTGGGTTAGGGGGAGGCAGGGTGGGTGAGGGAAAGGATGGAGGGAGGAGGGTAAGGGGAGAGAGAGCGAGAGAGAGATGAGAAGGGCGGAGGATGGGGGAAGAAGTGGGGGGGGGGGTGGAGGGCAAGAGAAAGGAGGGGTAATATGAGAGAGTCGAAGGGGGGATGAGGGGGAGAAGTGGGGTGAGGAGGGAGGAAGAGAAGGTAGGGTGGGGTAACACTTGTAAGGGTTAAAGCCGGGGAGGATGGTTGAGGAGGAAAAGGACGGGGAAGGGGGAGGGTAAGAAGAGGTAAGAATGAGAGAGTAAAGGAGGTTGTTGAAGGGGGAAGAAGTGTGTGGATGGGGGAAGAAGAAGGAGGTTGGGTTACGGGGGAAGGTAAGGTGATGGGGCCGGGAGGCGGGAGGAACGAGAAGGAAGGAGGGTTGGCGGGTTGGGTGTAAAGGGCTGCGAAGGGGGAAACGAGGGGTAAGAGGAGCGAGTGAAGGGGTTGGTGGTAAGAGGAGAAAGAAAAGTGGGGGGAAGGGAGGGAAGGAGAGGACGAGAAGGTGGTGGAGTAAGGGGGGGAACGCAAGGAGGTGCGGAGAGGGAGACGCCGGGGCGAGAGGAAGGATGGTAAGGGGCGGAGGCAAGAAAGGGGCTCTGACCGAGAGGGCAGAAGGGGGGAGAAGAAGAGAATGGGGGAAGGAAGGAAGAAGGGGGGAGGAAGAAAGGAGAGAGGGAGAGAGAGGGGAAGTGGGGGGGAGAGAAGAAGGGGATGATGGGGGAAGGGGGAAGGGAAATAGGGGACAGGAAGAAAGGAAGAAAAAAGAAAGGGAGAAAGGATATATGCAAGATGGGGGAGAACGAAGTCGGGGGGAGGCAGAGAAAGAGGAAAAATGAGAAGGAGGTGGGGTAAGGAGAAGGCACAACGGGGGGTGATGATGGGAGGAGGGAGGAGGGAGAAAGGGAAGGGGTAAGGAGAGGATTGAAAGGGGAGGAAGAAAGGAGGAGAGAGAAGGAGAGAGACTGGAGAAGACGTGGGGGGGGAAGAGAGGGTGGTGAGTTAAAGGGGGGGGAGGGGAAGGGGGAAGGAGGGGGGTAATAGGAGAGAGTGGAGTGGAAGGGGGAGGATGAAGAGAGGAGAGTAAGGGGGATGGAAGGGAGGGTGGTGGGTAATAAAAGGAGAGAAGGGGGAAGGAGGGGTATGAGGAGGAGAGTGAATAGGGAGGAGTGGGAAGAAGTGGGCAGAGGGAGGGAAGAGAAGGAGGTGGGTAAGGGGCAAGGCAAGGAGGTGTGGACGGAAGGAGGGGAAGAAGGATGGAAGGGGGGACAAAGGTGAGAGGGGGGGAGGGGGTAAGAACATCAGGGGGCGATGAGAGATTGGGGGAAGGGGGAAGGAAGGATAGAAGGGGGGGAGGAAGAAGAAAGGAGAGGGATAGAAGGGGGATGGAGAAGTGGGGGGCGAGAGAAGAGAAGGAGGTGGGTAAGGTTAGAAGGCATGGTGATGAGGATGGGAGGACGGAGGAATGGGGAATGGGTGAAGGAAAGATGGAAAGGAGGAGGAATAAAGGAGATACAATGAGAAGGGAGAAGAAGGTTTGGGGAGGGAGGGAAGAGAATGAGGTGGAGAGTAGGGGGAGGCATGGTGAGGAGGAAAGGGGGGAAAGGGGAATGAGGGTAAAAAGGATGAAGAAGCGAAGGGAGGGAAAAGAGGAGGGAAGAGGAGAGATAGGGGAAGTGGTGAGGATGGGGGAAGACGTCAAGAGAGGGTGCCGGTAGCTTGAGGTGAGGGAAGAAAAGGAGGTGGGGGGAAGTGCGGGGAAGGGGAGCGGAAGGGTGAGGGAAGACAGGATAGTAGGAACGGAGGGTAAGAGGAGAGATGTGAAGGAGGGGGAAGAAGGGGGGGGCTGGGGGAGGGCGGGAAGAGAGTGGGGGTAAGGGGAGGAGTTGTAAGGGGGGGAAGGGGAGGAGGGAGGAAGAGAATAGAGCAAGGAAGGGTGGATTGAAAGAAGGATGGGAAAGAAGGGATAGGGGAGGAGGAGGGGGAGGGGGAGAGCAAGAAGTGCGGCGGAGGAAGGGACGGGGAGAAGGAAGGATGGTGGTAAGGGGGAAGAAGGAAAGGGGTGCGGATGGAGGGAGGGAAGAGAAGAGAGGGAAGAAGGATGAAGGGGGGAGAAAGGGAGGAGGGTGGGAGGGGGTTGAAGAACGCGGGGGGCGAAGGAGAGATTGGGGAAGGGGGAAGGAACGGTAGAAGGGGGGAGAAGAAAGGAGAGGAGAGACGGGGAGAAGGGGGGGAAGAGAGAAGAGGAGGGGGGGTCAGGAAGAAGGCATGGTGGTGAGGATTGGTGAGGACGGAGGAAGGGGGGGGGGGGGGGGGGGGGGGGGGGGGGGGGGGGGGGGGGGGTGGGGGGAATGGGTAAGGAAAGATGGAAAGGAGGAGGATAAAGGAGATACGCGAGAAAGGGAGAAGAAGTTTGGGGAGGGAGGGAGAGAAATTAGGTGGAGTAGGGGGAGGCATGGTGATGAGGAAAGGGGGGGAGGGGGAATGAGGGTAAAAGGAGAGAGCGCGAAGGGAGAAGGAAGAAGGAGGTTAAGAGGAGAGAGTGAAGCAGGGGAGGGGGAAGAAGTGGGTAGGAGGGAGGGAAGACAAGGACGGTGGGGTGGAAGTGGGAAGGCGGGACGGTTGAGGAAAGGAAGGGAAGTAGGAAAGGAGGGTAAGGAGAAGGTAAGAGGAGAAGTGAAGGATGGGGGGAAGAAATGTGTGGGGGTGGAGGGAGAAGTAGAAGGAGGTTGGGGTTAAGGTGGAAGGCACTAGTTTGGGTGGGTGACGGTGAGGAGGGAGGAAGAGAAGGAAGGGGTGTGAATGAAGAAGGACTGGAAGTTGGTAAGGGGGAAGGGAGGGGAAGGGATGGATAGAGGGTAAGAGGAGAGAGAGTGAAGGGGGAAGAGGGGGGGAAGAAATGGGGGGGGGGAGGAGAAAAGAATGGAAGGGGGGGAGAAAGTGAGAGGGGGGAGGGGGGTTAAGGTAGAACTCGAGGGCGAGGAGATTGGGGAGGGAAGGGGACGGAGGAAGGAAGGATTAGAAGGGGGGAGGAAGAGGAAAGGAAAGAAAGGAAAGGGAGAGAAGGGGAATAAGTGGGGGGATGAGAGAGAGAAGAGAAGGAGGTGGGTAAGGGAGAAGGCATGGTGGTGAGGATGGTGAGGACGGAGGAAGGGAATGGGTGAAGGAAAGATGGAAAGGAGGAGGAATAAAGGAGATACAAAGAGAAGGGAGAAGAAGTTAGGGGAGGGAGGGAAGAGAATGAGGTGGAGTAGGGGGGAGGCATGGTGGTGGGGAAAGGGGGGGAAGGGGGAATGAGTGGTAAAAGGATATAGCGAAGGGCGAGGAGGGGGATAAGTGAGGGGAGGAGCAAAGAGGAGGGTAAGAGGAGAGAGTGAAGCGGGAGGAGGGGGGAAGAAGTGGGGAAGGAGGGAGGGAAGAAAGGAGGGTGGGGTTAAGTGGGAAGGCGAGCGGTGAGGAAAGGAAGGGAAGTAGGAAGGAGGGTAAGAGGAGGAGAGTGAAGGAGGGGGGGAATAAGTGTGGGGGTGGAGGGAAGAGGGAGTGGGGTAACTGTGAAGGAAGGTGTGGTGGGGACGAGAGGAGGGAGGAAGGGCAGAGCAAAGAGAAGGAAGGGGGGAAAGACGGATGGAAGGGGTAAGGGGGAAGGGAGGGAAGGAGGATTAGAGGGTAAGAGGAAGAGCGTGAGGGGGGAAGAGGGGGAAGAAATGGGGGGAGGAGAAAAGACTGGAAGGGGGGAGAGAATGGTGAGAGGGGGGAGGCGGGTAAGAATCGGGCGGGGAGAAGATTGGGGGAAGATGGGGAAGGGAAGGAAGGATAGAAGGGGGGAGGAAAGAAAGGAGAGGGAGAGAAGGGGGACGAGGTGGGGGGAGAGAGAGACGAGAAGGAGGTGGGTAAGGGAGAAGGCATTGATGGTGAGGATGGGAGGACGGAAGGAAGGGAATGGGTGAAGGAAAGATGGAAAGGAGGAGGAATAAAGGAGATAAGAGGAGAGGAGAAGAAGTTAGGTGAGGGAGGGAAGAGAATTAGGTTGGAGTAGGGGGAGGCATGGTGGTGAGGAAAGGGGGGGAAGGGGGGGGGGGGAGGGAGCATGAGGGTAAAAGGAGAGAGCGAAAGGGCGAGGAGGGGGATAAGTGAGTGGAGGGAGGAGAGAGGAGGATAAGAGGAGAGAGTGAAGTGGGAGGAGGGGGAAGAAGTTGGGTAGGAGGGAGGGAAGACAAGGAGGTGGGGTAAGTGGGAAGGCAGGACGGTGAGGAAAGGAAGGGAAGTAGGAAGGAGGGTAAGAGGAGGAGAGTGCAGGAGGGAGGGAAGAAGTGTGGGGGTGAGGGAAGAGAAAGAGAAGGAGTTGGGGTAAGGGTGAGAAGGCAGTGTGGTGGGGATGGGAGGAGGGAGGAAGAGAAGGAAGGGGAGAAGAAAGAAGGCTGGAAGGGGTAAGGGGGAAGGGAGGGTGGTGGGTAAAGGGAGGGAAGGAGGAAAGAGGGTAAGAGGAGAGAGTGAAGGGGGAAGAGTGGGAAGAAATGGGGGGGAGGAGAACAGGGAAGAGAAGGAGGTGGGGTAAGGGGGGAGGCAAGGAGGTGGACAAGAGGAGGGAGGAAGGGGGAAGGAAGAAAAGAGATGGCGAGAGGGAGACAAGAAGTGGGGTGGGAGGGATGAGAAGGTGAGTTGGGGGAAGGTGGAAGAAAAGGGGTAAGGGGGAAGGGAGGGTGGTGGTGTAAAGGAGGAAGGAGGAGAGAGGGGTAAGAGGAGAGAGTGAAGGGGGAGGAGGGGGGAAGAAATGGGGGGAGGAGAAAGGAAGAGTATGAGGTGGGAGTAGGGGGAGGTAAGGAGGTGTGGAAGGAGGAGAGGGGAAGGGGGGAAGGAAAGAAAAGAGAGAGGGCTGGGAGGGAGACAAGAACAGGGGGGAGGGAGGGATGAGAAGGGAAGGTGGGGGAAGGTGGAAGGAATAAAGGAGAGAAGGAAAAGGGGGGGATAGAAGGGGGAGGAAGAAAGGAGAGAGGGAAAGAGGGGGGAAGGAAGTGGGGGAGGGAGGGAAGATAAGAAGGTGGGTCAGGGAAGAAGGTTAGCGTGGTGAGGAAAGGGGGAAGGGGAAGGAGGCTTAAGAGGAAGAGTGAAGGGGAGAGGGAAGAAGAGAAGGATGGAGAACGAGGGAGAAATAGGTGGTGGGTAAGGGGAGAGAGAAGGGGAAAGAGTGTTAAGAGGAGAGAGTGAAGGGGGGGGGGAGGGAAGAGACGGAGGTGGTTGTAAGGGGAAGTCAAGGTGCGGCCGATGGGGGAGGGAGGAAGGATGGAAGGGGGAAGGGAAAAATGAGGGAAAAGAGAGGACGGGGGGGGGAAAGAAGTGGTGGGGGGACGACGAGGAAGGGGAGGTGGTTCGGGGCTTTAATGGAGGGGAAGGATGGAAGAGGGAAGGACAGGAAAGAGAAGAGGGCGGGAGAGGGGGGACGAAGTAGAGAGGGGAAGAAGTGGAGGGGGAGGGAAGAGAACGGAGGTGAGTAAAGGACAGGTAGGATGGTGAAGATGGGAGGAAGGAGGAAGGGAATGGGGGAAGAAAGGAGGAGGAGTGCGGGTAGGGGAGCCGCCAAGAATGGGGGCGGGGAGTGAAAAGAATGAGGTGGGGTAGGGGGACGGCAGAGTGGGTGATGAAATAGAGGGAATGGGGAAGGAGGGTAAGAGGAAGAGAGTGAATGGGGGATGGAGGAAGAGAAGGAAGGGGGGAAGGAAGGATGGAAGGAGGAAGAAGAATAGAAAGAAATGAGAGAAGGGAGGGAGAGAGAGAGGGAGAGAAGTAGGTGGTGTATGGGGGAAGGGAGGTCGGATTAAAGGAACGGAATGACGGAAGGAGAGAAAGAACGGAATTAGGGAGGGACGGGAGGAGGAAGGGGGAGGAAGAAAGAAAGAGAGGGAAGGCTGGGTTGGAAGAAGTGGGGGGGGAGGGGAGGGAAGAGAAAAAAAGTAGGATAGAGGGGAAGGAAGGATGAAAGGGGGGAAGAAAGGAGAGAGGGTGGAAGGGATGGAAGAGAAGAAGGTGGGGTATGGGGTAAGGCAAGGTGGTGGGGAAGGGCAAGGAAGAAAAGCGGGGGGAAGGGGGAAGGAGGGGAAGGATGGATGGAAGGGGACGAAGAAAAGAGAGGGAAAGAGGGGGGGAGGGAGGGAAGAGAAGGAAGTGGAGTAAGTGGGAAGGCAGGGTAGGGTGGTGGGGATAGGAGGAGGGATGAATAAAATGGTGGAAGGAAGGGAAGGAAGGATGGAAGGGGCTAGGAAGAAAGGTGAGAGGGCAGAAGGGATGGAAGAGAAGGAGGTGGGGTATGGGGGAAGGAAGGGAGGAGGGACGAAGGGAAGGAAAGGACAAAAACAGGGAGGGAAGGGAATTAGGGAGGGGAAGGATGGATGGAAGGAGAGGAAGAAAAGAGAGAGGGAGGGAGGGGGGGGGAGAAGTTGGGGGGGGAGAGAAGGAGGTGGGGTATGGGGGAAGGGAAGAGGGATGAAGGGAGGAAGGACAAAAATAGGGAGGGAATGAAATTAGGGAGGGAAGGGGGAAAGTGGGGATGGATGGATGGATGGATGGGAAGGAAGAAAAGAGAGAGGGCAGGAGGGTGAGAAAAAGTGGGGGGAAGGAAGGGAAGAGAAGGAGGTAGGGTATGGGGAAGGCAGGGTGGTGTGGAAGGGAGGAGGGATGAAGGAAAGGGAAAGAGAAAAGAGGTAGGAAAGTGAATTAGGGAGGAAGGGGGAAGGAGGAGTAGGATGGATGGAAGGGAGGAGGAAGATAAGAGAAAGGGTGATAGGGGGAAGAAGTGGGGTAAGTAGGAATGCATGGTGGTGGGGATATGAGGAGCGATGAAGAAAATGGTGGAAGGAAGGGAAGAAAGGATGGAAGGCGGGGAGGAAGAAGGAAAGAGAGGGGGAAGAAGTGGTGGGGGGAAGAAAAGGAGGTGCGGTAGGGGGAAGGAAGGGTGGTGGGGGAAGGGAGGGAAAGGGGAAGGAGGGTAAGAGGAGAGAGTGAAGGGGGGAGGGGAGGAGGAAGTGGGGGGAGGTAGGAAAAATAAGGAGGTGGGGTAAGGGGGGAGGCAAGGTAAGAGGAGAGATTGAAAGGGTGAGGAGGCTAAGAGTAGAGATTGAAGGAGGAGGATAAGGAAGAAGTTGGGGGAGGAGGGATGGAAGATAAGGAGGTGGGGTAAGGGGGAAGGCAGGTAAATGGGGTTGGGATGAGGGAGGAAGAGAAGGAAGGATCGAAGGGGGAGTAAGAAAGGATAGAGGGCAAGAGGGAAGGAATATAAGTAGGTGGGGTAAGGGGGGAGGTAGAGTGGTGGGGAAGGGAGGAGAGACGAAGGGAAGGGAAGGAATAAAGGAGGGAATGAAGGGAATTAGGTATGCAAGGGGGAAGAAGAGTAAAAGGAGAGGGTGAAGGATGATGGCGGAAGAAGTGGGGGAGGAGGGGCGAAGAGAAGAAGAAGGTGGGGTAACGGGGTATGCATGGTGGTGGGGAGGGTAGGAGGGAGGAAGGGAAGGGAAGGGAAGGGGGGACGGAAGGGAAGGAAGGATGGAAGGGGGGAGGAAGAAAGGAGAGATGAAAGGAGGGAGCAGGAGAAAGGAGGGAGTGAATGAGGTAAAGAATGAAGGAAGAAAGTAAAGAGGGAGTGAAGGGGGGAAGGAATGTAGGGAATTAGGGAAGGAAAGGAAGGGGGAAGGATGGATGGAATGGGCAAGGAAGAAAGGAGAGAAGGTGGGAGGGAGTGAGCAAAGGGGGGCGTAAGGGAAGGAAGGATGGAAGGGTGGAGGAAATCAGGAGAAAGGAAAGGAGGGAGTGAGGGAAAGGAGGGAGTGAAGGAGGCAAAGAATGAAGGAAGAAAGGAAATAGGGAGTGAAGGAGGGAAGGAATGTAGGGAATTATGGAAGGAAGGAAATGAAGGGGGATGGAAGGATGGAAGGGGGAGGAAGAAAGGAGTGAGGGAAATGAGGGAGTGAATGAGGCAAGGAATTAAGGAAGAGAGTGAAGGAGGGAAGGAGGATAAGACAAGAGAAAGGAAGGGAATTATAGAAGGAAGGAAGTGGGGAGGAGGTATATGGAAGAAGGTAGGGACAGAAGGAGTGAAAGGAGAGGTAACAATGGATGTAAGGGGGGAGGAGGTATATGGAAGGAAAATGGGAAGGAAGGAATGAAACGAGAGGAAGTGAGGGAAGGAAGGGGGGAGGAGGTATAGGGAAGAAAAGGGGAAGGAGGCAGGGAAGGAAGGAATGAAAGGAGAGGTAAGGAAGTGGGAAGGGGGATAAAAAGAGGGATAGAAGGGGGAGAGGGGAAGAAGTGGGGGGAGGAGGGAGGAAAAAGAAGGAGGTGGGGTAAGGGGGAACACGTGTTGATTGGGAAGGGAGTAGGGAGGAAGGGAACATAAGGATGAAAGGAGGTAAGGATTGAAGGAAGGGGGAAACGAAGGGAATTAAGGATGGAAGGGATAAGGAGGGTAAGAAGAGAGAGGGAAGGGGGGAGGGATGGAAGAGAAGGATGTTGGTTGTGGAGCCTAATCATGTTGGGTAACACTCATAACCTGAGAGGTTGTAATAAATGGGCCATTCATTATTAGGTCACATATTTAATGGTATAAGTTAAGGTGGTTTTTTATTTGTTGCCCTAAAAGGGATGTGAGGTGTGACTCATTGGCATTCCTATTTTTGTTGTAATCATGAGGATATTGTGGTATAGAGAAGAGGAAGTTACAATGGATTTGTTGTAAGATGTATCCCTTAATGTATTGTTCTAGAAGAAATAAAAAAAGGATTGACAATTTTGTGGATGTAGCCCGGGTTTGGGTGAACCATGTTAAATATTATCTCTAAATTGTGCTTTTTTATTTTCTGCACCATTAATTTCAGATCTTTAATATATTCTGCGTTCTAGTTTCTATTGTTGTGATTACGTGGTATTGTTCTGCATAATTTTATCTCTTATTTCCTTACAAATGAGGTGGGGTGAGGGGAAAGGTAGGGTGGTTTGGAAAGGAGGAGGGACGAAAGAAAGGGGATGAAGGAAGGAGGGAAGGGGAGGAAGAAAGGATAAAGGTCGAGAGGAAGCGAGGGAAAGGAGGGAGTGAAGGAGGCAAGGAATGAAGGAAGAAAGGAAGGAGGGAGTGAAGGATGGAAGGAAGGAAGAGGATATGACAAAATGAAGGAAGGGGAGAGGGAGACAGAGAGGGAAAGGAAGGGAAGGAGGGAGGGAGGGAATGAAGGAAGGAGGAAAAAATGGAAGGGAAGGAATTGAGGGATGAGGAGGGAGGGAAAAAAGGAAGGATGCACCAGAATTTGCCAAGGAAAGAAAGGGAAAGACAAAAGGAGGAAATGATTAGAGGAAGAAGTGAAGGAAGGGAATAAATGAGGGAAGGGAGGATGGAAGGGAGGATAAATTCATAGGACATACATATTCAAAACCTACCAATTACTAGGAAACATGCATAGTAAACCAAAAAAATCTTTAAAACTATCCATTTTGATGTAAGTTTAAACATAGATTGAATAAGATCATATATTCAATACTCGTAGAAGCATTCACTATGATTAATTACAATGATCAACCATTAGTATCATGGGAAGCTCTCAAATATTTACAAAATTTCTCTACCCTTCTCTTCTAAGTCATAAATGTGTGCCTTATCCATTTTCCCTCTTCAAACATCTTAATTCTAGTTTTGTTTCATCCAAATTCTAAGGTCACAGAGTCTATTTAGTATTCCCAGATCTCCCTTGCCTTCTAATAATTGTCATTTTTCGTAAAATATTTTAGTTCTTCTAAGTCTCCCCATGTGTTTCTTTACTCGATTAATCATTGATCATCCATGAGAGTTCTATTCTAAGCTCCCACATGTCATCTCATGCACACTTTCATTTATCCTTCGTCTTGTGTGCGAATCTATTATTGAACCTTTCTTACTCTTGTGCAGTATTTCCTCTTCATTTACTCTTTTCTTGCACACCACACTCTCACAACTCCACAATTAAACCAAATTCCAATTTTTCCTCCTTAGCTTATGCAAACATGGTGTAACACCTGCTAAAATAGCCCACTTGAGACCCACGAAACAACCTAGGGTTAGTTAGGAAAATTATGAAATAATTTTTTTTGTTTAAAAGAGTCTACACCCAGGTTACAAGGCAACAACTGTCACTAACAAGCTCCGAAAAAATTCTAATCCACTAGAACATATTTTTCTTTTCTTAACAATAATATAAGGTCCAAAATTGAGGGTTAGAAGTTTCAATTAGGCTCAGAGGGAAAAATCCTCACCAAACCCACTCTCTAACAGGCTTAAAGTTTCAACTTGGTTTTTCCCACACTTAACGCATTCAAAAAATTCATAAAGTACTCCCATTGGATAGGAAATTTCCTCACCTTTCCATTGATATAAAGAAGTCCTCCTAAATCCTCATATTTTTCAAGTTATGGGCCGGTGGGCCTTGGGGTGAAAATTTTCCCCCAAGAGCGGGCTTGCGGGCCCAAGGGTGAAAATTTGCCCAAGGGCGGGTTGGCGGGCCACAAGGAGACTTTTGGAACTTTTCCCACGCGGGGTGAAAAACTAACTTTGCGCCCGCGCACCCGCCGGTCCGCAAGTCCACAAGGGACACGTGGCACTTCTCAAGTCAGTGCGGGGAGGAGAACGGGGGGGTGGCGGGAGGGAAGATGTTTGAGAAAGTTCCCACGCGGGGTGAAAAGCCAACATTGCACCGGGCAAGTCGCAAGCCGCAAGGGAAACGTAGTAAGTAGATATATAACTCCACAACCTCCACCAATGGATACAACCGGAAAGAAGGCTAGTGAAAAAAATGCAAAAGCCATAAACATAATTTTGTGTGGCTTATCAGAATCAAAATTTGTCAAAGTAATGCATTGCAATTCAGCAAATGATATTTGGGATAAACTTCAGACCATCTATGAGGGTGACAACAAAGTAAAAAAGGAAAAGCTCCAAACTCATAGGAGAATTTGAGAGCTTGGAAATGAAAGATGAAGTAAATGTTGTGGTTCGTGTGGATGAGATTGTTAACACCATCAGAGGACTTGGTGAAAAATTTAAAGAATCTGAAAAAGTTCAAAAGGTACTAAGGTCTCTACCATTAAAGATTTGATGCAAAAAAAAATTCTATTGAAGAGATAAAAGACCTAGAGCAGTTGAAAATGGATGAGTTACATGGAATTCTCATAGCTTATGAGATGAGGACAAAATCCGAGAAGCCATCAAAAAGGGAAGTAGCCTTCAAAGCTTAAAAGAAAGGGGAAAATAAAAAGTTTGAATCAAGCGATGAAAAAGATGAAGAGGATGTCCTGTTCATAAGAAAGCTTAAAAAGAGATCTAAAAAATACAAAATTAAACTACCTTTCAAGTGTTTCAATTGTGGTAGAATAGGACATTTTTTTGCTAAATGTCCACATAAGGATGGTAGTGATGATGAGGAAAATCACAAAGGAAACTAATAAGAAGGAAAGAAAACCTCAATACAAGAAAACCTTCAAACAAAACAAATATAAGAAAAACTTTGGTAAGAACAAGAAAAACGTCTATTCCAAAAAGATAGTAGCTTAGCTGAGGAAAATGATGAGAGCATATCAGACAATGACAAAGAAGAAACTATGTTCATGACTATAGAAATAAGAAAACGACACCTCTACAATTAAAGACGCCTTGGAAGAGGAAGAAGATGGCAAAGATGAAGGAGAGGTAGATCTTGAAGAACTCATCTACACTTTAGGTGAGATAAAAGTGCTTAAGAAAAAGAATCTAAAACAACGATTACAAATTCAAAAATATGAACAAGAAAATTGTGCTTTGAAAACAAAAATGTCACAAAGTCTACATGAATAAAAAAAAATGGTCATTAACATAAAGTTTCAACTTGAAGAGGTAGAGAAAACAAAGGAAGATGTGAGAATTCAATTGATGACAAAGGAAGAAGACTGTAAGAAGCTAGAGTTAGAAATTGTTACCCTGAGGAAGGAATTGGAGAAGACAAATACTCAATTGAAAAGAAGTTTAAAATTTGAAAAGAGCATTGTCTTTCTGGATGATATAATCAACCGCCAAAGGTCGTCATTCATCAAGATTGGTCTTGGCTTAGAAGAAAAACAAGAGGTTAGTAAAAAGAATCTAGATTCAAAAGTTAATGCGCTACCAAAGAAATAAGATAAGCTTCCTCAAAAGCTCAGTCTTCCTAAAGAAGAAAACAAAGGTGAGAACCAACGGCATGATGTTCCCATAAGAAACCATAAAAGATCATTCTTTCCAAAATAGTCTCATATGATTAGGAACCAAAGTTCATTTTATCATTATTGATTTGCTTGCAATGATTTTGGTCATAGAACAATGGAGTGTATGACACATACAAGAAATAGCTATGCATGGGACAATGGCAGAAGCACTTATATGAAGTTTAATGTAGAAACTATAACTCATTTGCCACGTTATCGAATTACAAAGAGAATTACATTGTATGTTATAACTGTAATAACTATGGACATATAACATGGTTATGTAGAAGTGTTATTGTAGAATCCCCGAGACAGAATAAGAAAGTGAATGCTCATGTTGAAAATTAAAGAGACCCTACAAAAATTTGGAAATAGAAGCAAGAGGAAGTTAATCAAGACAAGGAGAAATATATGCTTGTGCAAACAACATTTCATGCACAAGATGAAGGGTAATGATGGTATATTGATAGTGGATGCTCAAGGCACATGACTGGGACAAGAGAAAATTTCTCACCTTGAATGAAATGAGTAAAGGTACGATAAAATTTAGAGACAATGTCACGGCATAGATAGTCAGAAAAGGTACCCTTAGCCTTGATAATGGAAAATCAAAAACAAAAAATGTATTGTATGTTGAAGGCTTGAAGCATAACCTTCTAAGTGTCAATCAAATGTGTGATCAAGGACACACTCTCACATTTTATTCAAAAGGTTGTGAGATCAAGAAAACAAACAGGAAAATTAGTTGCAGATGCACACAGAACAACAAACAACTTGTACATACTCAGTGAAGTTAAGGGAGAGAAATGTTGCTTGAGTCAAATTGATGAAAGTTGGATGTGGCATAGAAGGATGGGCCATATGAGTTTTGATAATCTAGTGAAAATCAACACTAGACAAATCGTAAGAGATATGCCAAAGATTACAAAATCATCGAACATTCTTTGCAAGCAGTGTCAGCATGGGAAACAAACAAGGGCAAATTTCAAATCAAAGGAGTACTCATCAACTAAACCATTGGAACTAATCCATATAGAACTTTGTGGGCCTACAAGAATGCAAATCATACAAGTTGAAATTTATTTCATGTTGCTCATTAATGATTATTCTAGAATGACATGGATCACTTTTCTAGAAGAAAAATTTGAGGCGTTCAAGAAATTTAAAGCTTTTAAAGCCTTGATGGAAAATGAAACAAATTAAAAGGTCAAGTGCTTCATATCAGGTCAAGGAGGTGAGTTCCTCTCCAATGAATTCAATGACTTTTGTGAGCAACATGGAATAAAAATGCATCTCTCCGTTGGAAGGACTCCACAACAAAATGGAGTTGTAGAAAGAAAGAATCGAATTGTTCAAGAAATGGCTAGAACAATGTTAAATGAATCTAAACTATCAAACATGTTTTGGAGACATGTAGTTAAAACCGTAGTCTACATTTTGAACAGAGGACAAATCAGAGTAATCAATAAAAGAACTTCTTATGAGTTATGGAGGGGTAGACCAACATCAGTCAAATATTTCAAAGTGTTCGGGTGCAAATGCTTCATTAAGAGAGATGAAGAAGACTTGGTAAACTTGGACTCAAGAGTTGATTAAGGTATTTTCTTGGATATTCCTCAAAAAGTAAAGCTTATAGATGTTAAAATATAAGGCTACAAACAAGTGTAGAAAGTGCAAGTGTAAAGATGGATGAAACAAGTCCTCAAAAAGTAAGTGCACAAACAAATGATTATTTAGAGGGACCAAACTTCAAGGAAGAAGTAGAAAAACATGAAGTTGAATGGGAAGATACTAAGGCACCATCAAGATTTGTTCAAAAAAATCATGAAAGTCTAATTCTTGGTGATAAGGATACTAGAGTACAAACTAGAAGAAGAATAGTAAGTACATTTGAACAAGTAAACTTCTCTTTGTAATCCAGAAATAGAGCCCAAAAAAACTGAGAAGCTAGCAATGACAAACATTAGATCGATGGTATGGAAGAAGAATTGAATCAAATTGAAAAGAATGAAACATGAGAACTCATTCCTAGACCAAAAGACAAGAATATAATTGATACCAAGTGGGTGTTCAGGGATAAGCTAAATAAAGATGGCCAAGTAACAAGAAATAAAACAAGGTTGGTTTGCAAAGGGTATGCTCAAATGGAAGGTTTTGATTTTGAAGAAACTTTTTCCCCTATTTCGAGATTAGAAGTCGTTAGAATGTTTCTTGCATATGTTGGTTTTAAGAACTTCAAAGTTTATCAAATGGATGTGAAATCTCCTTTTCTAAATGGCAAATTAGAGGAAGAAGTATATATTGAACAACCAGAGGGTTTCCTTCTATCAGAAAATAAGGACTATGTGTGCAAATGAAGAAGGCACTATATGGGCAAAAGCAAGCCCCTAGAGCCTAGTATTCAAGGCTTGATAAATATCTACAAGAACAAGGTTTTTAAAATGGGAGTTGCTGATAGTGACCTCTATATCAAGACAAAAAGTTGATTGTTGGGGTATATGTGGATGATATCATTTTTGGAGGAGATAGTAAACGAATGTCCCAAACGTTTACAAAAGGAGTTTAAAAAATCCATTTTCGGTGAGTTGTCATTTTTCTTTGCTTTGCAAATTTCTCAATCTAACGAAGGAATATTTATCTCCCAAACCAAGTATATAAGGGAGATGTTGAAGAAGTTCAAAATGGAAGACTACACACATGTTAGCACACCGAGGGTTCCAAGATGCAAGTTAAGTAAAGATGATGAATCTCCTGAAGTGAATCAAACACTTTATAGATCCATGATTGGCAGCGTGTTATACACTACGACATCAAGACCAGAGACCATGCAAGTTGTAGGCTTAGTAGCACGTTTTCAAGCAGCCCCAAAAGAAACATGTGCAAGTGGTGAAAAGGATATTCAAATATCTAATAAACACTTTGGACTGGCTTGTGGTTTCCAAAAGGTGAAGATTTCACACTAACAATATACACAGATGTTGATTTGGCAGGAAATGTTGATGATACAAAGAATACAAATGGAGGAGTATTCTTTCTTGGCAAAAATCTTGTGTTATGGTTAAGCAAAAAGAAACCTTCAGTTTATTTATCTACGGATGAAGCAGAATACATAACAATGTCTTGTTGTACACAAGTCCTTTGGATGAAGCAAACGTTGAAAGATTTTATGATAGAATATGAACATTCAATCTCAGTACTATGTGATAACACTAGTACAATAAACATTTTGAAGAATCCAGTTATGCACTCTAGAACAAAAAACATTCCAATCAAGTATTACTTCTTGAGAGAACATGTTGTAGATCAACGAGTAAATATGTAGTACATTGCCACAAAGGAACAGATATCAAATATCTTCACAAAGCCCCTCTCAAAAGAAACTTTTGAGTTTCTAAGGCAAAAAAAGGAGCGATCCATTCTTCATCTAATAATTAAAAGCATCAAGAGAAACATGGATTAACGACGAGCTAATCATTGCATTATTCAACTCCATGGAGACACCAATCCCTAATGCCAAGCGCACATGCGCGCACACACACACCATTCGAGAGAAGTGGAAGAGAGAACAAAAGTAAAATGAGAATATCATTTGAACAAAGAGTAAGAAGGAAGAGCACAAATATAAAGCGATCTAATTTCATTAATTGAACCAACATCCATGTTGAAAGTATGATTTGATTTGTGTGTATGAAGAGAAGCGGAATTGCCATCATCCAGTTGAAGAAGCAACTACAAAAGGTGAAGTTTATATTGTTAAGGTCGATGCCTCGCAAAATTGGGGATTAGTGTCCTCAGTGTGTTGGTGCTCACGAATTGGCTGAGTTGGTGTCTGACATTGGGGATTGGTGTCTCCAGTAGGTTGGTGCCTACAAACTTTTGTAGAGCATTTAATTTTCAGTTGGATTTTGACAATAGATCCAGGGAGTCTTATTTTGTGGTTTTTCCCGAGATAGGGCTTTCCACGTAAATCCGGTATTACTCTATGTTATGTTATTTGAATGCTTTTAAATGTTTTAATTGTGGATCTAAATTTTAATAAGTAAAAAAAAATCTTATACTAACCCCCTCTCAATATAAGTGTGCTTAATAACAATGTCCCCACACACACACACAATACATATATGGATGGTATAGTGCTACAAAGGATTCATTCTCTTAGGAGTCACGGAGGTTTAACCTGTAAAACAAATTTTGCCCTTCCTTGATTAAAATGGTAGTTTCCCCTTGAACATTTTTACATTTGGCAAATAGAAGTTCTGATACAACACAATAATTTGTGTTGGCGTTATCTTTTATCAAAAGAATCTGACAGTTTTGTAATACGTTCAAAAGAACAATTGCTTAGAAGATCATTCTAACAAATGATCTGCATTAGTGTCAATGAACTATTTGAGCACTATTAAGTCTTTCAATTTTCAAGATTATGTGTCACATCCATGTTTAATTCTCCCTAAACTTATAAGACACTATAAAAATCCATGTTTAATGAATAGAAATATTTACAAGAATACTGATATTTACATGTCTGTTTTCCCCATGTAAAACACTAATATTAATTTAACTAAAACAAAACCTCGCCCAAAACATTTCTCTCAAATATTTTCTCTAAACCAAAGAGATTCATCTCAAATACAAATGCAAGGTGCTCTTTGGCCCCTCAAACAGAGTATTCCCTCTACAATTCTTGCCAGCATTTTAAGGGAAAACAATTTTCCCAACAGTGGGTGGTATTGTTGCAATCCAATCTCAAACTTTGATAGAATCTGCTTAGTTGAGCGCAATCATAATGTTCCCAAATAGGATGAGACCTCATGATTCCAATGAACCTTGTAGCATTTCACAAGCCATATTTATTATGAGCATAATTTATCTACTTTGAAAACTGTCACGGTGCTTCCATGTTTTACAAACTCCACACATGATATAACAATTTTATTTGCTATAAAAAACATCTCATTTTCTTCTCTGACCCTTGTATTGTGAAGACAGAAGAGAACCAGAGAAATTGCGAGTAGTGGGTACAGTGTTATAATCATTTGGCTGCCTATGCAACATCACAAAAACACTTTCCCGGGTCCTTGCTGTACCTATATAGCAAAGTGAGGATACCAACTGCTGCCCACATCGCCATCATTGTATATGCTCACTTCAATCTCAGAATTTATCACCATTCTGTCATAAAGCTTGACTAAGCAAAACCAATCAAAATATGTCAGAGATTTAACTCCTGAAGGAGATCATCTTTATTGGGCATTACACCACCACTAGGACATGATTTTAGCACTCTCTCCCCCAAACAGTCCCTCAAGAGTATTGAAGGATCCTTGGCACCACCATATTTTATAAAATCATTTCTAAGAATTGAACCTGTTTCCAAAGAAAGGGGATCTTCACGACAAACTTTCTGCCACAAACTGGCAGCAAAGCATTTTGCGTACAGGTAACTATAGTAACCTGCATATAAAAGATTAGAGTACCATGCATCAGACAGGAATAATAGCAATTTTCAACTTTAAAATAGGAGATAAAAGTAAAGGAAACTAATGTGGTGACAGCAGATTATAATACAATAGAAGAGGACCCATAGATATAAGATACAATAGCAGATTATCTCCCCATCAAGCAGGTGATAACAGTATGTATGAGCAGTACAAATTCATCTTATGTAGAACACTTGGCAAGGGTGGGGAATTTTACGGGTCTTGAAAACCGTGGGAGAAATTTTCTTGAATGCAACTAAAATATGTAACTAAAAAATGCCCTAGATTGCATAGAAGTTAATATTGAGTTGCAGGCAGAACCCAATTGATTCAGGGTTTAGATGGTAGAAAACCCCATTGTACACCTTGCAAAAATGTATCAAAAAAGTGAGAAACTTTCAGAAAAGCATTTTTTTAAAAATAAGGTTGTTTCTTTGGTGCAATGTAATTTTATAACTGTTATGGTACTTCAATATCTGACCACCCATATCAGACTGGATTCCCACCAACAGAGAAACAAACTAAACAACATACCAGCACCATAATTTACAAGATGGTTGAAGCGTGTGTGCCAATGTGTCCCTTCAACATGTTTCCAACTAGTGTACTGCTCTTTCAAATCTGCAACTATGGATGTTGTGTCTCTTCCATTTAGTTGCTCGCCAAACAGAGTTTGATCGATCATGGAAAAGAAAACCTGTACACAAAAGAAAATCACCAGGGTGATTTTAAAAAGAAATCAGGTTCAAAACATCAGGGTGATATTAAAAATAAACCAGGTGCAGAACATCAGGGTGACATTAAAATGAAAGCAGATGCAAAACGACATTTATATAAGATGATCAAGTTTGTGAAAAACCCAGAACACTGGGCAATGCAGCATTTGTTTCGAGCACTATCATTCAGAATAAAAATAGACATTTTCTTAAAATATCTGAGAGACAAAATGATTCATTCAGTGTATGTTGCCTTGCTGTATAGAACATGAAAGGTAGCATTCACCATATTTGCAAAGGAATGCCAAAATGTGATATAGCTCATATAAAGAAATTTCAAAAAGCGTTTTCATTTGGGCTTTTCCCTAAAGGGAATAATATTATATTAAGGAGCAACAATCAGACAATTAACAGAATCTGATGTCTAGTGCAGCAAAACAATATCAATTCATCGATATATTGGATGAACAACAGGAAAACAAAATAGCTCTGGACTGCTGAGTTTCCATTACAATAGAATTTAAAACACATCTATGTTACTGAAAAAGTTTAAGATACTCCAGGACACTATTAATAAGCAAAATAGCAATCCAGAAACATGGAGCCGCACAAGCTGTGACAAATGCATTGCCATGAAAGAGCTGTTTTCACTGATTCGAGCAGGTGCTTCATATGTGTCACTCTCCTTTAAAGTTTGAACATTGATGTGCATGCAACCTTCTTAAATAAGGAAATGAGAATTTTTTTCTGTAATGGAAATGGCATGACGATCCACTAGGTTTATCACGGCAGGTCTGAAATGAAAAGACTGTCTTGGTGGTTAACTTTCAAGGATACCGGACATGCAATTAGGGAATGGATTTAGGAGCTTGAAGGAAGATGTTGGATAAAAGAAAAAAAGAAAGGACTAAAAAATGGGTGATTTACACTAGCTAATCAGGAGCAATAAAAACAATTGTGACAACCAAACGTAGAGTATTGAATGATTAGGAGGTTTGCAAACTTGGAGAATACAAACCTCCTAAACATTCAATACGCTACGTTTGGTTGTCACAATTGTTTTTATTGCTCCTGATTAGCTAGTGTAAATCACCCATTTTTTAGTCCTTTCTTTTTTTCTTTTATCCAACATCTTCCTTCAAGCTCCTAAATCCATTCCCTAATTGCACGTCCGGTATCCTTGAAACTCCCAAAGCTAGCATCGAACTGTTATCCCAAAATGCTATTGATTCTTTAATTACAACTATAACATCCTTTGGCTGCAATGTTGATGTTAAATATCGAATTGTGAGTACAGGTTTTGGGTATAGAAATGGGGCTGACTATGCTCAACAGCGAGGAAGTAGAATATAACAGGGGCTTAATAAAGGTTCTGAATCTTGTAGAATTCTTTCCATCCACTATCATCAGTGCTTATCGAATATGGCATGGCATAATCCCTGGATGACATTCATTCTTTCAGCAGTGGCAATCATGCTCGGTTTCTAGCCCTTTCTTCTCTTTCTTTCATATTTTCCATATAAATGCCTGTACTATGAGGTTTGGTGCGAAATGACACGCTGGGTTCAAAAGTACATTGAATGGACCAGTGAATGTGTACTTCCATTTGTTTGGAGTAAATCTTCTCCATTCTGCACGGTGCATTTTTTAGCCTCACTAATGTGATTTGATTAGGAGTCTGTCTTTAAAGTTTCCATGTTTCTCTATAGTATGCTCAGCTCAAGTCTTCTTCAATATTTTCCTGTAGCTCTTGATCATTAGCTATTAGGACTTGAAATTGATCAGGGGAGTATTCCCACTGCATAGTCGTTTTTTGAAAAGTACAAGAAGCTTTCTTACCTCAGTGTTCATAGACATTTGAAATGACACGACTGGCTTCAGCTGCTGCATTACAGTAGTTTAAACTGGCACAGGCGTGCAACTGCTTCACACATGTGCCTACTCATTGCTCTTTCAACTATTTGAAGGTACATTCTTATAGTATACAGGTTACTCCTAAATGTGGCATAACACAGATCCTGGCATGGTGGTTAATAATTTTGTCCATGTTACGATCAAAAGCTTGGCTGTAGTCCCCCACAACAGTTCCCATAGCTCTGAGTGCTGTGGTTCAAAGTTCATATGTAAGGGCAAACCCAGACAAACAAAAATGTTTGTAACTTCCCTGCGGGCTTAAAGCCGAATATTCAGTTTTTCATGAAGAGACTATCCCTGTTCATGAACCAAAGTTTTCCCTGGAAGACAACTTCCCTATCTTATCTGGCAGCATCTATATTGTGAGATAATCTCTCACACATTACTTTAGTCACGGGAACATCTACTATCAGTGGTTACTCTGCCCTGTAGAGGCATCTGCTATTATTTCTGAAGGTTCTTGCTTCCACTACTGTTGCTTGCTTTGTATTTGTTTTATCTTTCAAGTTTCTCTGCTTCCAGTAGGACTGTATCACCTAACAATATTCTACTATATGCGGAGTGCCTCACAGAAACCCATGCCCTCCCCAATTTCCAAACATATCCAAGAGTGTTGCAACCATTGACACCACTGGTTTAGGTTCAAAACTTCTAAACACAAACCAAACTCAAATATAATATTTATGGAATCTCTAAAACATATTTTTTTTAATTTAAAATTTTATATTATCTCTTCAATATATTTACTTCAACAAGTCTTAGTCCTCAAGCTACTTTCTAGTAACATGAATAAACTCACCTGACGCTGCAAGTCTGTTGCTGCAAACATTTTTCTTGCTTTGTTCATAGATAAGACCAATTCCTCTGGTATCACATCCCCTGTTGAGTAATGTTTTTGCAAATTGTTTTAGCACCCTATGATCCCAAGCAAAGTACCTGGTTAAAACGACTAATTGCTGTCAGTGAAAACTCTAAATTGCAAAGAAACGGATTCTTGTGAATCATAATTGCCCTAAACAAATAGACAATTAGAAAGATCACATATAGTAACATTGATGCACTAGAAAAAAATAATGAAATTGAGATCTGTAACAGCAGCTACAGAGCAAGGAGTGAGAAAATTGCAGACACAAAAGCACATCTGCCTGACAAAAATTGCCTGAAGAGCACAACCCATGGGGGCTTATTTTCTGACCAAGAGGAACTTCTTGAGATGTTTGCAAACAATCTTAATAGGCCGCAGGCCACTTATATTATACTTGCATAAAAGTATGGTTATGGTCCAAATAAGCGTGAAAAATTCATGTAGGAACCGCATTGGATCATAATAGTTAACATAATTAACAATTGATCAGTTATGTATAGTGGAAATGGTTTTATAATTCATACATGGAATTATTAAGGTAGCTTTAGTCTCAATGAATGGTCTCTGTATTGAATTATAATTTATACATTCAGGACACACTTAGTTGAAGTCTGAGAAAGTAGATAATTGAATGTTTTCTAGAGGGTAATTAGAATTTCTTTAACAATACTTGAAACGACCAAACCTGGGGCCACGTGTACAAAACAAACAGATGTAGCCTTACAAGTTCAGGTTTGTTTCCTTGCTCTGAAGTGTGTTTTCATTTTAAATTAAAAGTCTATCACTGTTTAATGAATTAAACTAAAAATTGACACCTAGATTCCACTTTCATGAAACTATAGCACAACCTTTCTAACTCTTTACCTACAGATAAATAATGAGTGCAAACCCAGCAGATGAGTAAAGGTATATTGCACATCTGAAATTGAGGATGAGTAAGAGTAAGATGAAATGCAGGTCATACAAACATGAATTTTGTGTCAGGTAAGAAATCATTATCAGAAATGAGAATAATCATAGCAATCAGTCTCTACTTTTATACTTCAATTGGAGTTGAGTCTTTTAACTCCCCAAAAACAAAATTCAAGTTGAAATTGGCTGATCCTATGCATGAACTTACAGCCAATCACACCAGACTTTCTGATGGGCCTGCAGTAGGTTTTGCAGCCTATATAAGGCCTGCCTAAAAGGGTAAAAAACTTAAAAGCCCTGATGTACTGCAGTCTATGTAAGGCCTGCCAAAAAGGGCAAACATCCCCTGATTTACTGCAGCCCATGTAAGGTCTGCCAAAAAGAGCAAAAAAACCCTCACATACTTCAGACTATATAAATACTGCTTGAAAGAACAAACCCTTTTTTTTCACTTGTACAACTACAGATTTAGGGTTTATTTGTTGTTTCAGAAGTTGAGAGCATTTTCTTACCATTTTTTCCTATGTAGCCGGTACGTACCCTGCAGGGTATGGTACCAGTACGTATCATACCTAGTACGTAATATGGGTACGATATGCAGGGGGTACGTCCAGGGTACCTCCTGCAGTGCCCGGGTACAGCCGGGTACATCCTGGGATGTACCCGGGCACTACAGGAGGTACCATGGACATACCCAGGCGTACCAGCTGCAAAAAAGTGGCATTTTCTATTTTTTTGAGTCAAAATTTGAAAAAAGTCAAACCAACTTTTAAAATATTAAAAAAGTATCGTAAACCCTAAAATATGCTCCCAAACTCTATAACAACAATAACAACACATTAACCTCACATTTGCATACTTGCCTTACATTTGCATACTTGACTCTCACCTTCATATATTCTCTAATTTCAATTGCTTCGGGCTGATTACAAGTGCCATATAGTTCAAGAAGCTTGCAATAAGTGCCAAGGAGTTCAAGGAGCTTGCACCAAAGGTGTTTGGTGATTTGATTATGATTATGATTAGACTATTAAAATGCTGATGTATCTTTATTTTTGTGTTTACATTGTAACATTTGAACAATGTACTGCTTGTAAGTTTCGAACGATGAATATCATGCCAAAATGCATTGAATTATCAATACGTTTTAACTTTTGTGGTTATTTCACTTATGTTTTGTGGATATTTCACTTATTTAATAATTTGTTTAGTCTATGCATGTGTAAGGCTGGAATTTTGCTTTTTGGTTATTTTTAAAAATATTTTATATATTGTACGGCCATACCCAAGTGCCGTACCCGGCCCCCCCCCAAATAAAAGCCATACCAGCGTACCGGATCCCCATACCGCGTACCAGCTACCTAGGTTTTTTCAAGAAACTATCATCATTAGCAGTTCCAACTTTAAAATGGAATTTTTATCATGGAATGAAATATTATCAGCTTTTTATGTGAAATTTCAGATATTTTGTCCATTTCCTTAATTTCAAGTTCAGCCAGAAATTACAAAATTTACTTCTCCCTCAATCATGTATGCATCCAAGCTTAAACAAGTAGAAAGTGCAATACCTAGCATATTTGAGAGCTGCATGAAGTAGAAAAAAATCATTGGACGTTTGCAAAAAAAATAATGCAAACACCATTGTTGTTAATGTTGTGTTTTAGGGAAATGATATATGTTGCAATAGAAATTGAAAAAGTTTCTCTTATTCCAATTTGTGAGACTTTAAACTCGTCACAACTTGAAGCAGAGGGAAAACTTTTATAGGCTGTTTTGGGTTACGTGAGAAAATTGTGAAAAATGCTTACAGCCTTACACTACGAGTAATGGATCCAATAAAAAATGAAGTCCTACAGTACAATAATATAGGTTATGTGAAGGAAATTCCATTTTAACTAAGTTACCAGAAACAAAAACGGAATTGGAAAAACTTGAGGACCCCCGGATCGATATGACATGGGAATGTCCATACAATATATAAATGCATAACCTGAAATGCATTCTAACCATGCTATCCAAATTGGAAATTTTGAAACCCTTAACATTGAGAATCACTGGAAAACTAGAAGAATAAAGAAACAATTTAAATTGAAAAGTGTCCTCAAAATTTCAACAAATACGACAAATGGAAACTCAAACATTCCTGGAAATCGCCAATGCAGAAACTCTCTTCTCATCAGTTCTCCTTGCTTTTTTAAGACTACAAAGACGTCAATATTTTAATCATGTTCGTATGTGGCTTATTAATTTAATCTGATAAATTATTACATCTTTCTTTTTTTTTAAATAAGCTCCCCTGCACCACCCTCCCCCCACCCCACCTTGCTGACCTTTCTTCCATTTTCTACCTTCATCCTCCCTTCCCTTTGGCATATTTTAGAATTTTGAAACCCACCTAGTATGGCAAGCATTGGCTTCAATCTTTTCCATGATGATGGGTCATGTAGAGAGACTCAAAATGTCAGACCAAAAAACTAATATGCAGTTGATTCCAAAAAATTATTTCGGGTAGCACCCTACAATTTGTCACTACAAAACAAAAATTAAATAAATGGATTAAACTTTTGAGATTCAACACATGGGAAGATGTTCCCTTTTAAAAGAAATGACAGTGACTACCCCAAATGAAGGATGACTCAAGGTCGCACCTTGAGTATGAGTATCTAACATCCTTTTTTTCTGAGCATTAGACATGCCAACTCCGACACTGAACTACACATAGGCCTTTATGGGCATATATAATATTTATAAATACACATTTTTTGCAAAATACAAAATTAAACATGATAAAATCGATAATTCCGAAGTGGGCAAAAACAATTCAAATTATTTTATAAGTTCTATGAGACATATATTTAGTTGCTCGAAATACATCAATGTATTATACTCATTGAATGGATCTGTAAAAGACTACTAGTACATATCATCATCATACTAAAGCTCTACATCATTTAGGTGATTTGGCCTTTGGCATCATTAGAACTAGATGGACCTCTCTTTGATGCTACACTCAACTATCATGAAAGGTTGAATGAATCTTTAAGTCTTCAAACATCGCTGTATGTGCGGCCAAGGGCACATCCACATCAATTGTATTTTTACCAAATTTTTAGAGCATGAAATGATAGATGAGATGAATTTTAACATCCTTTAGGCCAAAATAGTGGATAGGACCCATCAAAGTGCATTTACTTTCATAGAATTGTTTTTCTATGACTGCTTTAAGATAAAGTTCTCCAATATTCCTTTGATTGTCGAGATTTAGGATTTTATATAGTCGGTTATAATTGTTATGAATGCCCGGCATAAGAGTGGGAGCATTGTAATATTACAAGAGTGCAAGACCTTAGCTAGACATAAGAAGCGGGGTTTCAAGATTCATGGGTGTTGTCCACTTGTCCTAAAGAAACTTTCCCTTTCGTAAATTGACTGCCTATCCCTGGAGCTAAAGGTTGGTCAAGAGCATAAAAGCAAGTGAAGGATGTCGAGTGCTCTCCTCTCCCATTGGTCAAGATCCTAAATGTAGAATTGTAAAGTGCAAGGGGGAAAGGGCCTTGCATTCTCCCAAATATACAAGGGGATATGGAATGGTGTTGTATGAAGGTCTACTCACTCGACTATATTGAAAGATTTGGCTGATGCCAATGCTGACCTAAGATAAATGATGTCTTATGTGGATGCTAACCAAAGAACTGCCCCCACCTTCATTAGGAGAGGCTCCTTCAGATTTTCATTGTCATTTAGACTTTGGACTAACAAAAGGTCTTGATCGTTTATGCTCTCATTCGATAGGACCAAGAGTACAAGCACCACATCATCCACTTTAGGTTGAGGAGTTCGAGAGCCTTCAGAGAAATTACACCCCTCTATTTAAACCTATCTCGTGCAAGGAAGGGGATTCATTCACTTGCAAGGTTTGACATAATGAAGAACTGTTTGAGCAATTGAGTTGGTTAACTGTAATGAAAACAGATTCCATTGGATGTGATAAACATAATCGTGCTTGATGTTCAAACCTCAATCTCCTCTCCCTATCAATTGAGGGCATGAAGTATCTTACACCAAACTAATGCCTCTCCAATTGGTCAAGCCAACACATTTGCATGCTCAACCACACCACCTATGTAATTCCCCTTTTCGGGCTGAGCTGCAAGGAAAAGAGAAACAGCACCAACCCAAACCACAGAAAACTTAAATTTATAACAGCAAGCTACAACAGTCTGAAATCTTATGACATCAAGAGGGAAATTGCAATTATTCACCACCAATACCACTTTTACACCATCCAAAGTATGTAGGGAACAATAATAATTATTTTAGAGCAAGTACAGACCAAGAAATGAGTTTTTAGAACCCTAGCCGAAGTATAATTAATTTTGCAACAGCAGTGAACCCGCTTACAAAAATGGCCAGAAATAATGATTCCACGGCCCAAAGTTCAATCCGTAAAATGTAATCAACTTTATAAATTAGGAACAATACAAATATCAACAAAGAAAGGAGTGTCATGCACTAGATATCACCAAAACCATCCACCATGCAAGTCGCCACCCTAGGAGAGGGTTTACAATGATCTGGAAATGGCGTGTTCCCAAGAAAAATCTGAATGTAGCCCAAGTGTGACCTCTATATGAGATCACCAAATGAAAAAATAAGGGGTTTTGTCCTCAAATCAATTGCAAAAAGGGTCTCCGTCCTCAATTGCAAGAGAGAGAGCAGTTTCCTACTTCAACTCCAAGAAAATGAATTCCAAAAGCAATCATATGCTTCTCCAAGCCACGCAACCCCTTTTTATATCTAAGGGTGGCACCAAAATCAAAATATAATCCTCCCTAAGAGGACCGACCTCCTTGGAGACATATGAGTTCCCTTTTCTTTTATTTTTCAAGTGGCTTTTACACTTTTTCGAACCGGCTTGACTTCTCTAAACTATGTTTAGAAAATTATTTTAAAAAGATAATACAAAGCTACAAAAGCAACTGAAAATCATGGCATTAAATACTTCCCTTGCTCTTTCCCTTTTAGCCCACAGGAAGTGGAATGGACCCAAGGTCTTCAAAATGAACTAAGCCTGAGAAGGGGACATTACAATTTACAACCTATCCACCTCTTGATTGGTATTGGTAAGTTGAGGGGAGAGTCAAATTCTTTCTTTTCCATTCCACACTACAAAATGCAATAATTGTCCTTTAATCATAGGGAGAAACTCAACATCAATCAAGTACTCTCCCAATGGTCAAGCCTTGAAATCACCCAAATGCTACACCATCCATCTAAGAACGTGTCTTTGAGCTAATACCAATACCAATAAGTGGGTGTGACCCCAAGAACACAAGCACCCTAAGCAATCGTCCTAAGTGAGCTCTAGTCGATTCATTCAATCTTCTCTTGGTAATTTAAACTTCTCCATCTATGTCTAATGAAATCATGGGGAAACTTCTACCGTTGGTTGAGTCTTCAAGCACGTAAAGGCCTTATTGAGACGAAAGATTGTTCATGGGAAAAAAAAGCCGTTTGCTTAAAAAACACAAGAAAAGGAGGGTTATTGTCATGGTTAGCCACTTTTGAGGCTGTATCATCCGAATAGAATGTTTCTACTAGTGCTTCTATTATCAGCACTTCCTGGATGTTTTGATGGCAGTTTGCTAATTTGCATGTCAGTTATCAGCACTTCCTGGATGTTTTGATGGCATTTCATTTCCGAGATATTTCAGAAATGCTAGAAACGCAAAACTCTAGCCACTAGGTGCTTACAGTAACCTAGATTTTAAAGAAAAATACAACGAATAATATTACCAGTAGAATAAAAGAGTCTAATCTCTTAATATTTCTTTTCAAGACTAAAGTATTCACATTTTACTTTTAAAGGTAACAACAGTTTCAAAAATGTTAGAAAAATGGTAAAAAATGTGAGGATATCACAACACAACACTTACCTCCTACTCAACTGGGACTCAAATTTTTTTATTAGGGAATAACTGTAACATTCTACATATTTATCAACCCTGAAAAATGCATGATTGCATATGAAACATAAGCATGGCTAAGATTGCCCCATACTTACTCAAAGAGGTTCGCTGGTGTCTCTGCAAAGTCAAGTACAGTCCTTGTCCCGGAGAAATGTTGATAATCCTGAATGAAACTCCCAAACACGTCATCTCAATGCATTAAAGTTGATTGAAAACAAGATAAACACTAATTGAGTGAATAATTAATTACCGTGCGTGAAAGAAGAGAGTGTATAGCATGGCCGAACTCATGAAATAGTGTTTCTACTTCCCAATGATTTAGCAATGCCTGAGATGATCTTGCTGGAGGAGGGAAATTGCAAACCAATGCAACTACCTGAAAACAATTTAACATAAAAAAATCAACCTTTCAATAATTTTGTTTCAAAGGAACAAGGAATTAAGATTTAAAGAATGCTTATGGAGAATGAAAGATAAATAATGTAATCCACAAATTGCCTTGAAACTACAACTATTTTTTCACATATGAAATGGCCAACTACTTTATACAGAGATGAGGCATTCCAATTATATATTTATTTGGACCTAAAAAAGGCATGTCACTCACTTGTATGTTTTGGGCAGCTATGATACGCTATCAATGTTATGCCCGTAAACCCCCCACTTGGGTGTGTTTGTTCAACAGTAAAGATGCATGTTTTATGTTCATTATTGTGTTCCTCATCCTTCATTTGCAATTGTAACTTCTTAAACTAATGGAACTCAGAGATCATCATAAAATATTGAATATTGAACATCCAAAGTAGATCTTAGATCATATAAAATGCAGATGTAAATAGGACAATACAGATCTTTCCTCAGATTATTGAGGGACTACTTTCCACCCAAATTCAGACAATCTTATCTCGCAAAAGTCACCCCCAAACTAAGGACAAGATACCAAAATATTGTCATATATTGTTGGCTAAACTCCATAAACTGTACTCGACAAACCCATAAAAGCAAATATAAACTATACTCGACAAACCCATAAAAGCAAATCCTTACATAATATGGTAAACAAACATTGAAAATTCTCCGCTGCAGCAGTAAACTACCTTACTGGCAGCACTAAATAGTAACTACTTGCTGACCATTATACCCTCAAAAGGAAACAGTGTTTTTACTCACTGCCTTTAGATTATCTATGCATCCTAGCCATTACCAAATCATAGGCCTCATTGCTCACCACAAGCAAATTAAGCGAAAAGCTACCAAGATATTAAAAGCATAGTTACCATGTTCTTACAAACTTAGTGAAAATTCTGTTCAAACCGTACTTTTTGGTCTGACCGAACTTACTGAACAAGTTTGGTCGAACATTATTATTATTTTCTAATTAAAAAATTAAAGCGTTTAGATTAAAAGAACTTCAACACAACAAAAATGAAACAAGAAACACTAATACCGAAGCACATAAAGGAAAAACTCCATAGATGATATATTTGTTTATTATTATCTGTAATTGGTTTTTCTTTTCAAATATCATCATACATGTATAGTATTTGTTATTTATATATATTTTATATTAGTAAATTTTCTAAACCGAACCTATTGAAAATTTCGAACTTCCAAACTTTTTTCCCCTCTCGAACTATCCAAACTTTTCGAACATGGTAACTATGATTAAAGGCACTCATAGGCCAGTTTCAATTCAAGGATTCATTGTTTTAATTCGGATAAAACTTAAAAGTCATACCTATATATTAAGTTACAATATTCGGGTCCTTGTGATTAAAACATCCAGCGATACTGAGTCAAGCAGAACTTCACAAATGTGTATTAGTATTTTCATACTTACAATTTTCACTGACAACTCTTCACCCCGAAAGCATATACAACAATCTATTACATCTTTTGCTACATATCAAGTCTCATCAAAGCACAAACTTCTATAATATAGCACTTACCAGATCTGCTTCAGAACGTAGGATTATCAGTATCAAGTTTTTTCATAATTTCAATTTTACCAAGGTCACATCCCCATGAGGACAAAGATAGTTTTTGTATTTTGTACTGCTCTCTTCATTTCAAACCCAGAAAACCATTGGATTGTCAATGGGACTTCCTCTGTTTCCATGGGGATGCTCAAATGGCCCAAAGTGGATGCCCCATATAGTTCAGGTTTCGATAAGATACAACTCCTGTTGTATCTGTTGAGGCCCAGTTTAGAGTGGCCTGGTAAGCCTGTGGGTAAAAAATTGAAATTGCTCATTCCTATCCATGAGTGTGGGCTGTTCCCAATTTTCCAGCTGGGGTTGTTTGACATTTGAAAGGAGGGAATTGCGCACCCCATTCCTGCAAAATTTATGCGTATCTTTTCTTGGCCTCGTCACAAACAAGTAACTGCATTCCAGCAAGTCATTTTTGCTACCACATTGCAACTTAACAAATAGTAGAAACATTTTTCAAGCTCAGGATTTTAAAATCCAAGTTCGCTGATTTTGCGGCCCAGATTTTGAATAGAAGCATCAGTGGCTTGTAGAGAAGACATGAGGTTTACATCTCCAAGTGCAGCATCAGATTTTATGCATGAGCTAGAGCTTCCTCCTTGGGAGCTTAAGGAATTTCCAGTGATTTGTTGAGTAACAAGAATCCCTAGAATCTGGTTCACTAGAATGGCCTTCAGGAATAGATTATCAAAGTCACACTGTGAGGCATATGAACTATTTGATGGGTATAGAGCAGTCTTATGCGGGGACATGTCCCCTAGATTTTGATGATGTTCTGGACATCCCAAACGTTTCAGGGACTTGGGGACTTGGAGGAAACGTTTATTTTTAAAAATCATTCAAAAGTTCTGATGTTTTAGTTTTAAAAAACTTTTATTTTTACCAAGAAAATTATAATTAGGAAAGTACCTAAAATACATTAAATATAATTTAAATACTAAATTTTATTGAATAAAGTTAAAATATTCAAATATTAATTTTTATATATTATTTTAAGCACCATCCCCCTGCTGTCCCCAAAATTTGGGAACTTTTTTTCCATCAAGGAAACCATTTTCCTCCATCCCTTGTCCATCCGTCCCCAAGACTTAGGTAAGTATGGTATAGAGTGCAATGGGGCGTTGGGAGCTGAATGTTAGCTTGGGGTGGGATATTGTGCATGTTGGGAATTAAATTACAGGGGAGTGAACATGGGTATGTGGCATAAGGTCCACGGGAGGAAGTGTTGGTCTTGTAGAAATGCCAGCATTGTTGAGCATTCTAGGATTACTCGTTGAGAAAGAAGGAATAGTACATGCTTGATGGGTGCATTGAGGTTGAACATGATGATGTTGCAACCATCTGCTGAAAGCCATTCTTCATTGAAGTCCTTTGAGCTGTGGTTTTCCTTTTCCTCACCAAACATGAATTCGTTGCAAGTGAGATCTGATATGGGCACTCTTTTAAAAACACTAGAGGTGGCAATAAGGGACACCATTAGCGCTACTTAATTCCATTATGTCATCCCATTTTCTAAAGCAAATCACATCATCTTAGAGGCCAAACACAGAATATATTTGCTAGAATTGGCTAGGTATATTCATGAAATCACCCAAAAATTATAACCCTTTATAAAAGTGTATTTCACCTATCTGATCTTTCTTTCGCATCTGGAATTTTTGAAATAAAACCAGTGTTCCAGGCATCTCAAGGATGGCGTTTTGAGGATGGCAAAAAAATCCCATATAGGACAGCGTGGGGAACAGCTACTAAAATAATATTTCAATCTTTAAAATACAAATAAATTAAAAATAACTTAAACAAACTAAAGTAAGCTGAAATTTAAAACAATAAACTACCAAATAAAACTATGCGTAACCATTGTTGAAGGCATTATTTCTAATCCCCTTCCTGTTTCCTCTAACCCTAATCCCTGTCACCTAAAAATCATGCAATTCAAGATTCGACCTTTAAAATTATGGCAAATAAGATTACAAAACCAGATTTGTTAAATTCCTTGCCAATGTTCTCAAACACTACCCTAGGTAGGTCGCTCCACCCTAGAAAAATAGTATCATTGCTGGAAATGCCAAAAAGATCTTCAAATCAGCTTCCTTCTTCAATGCCAAATGGTGATGAAGGGTTTTCATCTTTCGCCCAAGTCTAATGAAGGGTTTTCGTCCTTCAAGAAGACCTCACATAAGGGTTTTTGTCCCCAAGTGGAAAACTAAGGAGCAACTAGCTCTCTTCGCCAAAGTATAAAGAAAATCCACCAAGCTAGAGTGCAAATGAACTCCCTCTTCTCCTTCATCTTTCCTTTGGCGCCAAAACATAATTAGGCAAGGCCGCCCTGTATAGAACAAAAGAACACTAAAGAAAACATTATATTATTAAATAGCATATATTATATAGTGCTCAAGGGTCTTCTCCTTTGTTTTCCTCTTCTTTGCCATGGAGAAGGGATGGCAAGAAGACATTTCCAGCTCTTAAGTGGGAAAAAGGGACATTACATTTGATCTTTCATGGAGAGGAACCTGTAAGTGCCTAGTACGGGCATTAAAATCACCCAAAATGATAACCTTCCCTGTGGCAGAGTACTGACTAATATTGTCGTATAAGTCAAAGAATGGATCACCATCTGGGCCATTGTGAATGGCATAAGAAGAAGATGCCGAAGGAAAGTAGCAAATTGCTATATAGAAATCCCTAGAGAATCGAGCGACCCCACTAATATGAATCCACATGTACCTGGCAAACACATCGATACCGACCACCAAGATCATGTTCTGGTGGGAGTTCCTATAAAGGCAGGCAACCCCACTAGAGCCCTTGACACCACCCAAACCCCGAATCTCATGTCTGCAAGTTGATAGCCAAATAAAGCCAGTAATACTCGGGAGAGGACGAACAGGGCTCTCATGTGTCTCTGTGATGAAGAGGATATTGGCAACCCCAAGAGCATCTAACATAAGGCCAGGGGAAGACCAAAGGGAACCATTCCCATTCCAACAACTGATAGATAAGCCTCTGACTTGATACCTCTCCCACTTGGCCCGTTATTTTGGAGCCCCTTAGCGGGGCTCCCAACCAGAAGGAAGTGAGTCGCTAATAACAGCCTAGAGATTCCTGATAACCACCCATTTACCTACTTTCCTCACTACTGTAACTTGCTCCCTAGAGCGTTTGAGCTCCCCAACCTGTATCCTGGTAAGATCTTCATCAAGAAAGACCTTGTCTGGGCGTGAAAACAAAACCCTCTTATCCCTGAGAGCTCGCAACCTGTCAGAAGTTCTCCTGAAACGGATGAAAAGTGCGAAATCATAACCAACTCAAGCTCTCTCAAATGTAATGTCAGGGATCCCCAAAGTATCTGTGATAAAGGAGTTACCAGCCGTCAATGGGTCCTGTGTTGGTGTGGGGGGTGGGAGACCCCTCACCTTGAGGTTTAGTTCCCTGTCATGCCTAGTACATTCCTCAATTAACTTGGCTTGCTCAACAACCTCTACCGCAGCCAAAGGTGGGGGAACACTGTCTTTCCCACTAACAACCTTGGTCCATGATTCTGTTTCCAGTTTTAAGGAAGCCTGGTTATTTCTGATTTCCTCCTGTTGAGACCGGAGGTATACAATTTTTGCATGTAGGGCATCATTGGGGGGGCCTTGTATTATCCGTGTTGTTGGCTAGCTTTTCTCTCAAGATGGCATTCTCAAATTCAACATCTTTGCCTTGCATTTCTAATACACAAAATTTGCGTTGAAATTGGAAGAATTCACTGTCAGAAACCACAACTTGCTCTAGAGGACTCTGCTTTGATCCTTGATGCAATTTCCTTAGTGATTTTGCCACTTGAATGACCCTCCAAAATGTTGCTTTTTCTTCCTTGGCCATGGCTACTCTGCAAACGGAAGACAATCTTTTCCAGATCCATGATCTGCTCGATCATTTAACTTGGATTTATTCTCAGACAAGGCAAAAATCTTGAGCTCTAGTTACCTTCAAAAACAAGCTTTGGCAGACAAATTGATTGGCAATTAAAAACACTGGATAGCTTTTCAAAACCCTAGGTCCAAGAAAAGGTCTAACAGAACAGGCGATGGGGATTACCAGACGGAAAACAGAGAAAGACCAAAACCAAAACACAAGAAATAAAATAAAAACAAAACCCGAAAGAAGTTGCGGGCAATTGCTCGAAAAATTTCTCCAATCAGCTAGACTATAAAAACTCTTCCCCGGGTGAATGCTCTGTGATAATAATGATAGGGTGAAGTGCTTTATATAACCCAAATTTCCTAATTTGAACTCAGTCTATTTTTGAACGAACTTTATTTATTTAATATAAAAATAAATAAAACGCTTTCAGGTTGAGTTTGAGAAAGGAATGAGTGAGCTTTAGCATGTGGGTATTTGACAGACGAGACTCCATGACTTCCTAAAGGTATTTTTGAGCAATGCGAGCAACTACCGGCAAAAACAAACAAAAACATGACCATTCACTTAAAAAGAACGAAAAATTTAAAAAGGGGTAGTCCCAGATTTCAGGATGAAATCTTGGGGACACCAATTGGCTCCGTTTGTGGACATCTTTATTTCTGTCAAAAAGAAAGAAGTGAAGATGTGATCCCAGCAACTCTGGTTTCGTGTCTTGTCTATTGGGTTCAGGGTCAAGCCAAAGGAAACACAAAACAAACAAAAAGAAAAGAAAGAAAAGAAAACAACTGAGAATTTTATTTATGTACACAAAGGTTTTACCCTGTATCTCAATTCGTGAAGAGCTTCGGATGCTGCCGATTAAAAGGCAGTGGTAACTCAATGCCATCCTGGTAGGAAAGGACGGAAGGACGGAAGTATCTATTCCGGCAGTTCTCTTGATCATGAAGGGCCCTTTTCCAGAGTGAATCAAATTTGTCATGCATGCCCTTCGGTTCTTGCCTCTTGTCCCACAAGAGTACCCAGTCTTTGATCTCAAACTTTCTTTCTTTGGCTTTTTTGTTAAATAACTTGGGCAAGTCCCCCATCAACTTCATCTTGTGGTGGATCATCATGTCTTCTCTTAGTCATCAATGGGCATATACCTCTATTTCGTACTAGCTTTGTAGGCTTGATGTTCAGGTCGTATTCTTGTTTAGGGAATCACTTCCCAAGATTCACAATCTTGGTTTTATCCTTTGTACCCAAATTTACCGACTGCACTCCAGAGGAAGAACTATCACCATATTCTTTGTTCTTCTTCAGGTACTAATCATGTTTGTCAAAAATCTCCTCTAAGGAAACTAAACCCTTGGGGACTTTGTTACCTTTCAGTTCGATTATTCCACTATTGTCATCATAATCTGGATCGGTTTTTCCTGTTACTGTTTGTCATGGTGGTGATTTATTCCCTTCAACATACAACTCATCAAAGTTGTCTTGTTCCCGAAATGTAGATATTTGTTTGTTGTCATTGAAAGTATGCCATTGTTCAACATTATCAGGGACTTTGGGGCGGTAGACCATCTCCACCTCATAGTTTCCTTGCCTGAATATGGACGGTGGCCTATCCGAATTTAATAGTGCAACTGTGATTGCCAAAGAGTCTACCTTGGAATTCTGATTTGTTGGAATGAAGTCAATAGAGAAGGCTGCAAAATCGAGTGTTGCAGAAAGCACTCTATCTCTGTAATGCTTTAGCTTATCTCTTTTGACTTGTTTTTGCCCTCGAACTTGCTTTACTATAAGCTCAGCCTCTCTTTGGGCTTTAAGGAGTTTTACTCCTTTCTTGCTAACTTGCTCCATTCCTAGCAACAATGCTTCATACTCCGTCGTATTGTTGGTGTTCTCGAACATCAGCTTGTGGGAGTATGGGAATATCTCATGATCTGGAGATATTAATAGAACATCGGCTCCTGATCTAAAAGAACAACTACCTTTAAACTACAAAGTCCAAACTTTTTCATCTTTTTCTGGTTCTGGCTCTGGTTGGAGTTCTTGTTCTTCCTTGAGCCCTGCTAGACCAGTGAATGGACGTTCTGCCAGGTTAAGGTTTTAATATAGATGGGAACTGGCAAGAAAAACTCTAGTCTGCTAAATTTGTTGTTCCCCAGTAGAGTCGCCAAAAAATGTTGGCCAAATTTTATGCATAGCGTAAAACTGAGGCAGTTATGAGATAAATCTCCTTCATTTAACGGTGAAGCTCCCATGTAAGATGTTTATCTATTTTGCAGGGTGAATCCTAATAACTACTTTCAAGGGTTTTACTTTAACTCCCTCATCTCGTGAACCATAGCTGGGCAATTTTGCAGCAAGCAGCTGTCAAAGAAATATTTGCAGAAGGGGGAAGAATAGAAGTTAGGAAAGAAGAAAGGAAGATGTGCCAAATCGACCAATAGTTCTCAGAGTTGGTCTCATCCACACAAATTAAATAAACAGAGAAAGATCACAACATTCAACAATGAGGGAAGGAAATAGCTTCTAACCTAGATCTGAGATAACACAGTTTATTCAAAACCTCTGAAAAGAAGCAACCAACAAATCACTGTAGACACAATGTTCTCTAGAAGTCCACCTTTTATTCAATCCCCAAGCTTTCACATCAAGGGTTCCAACACATAGTCTAAAGACTCGAGAATGCTCAAATTACAAAAGCTCTTACTAAACAAGTTCTGCTAAAACAAATTCTGATAATTTAACCCGTAGGCTCTTCCTCTATTTATAGTGCATAGAGGGCAGTTACAAATAGGAAGCTTCTATGAATTCCTGCATGTGGAGGCCATAAAGGAAACAGTTGGCAATCTTTCTCCTAGACTTCCTCTTTGCATGACATGCATGCTTTACAACTGAAGACTAAATCAATACTCTGCATGTATGCCACCTATTCCCAAGTAATTGACTTTTTCTAGTAACTCAAAGTAACGGCTTTTAAACCAATTACTTAAGTTTTACAATTTAATTGATTACTCAATTGCTTTGTCGGAGAAAATAAGAGATAGAAGAAGAGAGAATAAGTTATTCCAGCTGCAACACTCTCAGTTTTGTTCTTCTTCCATACTCTGCATGCTGATCCAATATGTATTGTACCTCTACCTCGTCTACTTTGGCAATGAATGATATGAATGATATCTCTGTCCTGAACCTAAGAAGCTCTTTCTCCCATATGCGGTTGACTCTTTGCCTTTGATTCTCATCAAACTGGATCTAGCATCATTGTAGATTTTATCAACTTCTTCGACTGGATTACCCGTGAGAGTACTAATTCCATCTATTTCCCCTAAGCAATTGATTGTGATTTGTTTGCGGGTGTTGCCTCTGGCCTGTCTTTCCCTCTTGTTCTTGAAGCTTTTGCAGCTCTTCTCTAGTATGTGCACCAATGAGATGTTTGCCGTAAACAATTCAGACAAAACTCATCATCCTTTAATTTTTAATTGCATATGAGCAATTTTGAATTCTGGAAAGCACTTCAGGTGAAGGCAAATATAATTAGGCTCAACGTGGGCATAACTGGAAGATTGGGAGCACATGCACAAGCTTTTAAAAGGGATTTTGCATGCAATTTATCAAACTGCGTGGACTTGGTAATGTAAATAGCTGCGTTGAAATTGGAGGATGAAGATGCTTGCAATTTTGAAGACTCAGCTTTACATTCCCACGCAATTCTTTTAATTGGCTTTTTCTTTATCCAAAAGTTGTGTTGAAACTAAGAAGACAAGCAGCTGGAGAATCATGATTTCCATTTAAAACTTTGCTTTGGCTCCTTATAATAATTTCGTGGATTCTCAGAAGGAAGGGCAGATTATGAATTTGGAAGACAAGCCTCCGGAAATTCGCGATATTACTTAAGTTATTTCTCCTTCAAAGCTGCATGAATTATTAGAAGGGTGGACTCTTGCAAAGGAAGATGGCTGCGTTAGCAAATAGAAGAAAAGTCTCCTAAAAACCATGATTTTTACTTAAACGTTTTTGCTTTCAATCACACAAGGCTGCGTGGATTTGGAGAAGACTGTCTTCCAAGCTTTCATGATTTAGCTTGTAATTTCTGCCTCCTAGAAATTGTGTGGAATTTGGAAGACAAGGCTGCTTGCAATGAGAAGACTCCACCATGAAAAACCACGACTTGGCTTAGTGATTACTACCCTTTTAAACTCTGCGTGGATAATTAGAAGGGGCAGCATGCTTGAAAGAAGACATGACTCCTCTAATTCACGACAACTTTGAGTAACTTTTTCTTTAAAAGAATTGCGTGAATTCCAAAGGAGGAGAATTGTGTGAATTTGGAAGGAAGGGGATTCTTGAAATAGAAGACAAGCCAAGGGAAATCCACGACAATGACTTAAGTGACTTATGCTTTTGCATTGAAAGATAGAAGACAAGCTTCTAATTTTTCACGACACAACTTAAGTGACTTGTGTGAATTTTGAAGTGAATGGATTGTGTGAATTTTAGAAGACTCGGCAGCCAATTTCCACGACAACTTAAGTGACATTTCTTCCTCTTAAAATTGCATTAAACTTGAAAGACTGGCTGCCTGAAATTCACAACTTAAGTGATTGCCCCTTTACTAAAATTGCACTAAAACAAGGAAGAATGACTGCTCCAAATCCACAATTTGGCATAAGTAATTGCTCTTTAGGAAATTGCGTTGATTTTTGGAAGGAAGCCTGCCCAAAATCCACGATTTGCTTGAATATCTTTGCGTTGTATTTCTAATACACAGAATTTGCGTTGAAATTGGAAGAATTGGCTGCCAGAAACCACGACTTGCTCTAGAGGACTCTGCTTTGATCCTTGACGCAATTACCTGACTGATTTTGCTCCTTGAATGACCCTCCAGAATGCTGCTTTTTCTTCCTTAACCATGGCTGCTCTACAAACGGAAGACAATCTTTTCCAGATCCATGATCTGCTCAATCATTTAACTTGGATTTAACCTCAGACAAGGCAAAAATCTTGAGCTCTAGTTACCTTCAAAAACAAGCTTTGGCAGACAAATTGATTGGCAATTAAAAACACTGGATAGCTTTTCAAAACCCTAGGTCCGAGAAAAGGTCTGGCAGGAAAAAAGAACAGGCTACAGGGATTACCAAATGGAAAACAGAGAAAGACAAAAACAAAAACACAAAAGCAATAAAATAAAAACAAAACCCGAAAGAAGCTGCGAGCAATTGCTCGAAAAATTTCTCCAATTAGCTAGACTGTAAAAACTCTTCCTCGAGTGAATGCTCTGTGATAATAATGATAGGGTGAAGTGCTTTATATAACCCAAATTTCCTAATTTTAGCTCAGTCTATTTTTAAACGAACTTTATTTATTTAATATAAAAATAAATAAAACGCTTTCAAGCTGAGTCTGGGAAAGGAATGAGTGAGCTTTAGTGTGTGGATATTTGACAGACGAGACTCTATGACTTCCTGAAGGTATCTTTGAGCAATGCGGGTAATTGCAGGCAAAAACAAACAAAAACATGACCCTTCACTTAAAAAGAACGAAAAATTTAAACAAGGGTAGCCCCAAATTTCAGGGTGAAATCCTGGGGACACCATGCTTTTCCCTTTATTGGTCGTACACTGTAAAATCCATTCATGTCCAAAAATAAGTCAAATGCAAAAAATTATAAGACTATTAACAATGTGCATACATTTCCTAATCTTAATGCCTCAATTTTGGCCATGTTTGCGGCCAAGTATTTAAAGAATGGTATTGTTAGAGCGAGGAGGGTAAGCTAGCTCCAAGAGAAATTTCAAAATTATTGATCATATATTTACACATTACACTATACTTTAGGAAGGCCTTTGACTTTGTCCAAAGCCATCAATTTTTCCAAAAAATATGTGATAACGGTATTTCAAATTCCTTCATTACCATCATCACAAGGCTCTGTGAGATGATTGTTGAAGAATTCTAGCCTTCTCATGGTCTCTTTGACATTTTCAAGAGTACCATTCGAGTTGACCATAGGTCCCTCACTCGCCGATCCTTTCCAATATTTTCACAGACGGGCTTGAGAGTTTTACTCAACACCATACTCGTAATTAAAATAGTTCCATATGGTTGATGATAAGGTCTTCTCTCTCTTGACAGTTTACATAAATAGTTTAATGCACTTGCTAACTTCTTTTGACCTTTGTCAGTTTGTGGTCAACCTTATTAAAACTAAGGTCATCATCTACATGTCAAAGGAAGTTCTTTCTAGGTTTCAATCTATCTACAAAGGAGATTCTATGATCATGACAAATCATACTTGGAGTTCAATTTACTATTTGTCTTTTATTACAAAGTTTGCATTTTAGTCTCATTTTTGCAATGGATATCCCTAATTTCTTTTCATGGAGATCTAATGCTATAAGATATACTTCCACAATATTTGTTTAAGAATGCTTCAAGGAAATCATCAAACCTAAAGTTCTTTATGCGTCCAAGATATGGACACCCTATTTGGGACCTTTTCATTGGGTTCACATTGATAGGGTTTAGAACATCATGCTTCAACGTATGATTCATTACAAACACGTGGTCCCTCAATGCACTATTAGAGCTGAGTTTGCTGCCCAACCCCTTCACCTCAAGAGTTTTTTTTCCACCAACAATAGAACCGTCTATTATGTAAAGCTCAAAATTACATATTCGGCTATGCCAAGCCTGAAAGCTATTATCCCAAGCTTGTGCATTATACAATGGAAAAGCAGAGAAAACAATCATGACAGAGAATCAAGATTAAGAATATGTTTGATATCCTCCTGAATCTTGTTGGACCACCATGGAGGGGGCATGCCATAAGAAAACAGGTCCTTGTTGTCTAGGGCCCAGTTAGTTAGTCCATCAGCAACTTTGTTCCTTTCACGAGGAAGGTGATTGAATTAGACCTCTTGGAATTTTCCTTTTAGTTGTTTTATCTTCCACACCACTTTGGTGATACGCCAATTGGGATAGGAATCCAATCTATTATCAAAAAGAAAGTGGATAATAATTTGGGAATCCGACTCAACCTGGATTTTATGCCATCCAATTTTCAAGGCCTCTTGCATGCCTTTGTAAATAGCTTTCACCTCACAAGAGTATTGGTAGTAGAGCCAAGATTCTCAGCAAAAAGGAACCGCACCCCACCATCAGCATCCCTACCAATGCCTCCCATAGCAGTTTTCCCTGGATTTCCTCTGGAAGCCCCATCTGTATTCAACTTACCATATCCTGGAGGGGGTTTCTTCCACTAGCCGTCCTTTAGAACTTTCCTCTTGTTGTGCATCCTAGGGCAAGAAACATCCTTCGGATCAATATTTAGCTGCTTACAAATGTTTTCCCATTCAGGGGAAATATCTTGAGGTAGAGATATCTTATGTTTCAGGCTTTCCGATATGTTGATTTTAGTCTTCTCCCACACAAAAGAGTTGTCTTTACTAATTTGCATGAAGATTCTACTATTTCTTTCCTTCCATATATTCCAAAGGAGAAGAGAAATACCACTCCATAAAATAGGGATAAGATTTTGGCCTTTAGGGAGGGATTCCTACCAAGCTCTAAAACTGTGCTCAAGAGATTCAAAATTTATCCAATGCACCTTAAATAAAGAAGTAAGAAGTTGCCACAACAGGATAACCCAAGGACATGAGAAAATAAGATGAGTAGAAAACTCCTCAGCATGAAGGCATTAAGCACATCTAAACGGGCCATACAAACCTCGCTTTATAAGACGGTCTCCTGTTAAAACTCTTCTGTGTATGAGAAGCCAAAGAAAAAAATTGACTTTTGGCCACATACCCGGATGCCAAATGTGTTTGAAAAGAAACTGAAGAGGATGAGAATTCTCATTAACCAAAGAGGCATAGCCAGCAAGAACAGAATAAGTACCAATAGCGTCCCTTCCCCATCCCAACTTATCAGGATCTGGGGATGAAGAAAGAGGACGTGTTTTCAAAATTTGATAAAGCAATAGTTGCACTTGATCTTCCATAGCAATTGGCCACTCAAGCGGAATCCAAGAATTCCCAATCTCCAATAGCTGAATAGTTGGTTTACCATAATGGGAAATCTTGACCCATCCCAGATCCTGCATTTGTTCCATAATAGGTTTGAGCTGGTGGTATTGATGGATGATAGGGGCCTGCCCATCCCAAGAATCAGTCTAGAAATTGGCACATTGCCCATTATTAACAATCCAAAAAAGTTGGTTCTTAATCGTATCTTCTCCCACTTTGATGAACTTCAAGGTGGGAGATCCCTTAGTAGGCAGGGTAGATCTAATAATTTTCTCAGGAGGATTATTCTCAGCATACTTGACTCTGAACATGGCTGCCCATAAATCATTAGGATAAACAAGCATTCTCCAATATAACTTGGCTGTCAAAGCCTTAATTTGCTTAGGCAAATATCTGAATCCCAAGCCTCCTACCATTTTTGGCCGGCAAAGAACATCACATCTAACCAAGGAGCACTTTTTCTTATCTTGAGCTCCACTCCACAAGAATTTATGGCAAATAGTATCCACCTGTTTCAAAATAGCACCAGGGATGTTTAGGATTGAGGCAACATAGACTGGCATAGCTTGAAGGACAGCCTTAATCAAAGTCATCCTTCCTCCAGATGAAATCCATTTATTAGTCCACTTACTTAATTTGTGCTCAAACTTGCTGATTAATCACTGCCAATCTCTTAACTTCTTGGAGGCTAAAGGAACCCTCAGATATTGACGTGGGAGCCTGCCTTTCTGAAATTGGAAAATTTTCAGAATCACCTCAAGAGTTAGTTTCTTTGGGATTACTTCTCTATATTCGTAGACTAACTCTTGGGTGATTCAACCCCAGATCACAAGATATACTCATGTTCAACACTTTATTCAAAGAGGGTGGTCTGTTTGGCTCTCAATTTATTTGAGACCAATTTGTTCCATAAATCTATCAACATCTCCATTAAACAACTCCCTCGATCATCAAATATTCCTGAGATGCCTCTCCTTACCCTCTTCCCTTAAAAAAGGTGATTAAGTTCTAATAGAGGACATATACCAATAGAGTACATTCAAGTCACTTGGACCTGCCCTTCAAGGTCACTTGGACCTCCCTTCCATGGTCTCTTTAGATGCCTCTCCTTACTCTCTTCCCTTGAAAAAGGTGATTAAGTTCTCATAGAGGACATAGCCATATATCCATCCTTAGGGTAGACCAACATCACAGATTCTTCACAACATAGGGACAATTGACAAAAAGTAAATGTTGACGGTTGGGGTTAAGTTGGCATATGTTAATGTCAAACATATTGTAACTTTCCAAACCCATCATTACTAAACTAATACAAAAAAATGTGTGGACGTATTAATATTCAAGAATAACAAAAATGAAGCTAATAGAACAATTTACTAACATACATCTTTACTACACATACCATCAATCTTCTAAACAAGAGGGCAAGCACTGAAGCTTAGGAGATAAAGAAAGTTTCCCACCCATAGTTACTAGACTAATACAAATTAATTGTTAGATTCCGATATTCATATTCCAACATTACCAAAATATAAATAACAGAAGTACAATTTATTGACATTTTAATACAGTGCATGCCATCAATTTTATATAAACTCTGCAGAAGAGAGTAAATACTGGACCTTGGGAAGTATAAGAATCGAAATAAAAGTCTAAAATTTCAAAATTTTAAAAAATCTAAATAAGCCTTTTTATTTATAGACACCATGCTGAAGGCCCCATAATTAGCTGTAAAAACTTATCAAGATGGATCGATTTGATTATTTTGTTACCAGTTAACGGCAAACGACACTAGTTCCACTCAATGAAATAGATATCACAAATTCCAAAGCTTCTTCAAAAATACGAAAAGAAGGATGGTTGTCCAAGCACAAAATATTCCCATTCATGCAAACCACGTGTGCATCCAATAAATAATTATAGAAGAAGAGCAACAGTTCCACTGAACAGAAGTGCTAACATTTCCAGAAATTTAGATTTTAAGGCAACACATTCAAAAAAAACATTAAAAAAACCATAAATATGCAGATGTAAAGTGCACGATTCAAAATGAAATATGCGTAGTTTGGTCGTATGAAGCATCCACTGCCAGAATTAAAACCCAAAAGATAAAATGTGATGAATAAATACTAAAAATTTGTAAGAATGTGACTCAAGAAATGAGAAAAAGAAGACCAACAATCAGGGCAGAAATAATAGTCTAGAAAATACAAACTTTGGAAATAGACAGCTAATCAAACATCTAATTTGGCAGCAGAAAAAGCCTCTTAGCTAGGTACAAAATTATTTGAAAACATACAAGCCATTCAGAAAAAACACTAAATAGACACTCACAAAAATTCGATGCATGCCCTATATGATAAAGTCAATGAGTAGCAGCAACAAATGCAAGAGGTAGAATCAAAGCATTTCAAGCTAGACAAATGTCCAAGATGCACATATTTTGACTGACTGACAGAATAAAGAAATTGCACGAATTTGATTTTCAAGAAAGAGGCGGTCACATTATCTGTAGCATTATTGTCGACTTTAACTAATGTTTAATGGTCATATAAAATGAGTTGAATTCGTGAAAAACTGAGAATAGAATCTGTTTTTTGTTGTGAGAAACAATTGGAGTATATTTATGCAAGAAAATGGATAATCATCCCCTAGGCTATAATAGCCAAATCCCACTAATGATATGTGTTTAGAGACAAGTGCCACTTGTATCAGTGAATAGAACTAATTGAAAGTCCAAACAAGATTTTGTATGAACTCAAGACAATTGTTGATTCTCAGTTATAAATGATCATTTTTCTTGCATTACCTTATAAACGTTATGTAGCCGGTACGTACCCTGCAGGGTATGGGTACTAGTACATACTGTATCCGGTATGTAATACGGGTACGGGACATACCGGGACGTACCCAGGCACTGCAAAAGGTACCCTGGACATACCCAGGCATACCCGCTGCAAAAAAGCGGCATTTTCTTCTCTCTTTTTTGAGTAAAAAAAAAGCCAAACCGACTTTTAAAATATTAAAAAAGTATCCTAAACCCTAAAATGTGCTCCCAAACTTTATAACAACAACAATAACAACACATTAACCTCACATTTGCATACTTGACTCTCACCATCATATTTTCTCTAATTTCAATTGCTTAGGGCTGATTACAAGTGCCGTATAGTTCAAGGAGCTTGCAATAAGTGCCAAGGAGTTCAAGGAGCTTGCAACAAAGGTGTTTGGTTTGATTATGATTTTAATTAGACTATTAGAATGCTGATGTATCTTCGTTTTTGTGTTTACATTGTAACATTTGAACAATGTACTGCTTGTAAGTTTGAACAATGAATATCATGACAAAATGCATTGAATTATCAATACGTTTTAAATTTTGTGGCTATTTCACTTATGTTTTGTGGATATTTCACTTATTTAATAATTTGTTTACTCTATGCATGTTTAAGGCTGGAATTTTGCTTCTTATATATATATGGCCCTACCCAAGTGTCGTACTCATGCCCCCCCAAAAAAATGCCACTAATTTTCCCATAAATTCGCCATTTGCCTCTGCATTATAGATATCTTTAACAGTCCATATCCCACTAATGATTTGTGTTTAGAGACAAGTGCCGCTTGTATTAGTGAATATAACTAATAGAAAGTCCAAACAAAATTTTCCAAGAGCTCAAAATAATTGCTGATTCTCATCCGTAAATGATCATTTTTCTTGCATTATCTTATGAATGCAATGCTATGTTTTCGATTGGGAACTAATTTTCACATAAATTCGGCCATTTTTCTGTGTTATAGATATCTTAAGCAGTCCATATCCTCCAGTATGGACTGCTAAAGATTAGGGCTTCTTAAGACTTATAGTACTGTTTTTATTTTCCAGAATGTATACTAAGGTGCCAATATTGTTGGCATTGAATATTCTTAGGATGGTTCTTAGTTTTTCTTGTACTTTTGGCTAAGGTGATTTGGATCTTATACTAAATTTTTAATTTATTGTACACTGGCTTACTGGAAGCTCGTAATTTTCTTGTTGATGAGCTGTACTGTTGATTGTACAAAAAAAATTTCGACATATAACATAAACCCCTTGAACCTTTCAAAAGAAAACAATGCATTCTATATCTCAAAGCATAGCCAGTCATTAAATTAAATAGATGTTCACTGAAAAAATATCTTACCGGGAGTTGATACTCTGTTTCAGACAAACGCCTGCCACCTTTGATTGCAAAATGTGCACACCCTGGGTACTTGTCTTTGCGTACATACAAATCAAGATACATGCATCCCAGATCTCCCTGCAAAAGTTAAATAATGTCATCTCATATTAAGAACGCATATGGGACTGAACAATAAAAAGTTTGAGAAAGCATTCCCATCAGCACAACTAGAAAATCAAAAATCAAAAAAGCTATAAAATGCTACTTTTCCATTCCAAATTGCACTAAAACTGAAGATAGCTAAATTAATTTATGAAAGTTTAGTTACAACAACCTTGACAGTGGTTTCTTCTTTTCGATAGCAAAGTTTGGCCGAAAAGTCACGTGCTCATTTTCTGCCTAGAATGGTATATGCCATATGTAAGAAGTGTCATTAATATCTTTGGATATAGGAAGAGGGGCTTAGCAGAATACAAAATTAAGGATTGGGATATCCAATATATTTTGTTATGGTAAATATGGATTCTCTAGATGTCCACACACTTGAGAAGCATAGCCAGAGGTTGTACAGCTGTTATGTTGTGTTTTTAAATGTGCAGTCCAACATCATCTAGGTTTGGTCCCCCAACAGGAGAACATACTGAACTTTAAGTCTTGTGCAGTTAATTTCGGCGATTGTGCCATAGAAGCATTCAATGGTTTGCCACATTGACGTATTTTGCTGCACATTTTTAACACCAATTTTTGTAAAAAAACTTTGTTTCTTTAACTTAGGAGTAATGGCCTGGGGACGTGCATTGGGATTCCCTCACTGATTGCACCTTATATGCTAAACACATCGATTAATTTTAGGCACTTGAGGACATCAATATCATTTCATCACCTGCTTCTAGGATTACTATTGCAAATGATGAATGAAATTAAAGTCTAAATATTCTTTATCGCCGGCAGAACTGAACTAAATTTTCAAAATAATGTCTGATGAAGATTGAAATGAATTTAAGGTGTGAAACTGCTTGCCAAGGTGGTTATTAAATCTAGATAAATTGAAATGCAACAGCAGTGACGAATTTCATTACGTTTGAGCAGAGGGGAATCATCATATTCCATTTGAGGAATATAACTAATTTACTCCACACATAATAACCACCAGCCAATGCAAGGTCGGTTGCTCATCTAGAAATCAATTAACAAAGCTGTAGGTGTATTATTTGCCTAAAAATTTCATGCAACTATGTTGGGTAAGACATTTCTCCATAAGGCCAGGCTGCCTGTGGTGATTGACGAGCTGCAAGTTTGACAATTGGAAGTCTCGTGGTGACCCAGAGCATAGTGATCGCCATTAATTGGGGGATGCCACCATTCTTAAAATTTTCATAATGCACGACTCTCTGAACTCTTGAACAAGATGTGGATCTATTTAAAGAGGATTCATAGTTCCAGAGCATAACATTTAGGTCATACAAGGCCATAATAGGATTAGATAAAGAAATGATGCCATAACAAAACCATATTTATACAAAATCCAGGATAATCGGTTGCATTGAAAAATAATTCAATTTTATAAGGAATGTTGGGAAAGGGACAATCTGAAGACTGCTGAAATCTTGCACAGTTCAAGATACAGGATGCTAGTGTACAACGAATATTAGGTGCAACAGTTATAGCTATTGGTCAGTCAAAAAATTTATAGCTCCTATCTTCCTCACAATTGTTATATGCTGACAACGCAGACCATGGTGAAGCTACATTGCATGGATACACCCAAGACCCCCTCGAATCCCCTCTGATACGTATCGGAAACGGATACAATACGGATACGTTCCTGATACGTACGGGATACGTCAGGATACGCACAGACGTATCCCGTACGTATCAGGCACATATCCTGCAGTAAATACGTCTTTTTTAAGTTTTATTTCATTTTTTTTAATTTTTGACTTTTCTACTCCCTAAAACTGAACCCTAAACACTAAATTTCAAGTTTCGTTCGTATTCATGTTGACTTTTCTACTCCCTCGTATATTTCAAGTTTTGTTCGTATTCATGTTGACATGATATTCATACATCATATGTATGGCAGCCACATGATCAATAAAAAATGCAAAGTCTTAAGTATATTGAATGTTTTGAACATTGGTTCAAGTTTCGTATTATTATTTCAGTTTTTTATGGACTAAAAAATGAGTAAAATGAGTATATCTACATAAAAAAATTAAAATATATATCTATATATATATATATATATATATAAATTTTTTAATATATATGTACGGACGTATCCAAGGGTTTTTTAAAATTGACATATCTGCGTATCGTATCCGTATCCAAACCGATACTCGTATCCATATTCTGGCAACGTAGTGGTGAAGACTCAAGACGACACTGCCTACTATAGTTTAACGAGTACACAAGCAACAGAATGTAGTGAATCAGCTTTGCAATCCAGTCCAATCAGATGTTGACGTGACTGCATGGAAATTCGAGAACTTTCATTTTTCTTTTATATCAGCAACAATATTGATTGAAACATTTACATTTACCCAAGTCCTCGTCCAAACAAGACTAAATGAGAATGGCAGTTCACAAGATGAACCATATATTTCATTACAATGCATAGGCCTGGGAACAAAAGAGCTGAAAGAAAGAGTATTTACATCTACTAAACAGCAAGTTAATAAGGCATACCAAGATATCACTTCTAACCCCATTTGCAAAGTCAAACATCTCAAATCCCAGCTACCAAATAAACTTACATATCCTACCTGCCATTTTTCTAAAACTGTTAATTCGCTGCAAGCCAAAACAATCAAAGTCTCAATCCACGCTAGCATTCGCGTCACTGAGATTCCTGGTCAAAATGTGGTCCCTCATTATTTTATTCTTGGAGTGCAGGACCACAGCCTTTATGCATAAGTTAGATGGATCCCATCCTGGGAATCTTGAGCCCTTCCAGGCAGGAATTTTATCTCCTTCCATCAAAGGACGAAATTGCCAGTTTGTAGCTGCAGTTATCGCATGGGGCCTGCAGATCGATACATCCCAATTGGATTTACAAATGCTATTCCAACCAAGCTTTCATCCTGTACTACTTGTCTTTTTGAATTGGGTTGGGATTCTCCCTGTTCTTGAAGAATCTCAGCTTGTCTACTTTTTCCTGGCTAAGAGAGGAGAATTTTCTCAATGGCCTCAATCCTTTACTGATGCTGCTAAAAAAAAATTACTATATACACAGCACATCTATCAAGTACATCAATCCTATCATGCTTCTGTTGAGTATGGTGGACCAGTTTTGCAATGCATCTTTCCAGAAAGAGGTTTTGAAGGCCTTTTTCCTCAATATTGCTGCTCATCTTCTGGATGTTCACAGTGATTGTGTTAAGTAGCAATGAGGTAAGAAATTGCCCTTGGGTTCTCAGGACCACTCTGAGAAATGGCATTTGGCCAAGGGACAAAGCTATGGTCCAGCTTAGCTGATTGGTTACATGGCTCTGATTGTTAGAAGCTTGAGGTCAGACTGACGAGCGACTGGAAAGGTATTGAACAGTGGAAGGAAAATGGTAGCAGCTTTGCACCAATGAAGAGGGGTTTTCATCTGGGTATTGATATTGCACAAATATGCCAGAGAGTAAACATGGTTGTGAGGGTAAGGTTTTGGACGGAGAAAGGGAAGATTGGCTCTAGCATTCTACAAGAGAGTAATGTTGGGTGTGATGGTCAAATTTTGGAGAGAGAAAGGGAAGATTGGCTCTTACATTAGCGATGGGAGTGGGGGGCAGAGTATTACCTGGGGTTCGGGAAGGAGCTCGAACCTTGTGCATCCCAGGAGGAAGGATCTGCAGGTACTACATTGATTTAGTTATCTGGGGCACAGGATCAGACTCTTCATCACCAATACTAATAGGCTGATGCTCCGTGTTGTCTGAAGACCCCACTCTGGCTGCTCTGCACTGGGCACTATGCTACATCTTAGTGTTCTTCTTAAACTTGTAGACTTGCAGAGGCTTTTTGTCCTTTCTATAGCAAGAGCTTGCAAGGGAGGCTTCCTCCTGGGCACCATTTTATGTGCAATGACAGATACTTGAGTGCATGTGGGTGGAGTAGACTACAGGGAAAGATGGAATTCATTGCAAATCCAAGAAATATTTGGAGTGTAATCTAGCTGCAGCCAAAAGATCTTTGTGTGCCTTAAGATTTGATGGCCCCCACATCAAATCAGGAGTGGTCAAGTTTTCAAAGGCTTCAACTCTAAAGACTTCCTCTTTTCAAATACAATCAAACCCGTAACAAGAAGTTTCCTAGCAAACAAATCATCTGAATCTACCTCTAAAATGATCTAATCTGCATTTATGCTGTTTGTAAAAATCCCATATTCACCTTTGTTATCCATTAATATCTTACTTTCGGTGATAAAAATCAGGAGAACACAGTTAATGCCAGTGAGTGTAAGGATTTGTTTCATCCACTAGATCAACATTGCCTTAAACACAGCATGCACCATATACCAAAGACCTGAACCCTTCTGTGACAGAGAGCTACAGGGGATGACATTTTTACAAACAGAAGAACCAGTGACAACCATGTGCCTTTTGATGGGTAGGTGTAAAGATATAATGGCAAGTTAACTCGTGAGAAAAGAAATAACTTTCATGAATGAAGCTTATAATTTCCCTAGTCTCTACAAACTACTGCACACTGCATTCATAGTCTTGGGAGTCTTGGAATCATGGGTCAAGATTTAACATTGTATTGTTGCGGACACATGCTCCATCTTGAAATTGTAGCTATCAAATTGGCAGTTCTATTGGAGGGCAGTTTTATCCTTGGATGGATGAAATTACGATACAGCATAGAGGTAACATAAAGAGTGACAGGGGCATAGAGGATCATCTGAACAACCTGCAGCAGCTATTGGAAGTCTCTTGCAATTTATCTCCAAGGATGTGAAAACATTGATGGACCGGGTGCTACGAGAAGTCCAGGGAGTGGGTCACAGATTCCAAACCAATGAAGCCACTCCTAGAAGAGATCACCAATCACCATCCAATGGGAATCAAGAGAACCTTATTCAGTCCCAATCATCGAACGGTTTACTGAATCTTTGCAACAGGAAATCCACACCCACAACAAGAATAAGAAATGGCACGTCAATCGTGTAGAGCAGCAACAGAACACTATCAATCATAGCCTCACTAGAGGAACTACTGTGCTCACTGGCCATATAATTGCAAAGCTACTAATCTGGCAATTTACCTGTGTATGTTTTGTTTAATATCTAATATCTTATTAAGTACTCCAGCAAGTCCACATATTTTTCCTTTGAAACGTTTTTTTTTTTTTAATCCAATTTTGTAATTTCCATCCTCATGCTCTTAAGCATATTAATTGTTAGAACTGCAGTGCCACTAGGCTTTAATCTAGTTTTAGAGTATGTCTCCTAGCAGTTATTTTGAGTAACTTATTAATCCCAATCTTTAAAAGGGCAATGAATATCACCTAAATATCTATGATTCGTGTATTTTGATCTAATTTGGCCTCCATACTCAATTTAACGTAAATCTATATTCCCTTTAGGACAAAAAAGCATAGCAGACCACATGTCATTAATTTTCTCAGTGTGTACACTGCTTTAGAGGTTAGTTACTTTTACGAACATAGGGTTCTTTTTAGTTTATACCCTTTAATCATTAATGTAACTTGAGTATATTTTTGAGTCTGCTGACCAATTTCTCCTAATGTCGAAGGGACTGGAGATGGCTGTTTCTCCTACTGCTGAGTTGGTTTGTTCTCCTACTGCAGAGTTGGTTTTTACTCCTACAAATACCGCAAAAATGGTCACACTTTAGTTTCAGTTGCTTCCCTCCAGAAATTTGGACAAGGAGATCTACATAGTGCTGTTGAAGATTTTTCAAGTACCTAACCGTGCACATTTGGGTTGCAAATTGATTGAGTCCCTGTGCACACTTGAGCAAGCTCCACGAGCTTGGTACACTCTCTTTGATCATCTCCAAGATTCTGATTTTAGAGGTATGGTGGTCGGACTGAGATAATCAGTCATTGATGATTCATCACCTGTCAATGAATCATTCTACGGACAATTGGCAAAATAAATGTCACACCTTATGTCCACAACCAAATCATGGTTTTCTATTAGTTGTCTTTCAGTTGTTGTCTACACCAAAGCTCATACATCGGATGGTAGCAAAACATCAAACAACTGTTGCAGATTTAATAGTGATATCTAAGAAGCAGCCTACAGTTCCAATGATTGAACTCCTTGGTTTCATTGTATTTGTAAAATTTTGGGACAAACATGTTGTCTCTAGTTTAGTCATTGAAGTGTATTAAAGTATATTAGTTAATGTTTAATGAACTATTAGTTATCAACTAACTAATGTCTAGTTATGAACTTAACCACCGATATTCTAACCTATTTCAACATAATAAATACAAGCACCATACACCTCTCAATTTTTCCTATGTGCCTATCTCATTTCTCTTCTTTCTTTTTGTGTTCACATCTTCCAACACATCCAAGGGAATTTCAAGTGGGTGAGTTTGAATGAAAGAATGTGTTGAAGTTGAAGCAGTGGGTGGGTCTCCCTAAAGGCCTCCTTTGTAAAGAAAATCTTCTAAACCGAGCTCTTTGCAACTAGTGTATGAGCTTCCTATTACTATTTTATGTACTTAACACTTTCACATTTCCAAGTTCCTCACACTTTCTTACCCCCTTTCCTCCAATCCCAGTTAAATAGTCTTTGAGTCATGTATATGAGGACTTAAATGTCACATCGCAATTGATGCATACCCAAATACAAGATCCACCACCAACAATGTTTTCCACTACTCTCACATGTCTCAAAAGAGGAGAAGCATCATCATGTTTCATGGGATTGTTTTCACATCAGCCTTAAATGTTAGATTACAATCCCTGCATACACAAATCACGAGAGTCACCACCAAAAATGTTTTCCACCACTCTCACTAGTCTCCAAGGAGAAGAAGTGGGATTATGTTTCAAGGGAATGTTTGCACGTAAGCTTTATTCCTTGCCTTCACCTTGCCCTCCATCTGAAGCTGAATTTGATGCCAATTATATCCAAACCTATAATGGTTACAAGAAACTTGAATAAATAAATAAATAAATCTACACAAATAATGTTAAAACAACTTTAAAAGTTAGAAAAACATTCTAAAAATACATGTGTACATTCTAAAATTTAACTCAAAAACAATATTTTAAAAGAAGTTTGAAAATAGCAAAAAAAATAAAAAAAATGAAAGAATAAATTTTAGAACTTCAAAACATTTATTGAGTTTATACAGAGAGAAGTAAAAGATTATCTTGTATATAAGATTAAAAAATAAATATCATGATCATGAATGATGTGAGCATTCTTCAATGGAGCTTGCAAGAGATTTTATTTCTTCCAAGCTCCATTGAAGAATGCGCACATCATTCATGGCTAATGATGACATAAAAAAACATTTTTTAAAAATGTAAAATATATTATGAATGAAATCAGAAAAACTTGTTTTTCTCTCCTTGAAGCAGCTCCTTATTGCTGGTGCTTAATTCTTCCTTGTTGATCCCAAATTTGTTGTTCTTGCTTCTAAATTCCTTCTTGAAGTTGCTAGTTGTTCTTGCTTCCAAATTCACCTTTTTTCTACTTGAAGCTGCTCCTTGTTGCATTAGCTGCCACTATTTTTAAGAACTGCTGAAATTTTGTACAAAACTGTGATGAAATGATAAGTGTATTTGGCAATGAGATGATAGTGTTATATATAGCATTTGTGTGTATTTGGGATTTTTTTTTAATAAGTTTAGAGTATTTCAATGATACCTTTTTTTTTTTTTTTAAATGTTTTTTTTAATGAAGAAGCACCACTAGAAATGTCTGGGTACATGCCCAGGTTTTACCGGCATTTCACAGTGCATTTATGCATTGTTTCGAACCCATGTGTCATGACAGAAACATATCCAGCCTGAAACGAGGGATGGATGGGAGGGGGGGAGGGTGATCTGGCATTTGCTGCATTCCAGGGGAATGTTGTGAGAATGTCCCCAAGCTATCCCTTTCAAAGGGAGCAGCTAGAGGATGTACCCAATGCATCCCCAAGAATCCATTTTCCACAAAAGTAACCACCATGGACGCGTCCTTGCAAAACATTTCATGATCATTGCAATAAAGTTGAACGAACTTATTGATATATTGTGGTAGGTCAGATTTTTTCACGAAACTAACCATGCCTTTGCCGGCAACTTAAAAGTTCTATGGAGGCACTGTAAAAGCTTCCTCCACTCCTATCAAGTGTAACTGACTTCCTATGATGTGAGAGGAAATCCTAAACCAATCTAGAATGTAGTCCCATGTTTGACGTTTGTGATTTGGCAAACCATGCAACTTTGACACTCCCAAGTATTCAGACTGTTGGCTTCCGATCCGGACTTCATGCTTGGTGCCCTATTTTAGAGTCAATAAGCTTGAAAGCTTTTTGATAATGATCCTCACTATAGTGAGTGTCATTAAAAGGTGTTTTTCCAGAAGCTCTAAGAGGAGTACATGATTGTAGGGACATGATTTTTACATCAAATTGCTCACGATTTCTAACTTACGGATCTAATTCCTTTCCATAGCCAACCCATGGAACTTGTTTAAGCCAAGCTAATGGATACTTCCGAATTTGAAAAATAGCCATTGAGGGCCCTTCGAATTTGATCTACCTTCATATACGAAGATTCGGTCATTAACATAGAAAAGTTATGGAATCTTGTTTAGAGAAATGGGAGATGCTTTTCAAACCATCCATGTTTGATGAAGAGGATGGTAAAGAGAAAATACTGCCTTTAGTGGATGACTTAGCCTTTGAATTTCAGATCAAAATGGATGAGGACACAATAATGCAAAGAAACCTATGGTTGACCCACAGGGAGAGGAGCACTTACAGATATGTTTCACGGGGCAAATACCGAGCAAAGCCAAATGATTTTCACTATACCAGGTCAAGGATGATTGCCCCCATCTATTAAAAAACGAGTTGCAGTCCTAAACCACCCCATTGCAAAGGTGTGACCCAAAATGAATCATCAATAAAACCAAAAAAGCAAGAAGCAAAAAAGGAGAGAGCATGAAAATAAGGTGCTAAAAATGTATGCCAACTTGTTTCCCATTTTTGAGGGACCTAAGAGTGGGATTATTTTTGACAAAGGCCAAAAAGGTAGGGTTGTGTCAGAGTCTTTAGGTTGCAATGTTCGCTTCAATTTGGGTGTTTTGATATATTATATAATGGCATTCCCAATCAATAGTGAACCTTGTGCAATTCTTTCATCAAGATCTATGGTTGTGCCATGGTTAGAAGTAAGCAAGACTCACCTCCAAGTGGACATGTCCTGTGGGGAAAAAAAGTTGAAACAAGTCAAATAACAATGAAATAGACTTGGTTCATCATTGTATAGAATGTATGTAATGTCCCCTTTTCTAAATTAAAGATGATTAATAATATTATTTAAGTTGGGCCTTGTCATTTCTAATCCTTGGGCAACTTAATAATATTATGATTACTAAAATAAAAAATATTTTTAAATACTTAAAGTGAAATTAGTGATTTAACTAAGTTGGCCAAATGTAACTTTATGTTATATTATAAGGCAGCTTATAAAAGTGACTTTTAAAGTAAATCAGGCACCAAAATTGAAAGAACGAGGAGAGAGAAGTTATAAAAGGAGGACAAAGGGGTTTGTTTGGGGATCTATCATCTTAATTGTGTGAGTTGAACACTCATGCTTCTACTTTCGGCTATTGAGGATGAAAACCTCTTATCATTCATCACTAAGGACGAAAACCCTCATTGTGATCACAATTTGGGGATGAAAACCCTCAATTTCTGTTGGTGGCTTCACTCAGAAGTCAAATTTGGGCATACGGACAACCCAGAAAAGGGCTAGGGCATCATTATTGGCTAGCAAAAATGAGGAAAAGCTCCATCATTGACTGGCACAAGGGATAGAAGGGCTGCTAGAGCTTTGGCAGAAATTTTCAGACCCTCTCTTCGGGTGGCAACTTGCATCTTTAAGGAGTTTGTGGGCTTCTAGGGCATAGAAACCCAAATTTCAGTTGTATTTGGCTTCTACATAATTTTTGGAGTTGTTTGCGCTCTTTCGTGTTTATGTTTGGGCTTGGAATCTCTATTACTGTAATAACCCTTTTTGAGGGTTTATATGAATCTTACAGAATTCGGGAAATTTGTAGCAGCAGACTGTAATTTAATTACAGTAGTTTAACTTCTTTGAGATAAGAACCAAAAATTCACTGATAAACATCCACAAACCTTTATCAATTATTAATTAATGAATTTGCAGTTTATTGAGGTCAAGTCGAATTGATATATGTAGATATATACTGCTGGAAATTATTATTAATGCCCAGAAATTGCAGCAGCATAGAAGAATTCAATTTCACATTAAATATTGCTTTAAAATTTACCAACTTCGAGATTACAGCCTTTTTGAACAAGGCGAACAAGAATATGAAGATGATTTGATGTTATCGTATGCCAATAAATCAGAATTCACACATGTGCAAGTCGCACTTCTATAATAAAATAGAATAAATCTGAAAATGCACAAATATCATAATATGTCTTCAATTAATAATCTCTTTTAAGTACAAATGGTTTTAAGCCAAGATGAAGAGTTTTCGTTCTTCAATCAAGGCCTCATAAGGGGTTTTCGTCCCAAGTGGTGAATAATGAGAGCTCACTCCCAAAATCTGGAAATAAAATGTCAAGTCGATATCCCAAATGGATGTCCCACACCCCTTTTTATTCTTCCCAAACATGGTGTCCTTTCCCAAGCATAACCGCCCCTTTTAATAATCTTTTTTAATTATGCTTAGGCCGACCCATGTTTTATTTATTTATTTATTAAAAACATACAAAATATGATTGAAAATGTGGCGTAATTCTTCACCTTGTAATCCTCTTTCAAGCCACGAAGAAGGAATGGCTGAAAGTCTTCTTTTTAGTTGTCGCGTGGGAAAAAGGGACATTACAGTTACCAGGAAACGCTAAGGGCCCCCACGTTTCCTCTTAGAAATGTTTTGGATATGGAAATGGGGGGGAAATGTCACAAAAACATCCCGGAAACGCCTGGGACGTTTCTGGAAATATCCAAACGTTTATGGAAATGTCCCAAGTGTTTCCGGGACGTTTATGCCACATTTTTTTTAAAAGCTTTATAACTTTAAAAAATAAAGAAATCACCTACATTTATTATACCTAAATTTAATCTACCTACCCAAACTTGCTAAAGACACTTCCTAAAAGCTATATAATGACATCTTTGGTTCATTCTAAATTACATTCTTTTTTCTCTTGCTAAATTCTAGAATCTAGATTATTATCATGTATATGTGAATCATTGAAATTGTAACCATATTGAATGATGAATCTTTAGAACTTCAAATATCAATGAATACAAAATATTTTGAGTGTTTTATCAGTTATCTCATATATATATATATATATATATATATATATATATATATATATAATTTAAATTTTTTATAATATATTGTACGGACGTTTCCTGTAATGTTTCGTACCCAAGGTTTTTTGAAAATCGGTGTTTCCACGTTTTGAACCCGTACCTATTTCTGTGCAACATAGCTCAAAATCATTATTTCCAGCCATGTTGGTGAAGTTATTTGCTGCTGTCATATTTTGATTCCAGCTGGTCTGTAAAATACAAAAAACATATTTTCCGTTGTTCTCTTGTGTTATGTTTGTTCCAGCTCTTGAATAAAATATTTTGGGGGGTCTCTATATTTATTTTCACTTGGTTTTGCATGCATGAAGCCATTAAAAATATAAAATCAGATTGTTGTTAGGGCTTGAAGATAATTTTCAGTTTGCTAATTGAATTTGAAGTATTTTCAGTATTTGAATCATAAGGGCTTCAAGGGAAATCCAAAAGTTTCCAGATCTGCCCTAAAAGGGACATTACAAAGCAACTGAAACATCAGTTGGGAAATCCCATTTGCGCCACCACATTAGAAGGAAATCAAGATTAGAAGTAACAACCAAAAATTGATTTGCATTCCAAAGAATTGAGGACAAACACAACCTTAAAATTATCCTCTAGGAGCATTTCTTTGTATCTAAAATGTACACAAAAAACAGGAAGTCATTCTAGTCTTTCTGTAATATGAAGTATTGTCTAGATTTTTTCACAATGAACGCAAATATGTGTATATGTATGATGAAGTGGTCCAAATAGAATCAAAAGGTTACTGATTTTAACCTGTAAATATATGTATTTTATGTGTTAATATTTGATTATGAAAGGTTTTGTTATTTATCTAGTGTATCTGTTTTGCACAAAGAAAATTATGAGGTGTAGTTTCCTTTTCTATAGAATACGCGATTTTTCATTACATACATAACAAAACAAGATTTTTTGAATTGAGATAATCCAAAGGATTTCCAGCCATGGGTCATCTTCAGCCTCTCAAAACCACCTAAAGCAAGGTGAAAGTACAAGCAAAATTGACTGCCAAGAAAGAATTTGGAAGAAAATGCATCATAGAGAAGACAGTGAGGGCAATGGGAACAAGGATCTAAGCCTTTGGGATCTTCTACACCGTCTAAAAGGTCAAGATTTAATTTTAACCTCGCATCCTTTCAAGAAATTATTATTCTAAATTTGGATATATTATCCAGTATTAACAACATTATTATTGTCATCATCGTCATCAAAAAGATATCATTTATTAGTTATTACATTTGCTACATGTTAGATGGACTATTAATTCTTAATTACAAATATATTGCAAAGTTAAATTGACTTATTTCACGACAAATAAATACCAAAGGCATATAGTTGTGCCCTTTATCCATATACGACCGCAAAACACACCCTGCTAACAACCAGAAAACACCGAAATTCAAACTCAGGATGAGTTACACAGTACAATGACAGAAACGGCCTTGGCAGCCCTGCCTGGCAAAATAGTGGTTGTGCATGTGAGAGTGGCAATTGCATTTGTGATGAAAGTGATTTTGCAGTTACTGTCAGATATGCATGTGATAACGGATAACGGTGGTCATTCAATCGATAATGTCAGTCCAGCCCAAACGAGCTGAGATCCTGCCCTGTATGTCAGCAGACATCATTAACAGCTGCAAATCAATGTCTCTACAGTTTCCCAAAAATTGGGGGTTCTTTAATACGCGAATGACACTTCCAACACTTGTATAAGTAAGAGGTGTAGACTAAGACACGAGTGTAGGAGAAAGTGACTGATGAATTCAGTCGTCTTGTGGCAAAGAAAGTGTAAGAGGTAGATGAGAGTTGAGATAAGTGTATTAGCAGTACTGAATTGCTGGTTGCACACTCTATTTGTGCTCTTTGTAGTTTGTCAAATTGGATAAGGAAGGTGGTGATCAGTTGACACTACCATGATGGATGTTACCTTACTAGACTTTCCAAGGTAAAGTCCTTTATGGTATGGTGTGGTCTTCTTCTTTGCTTTTCTTCTGTTATTGTTCTTGCATAATTTCAGAAACAAACTCAAATTATGCTTCCTCTAATAGACATTCTAATTCACTTCCATTTGAAGTACAATTTGTAGTAACAGAAGCAAACTGTCAGACTTGTATTTGATTTCAAGCAAGTAGTGACTTAAAATTACAGATCAGCCCCTCATTGATTACTATATTGATGAAAGCTAATATCACAGAAAACACCAGAAGTAACTTGGGCTAGAATTCGCAATTGCTTTCTAATATTGCATACAATATCTGCTCCTTGATATTAAATTAGTTTTATGGCATCTACCTGTGAAACCAACTAATTTGAAGTCAAAATAATTTTACCGGACACACATAGTGCTTTCATTTTAGCAAATGGTGACACTCTAGGAATTATCTTTATGGCAAATCCAACATATCATCAACACAAATGTTTGTCAATTAGTTTTCTTTATTACTTACAGGGATACTCATAAAGTCAAACGTAACTGGTGATTACATAGCTGAATGTTTTTAACATTTAAGGTAATTTTCTTACCTCTATTGGATGATGGAGAATCAATTTCTGCACGTTCGGATGCCAAGATTCGCCAGGAGCAAGAGGCACACTATCAAATGATGCACCAAACAAAGATCGTACAACTAAAGTAAGACCTTCTAGGCATTGAGATAGAGGAAAATAGGATGCAATTGCCTGCAGATCAAGCAAAGGAATTAAGTCAGTCATTTCACAGGGTTACCTGAAATAAGTATTTGTATGCGTCAAAAAAGTCACAATGGCAAAGCTTCGTCTTTAATTTATCACAATAGGGATGGAAAAAACAATACACTTCATTATCAACACATTGTTTAGGGAAAGAGGCTTTGTGTAACCTACAAGAATGATAAATGAACTTACTGTAGATTCCAAATTGCACGCAGAAGCTTTCATCATGCCTGTGTAATAGGCTTCATCCCAGGGTTCAACACTTCCATTGGCATTATCAGAGATTTGCTTCTTAAATTCACTGATTGAGTGAAGCTCCTAGTCAATTAAATAAATAAAGCCATTATTATATGCGATACTTTCAAATGAACAAACCGAATACTACTGCCACAAATGTTTTTTAATCCCTGTAAAAGATGCATCACAAGAATGAATACCTTGATGTAACCATGAAACATCAACAAAGTGAGCACTAAAGAGTTGGCTGTAAAACACTTTACAGGCTAACCTTGCATAAAGGCTAAGTTGCCAGGAAATGGGTACAAGTTTGAAATGTGGAAACACCAATTTTTAATAAACCTATGAGTAAACAGCACAGAAATGTCCGTACAATATATTATTAAAATCAATTCAAATATAAATATATATAACAAAATGCATAATACTCATTTGTTTAAAGCTATAATGATAGAAAGATTTTCCCTTTCACTCTCATTACAAAGCTTTGAGTTTGGCCATGCTTGTTTGTCCACTAAATAAAAATCGATAATGTTACACTGTATACAGTTACCAGTATGATTATGTCTTATGCAAAGAAGTTAAGATATCATTAGAATTGTTTTGCCTTGAATCGACATACTTCACTGTAGATCTTCGGCTTATTGTAGCCTTTACAACTTGTGAACAAAATATCATGCAATTCAAGTAGAGTTTCCTGTTTTAATTCCATAATGTTAGAATCATGGTCCTTTTTATATGTCAAAGAGAAAATTTACATGCAAAGCCTTAAATATTTTGTCCTTGAACACTTATTGTTTCTCATTCCTTTTATTTGGCTTTTTTTTAAATAAATTTATAAAAAACGTATAGCGCTGCTGGTAGAGCTTGGGTATGGCCAGTGGATGGATCAGGCACGACAGAGCCATACCCAGGATTTGGCAGCATACCCGGAATGTTTCTGGGGCGTACCGGTACCTGTACCAAATATGTTCCAACGTGGGTACGGGGGCCCTAGGTGTTTTCGGGTATCCCAACATAAAGGCCTTCCAAATTTTCCAATTTTAGAAATAAATAATTCTTACAATATTTACAAAATTTGTATAGAATAACAAAAAATATGTTCTTATTTGCACATATACTAGTTTATTTATATAGCAAAAAAAAATAGACTTCATGAAACACAAATTTTCATTTTTTCTCTGGAGCACCTCAAACCCCCTCACTCTCATTCTTGGCATGATTTGTTTTGATTCGACATTGAGGACCTTAAAGTCCCCAGGCCTACAACCCATAACAAAGGCAAGCACGCAATACTAGATTTGTATCTACCTCTAGACAATTTCTAGCCTTGGGTGTTACGAGAGGTCCTAGAGGAAAACCCTTGTTTCCTCCTATGATTGTCCAACCTAGCTCATTGGGCCTAGATGTTATCTTGCATTGGTTCTCTCGTGGTTGTGTATGATATTGTTGTTGGTTGTTCTATACGAAACCTTGTTTTCAAAGTGTGACAATGTAGGTATAATTGAAGGGTCCTTCCATCACATGACTATTTGCACTTTACACCTCGTGGCTTAGGGATTAAGCGCTTTAGACCTCTAGTTATGTTTTTTGGAATTCGATTACTTTTCAGAACCTAGGGTTCCTTTTACACTAGTAATTTTCTAATGTAACCAATTGTAATTTTGAGTCCCATCAACCTACTATGGTCACTTCTTGACATTAACATGATTACCTTCATTCATGAATTCTGGATTGGCTTTGATATAAAAATAAAATGTTGCATTGAAATGAAATGAAATAATTTTAATCACGTCCACAATACCTAACGGTCTATGGAACCACAGAATGCACAAGCTGTCTCAACTGCTCAAAGATTCGCAGGTCACATAAGATCTTTAAGAAAATTTGTTCCCTTTACAGATTTGGTTGTATCTTTAAAAAGTTAATAAACAATAATATATCATCACTAAGATATACATTGACTTTCTCATTTTCCATGTTACAAGAAAATGCATGGTATGTAACCATGTTCCAAGAAAACACAGTACATATGCTATGAAAAAGTGATACCATATAAAATCTGAATTATCCTGACAGAATTATAGAGGTGTCTCATTACAACTAATCTTAGAATAGTGTGGTCATATTAAAAGGGAATAAAATGTATATATGTACAATTCTATTCTTTATGTACAGAACACTTGTCAACATTCAATACACAAACACATGCTGATGTTGAAAGATGTCTTCAATTTTATACTTTGTAATATCTTCCGATGATTATTCTCTGTGTGTAATATGGGCCTAAAAATGTAAAGAATGGTCCCTCTAAAAATGTGTAAATAACAGAATGAGAACCATAAAGAACAGACATAGTTAAGTAATAATTGTTAGGACAATTGTTCCATGGGTTAACAATATTGACTAGAACAATTTTTTAAATGTCCATACATGTAACACATCATTTTCATGTATTATGTTATTCGATGTCATAATCCACTGACTTAACCATGTAGATGAGCATAAAATTGTTATTTCTCAAAACCAGTCTACATCTAGTCTAGCAAGTCATAGTCTGGCAGGAAAACAGAGTAATTTCCATGATGATCATCCAGGTTCAAGCCTGAGTAGCTTACTACCAGTACTAAGGCATCCATGTTCATACGGATCACAACAGAACACAGTTGGGTACAATATTTAGCCTTCAGACGATATTTGGCAGAATAAAAACCTCTTAAATGTAAGCACTAAGCTGAAAGGTGTTCTAAGCTTGTGTAATATCCCCAATGGGATACCACTTCAAAATGCATAAAATAATGAAAATTTACAGCCAAATAAAATACTGATTTTTACTGAAAATGACCAGCTAGGACAGCGAATAGTATTTAATCGATATCTCACAAAATACTAGCCCAAAGTGCATGAAATTTTGAGGGAAGATTACAATAATAATAATAAACACTAGAACAACATTTTTGGAATTCTATATCACTGCTAGAGAATTACAGAGTGCCCTGGACGGCTGATAAACTTCTAAAATCCGTAAATCACCAAATACATGAGCATGAATTAAGAGTCTTTCGAAATACATTTAACAAATACAAGAAATAATATTTCCACCTTCAGATCTGACAACGGCCAACTGGAAAACCCCCAAATAAAGGTTGTAAGTCGCCTCGCTTGGAATGGGGTCGGAAAATGATGGAGGCGCCTTCAATGTGTTACCACGCCCAGCCCAAATGGATGCCGTGAATCTGATCTGGAGCCCCTCTGATTGTCTTCTCCAAATGCCCCCAAAACCAATGAAATCCTTTCTCTGAGACCTCTGATATTGTCTCTGCCACACAACCCTGAAAATGGCTCCGAAATGACAGACTAGGGTAGATCTCTCACTACCGAAGAATGCCCTGCTAGCTAGGGACGGGTCTCTCACCACCAAAGTTAGGGTCCCTGTGGGATTCGACTCCATAAGTTTTAGATGCGCGACAGCAGCAGCTGCACGTGAAAGGGTCAATAAAATGTATATGACAAAAGTTCCTCTCCTTTCTCTCCTAGCTCCTTATATACATTCCAAGGCAAAAGAGCCCCGATAGACCAAGACGCGTTTCATTCCACGGATGGGTCAATAAAATAAAAGTAACTAAAGTTACTTTTTCCCGTTTAAGTCGCCAAGGTCCAAAGTGACCCCCAAATGCCAAACACGAACATTAGTACCATGCGGCCCCTTCTCAGTAGCCCCCAGCGTCCCCAGCCCCTTGGATATGACCACGGCTTGGACTCGCTTGACCCTTAGGCCTTTGGCGCAGGAAAAAGGGGACATTACAGCTTGCGGTGCATTTCCTTATGTGTAATTGATGGCGAGGTGAGTGTTACAAGTTCTCTTCTCAAAAATTGTGTACATCTACCCCCTCTATAATGAATTAACATCCAGCTAAATGTACAAATTAAAAACTCACATGATAGGGTTAGGTATGCATGTAGGGTCTGCTTAAGTTGTTTGTTCAGTAGTGGCCCTTCCAATATAAAGCTAGAATTGTTGTAGATGCTAAAACAGAAATGAAAATCGCTAAAGAAGTTGAAGTCAAGGTTTGTGCCTGCACAGAATTTGAAGTCAAACCAGGTAAAAAGGATTTGAGTTGTGCAAAATACAATGCAGACTGAGAAACTTTATAGTTTTTCTCAAAGTACCAAAGTGCCCTCTTATGCATGAGCAGCCTCCATAGCCTTTTTTCTTTACTTCAGATTATTCGTCCAACTGAGCTTGCCATAGCTTCATCTGCTCTCTATGCCTATAAACTGATTTTTCTATACAGCAATGGTTTGTTTCAATGCTGCTATCGCGTGCTCCTTATCCTTCAAGTTATATGCCCATTAGATCACCTCTTTAGCCTTGTACACTCCATTGTGCACATTATCAAATCCAGTGTTGGCTTTCAGATGGTGGTGGATGATGATGCTGTCATTTCTTCTAGCCCAAGCTTTTCTATCTGTGTGTGACAGTAGCGGTCATAAGCCTTGGTCTCTAGATTTTATCTCCATCGGCTCCTTGTTTCATTTAGTGGCATTTACCTCATGTGAGCTTGTACAACTTCATAGATCATATGGTTTGGGGTTTAATTGATATGGATTCAACCACTATATTTATCTTTATAGTATTTTAAAGTTTTCTTGTTTAGTTAATTTTAAGCAGATAAGGTCTTTTACCCACCTTTGTATTGAAAGTTGCAACTAATGTACTTTGGATTCCCATCAACCTACTTTTCTCATTAGTGGAACTGGACACTAGTTTAATCTCTTTATGCATTCCTTCTTTCCATCTACATTCAGTATGCCGTCATTTTTGCCTAGCCTTAAGCTATGTAAACCTCCATGATCATGTTCTGCTGCCATAGATCACAATTTTTCATTTGGAAGCTTTATGTCAACCATCTCTCTTGTTCCTTCAGATTCTTGTTCATTTCTATTACCATAGCAGTTATGCAATCCTCAAAATCATTTTGGTTTTTTTTGTCATTTCCACATACATCTAGATGCACCACACTAGGCACGTTCCTCGACAACAGTTGTGATTTTAGGATACCCTACAAGTGGTCCCGACTCCCTACCTTATGCATATTTAGCTTCTTTCTGTTAACCACAGTACTACCAAAACAATGTTTTCTTAGTGTTTTCTTGCTCACCCTGAGTAAGCTATCTTATTGTCACAATCTATGTGTATGTCTCGCTCTTTTACTTTCCCTCTACTGATTTCAGCTAGACAACTCCATCAATTTTTTGGGTTGGACAACAAACTCTCTTCAACTCTCTTTGTTGTTCTAAAATTCCATATACATGAATAGAATTTTGACTTCTGCTGCCAATAGCTCTATTCTTTGCTTCCATGCCAACTGGATGTGTTCTAATTAGCATCTTAACTAGCTTAGTACCCATTCAGTCATATGCAATGGTAAGACAATTTCATAGGAGGTCAGTGATAGCTAAATAAAGTAGATTGAATAAAACAAAGCAGTTTCTTGACTGAGTCTATGGTGTTAAGTACACCATTATTTGAAAAAAAAAACTTATAGATCTTTAGGTTTGACATATATGGGCAGCTCCATCTTTAGTATACATGGTGATTATGCAGAATGAAAGCTCCCTTTCTATGAATAGGTCATGACCATATATACCTGTCAGCCTTCAAAGAGAGGGAGCTCTCATTTTGTATTCTCCCTAGCCATATGGTATTGTACTTTTCTATATGATAATAGCATTAATGTTGCTAGGTCATGACCATATATACCTGTCAGCCTTCAAAGAGAGGGAGCTCTCATTTTGTATTCTCCCTAGCCATATGGTATTGTACTTTTCTATATGATAATACTTAAAGTACCTTTTTGGCGACTTGAGGGATATGTATTGCATTTAATGTTATATTTCTTTGTTGGGGCCGCCTTTTTGGGCCAAGGCGCCTAGGGGGAAAAAGTAACTTTAAAATATTTATTAAATGGGCCCTCTCCATGGGAAAGTGCGCCTTGGGGGGTTTTAGGGTTTCTTTGACATGAAAAGGTTATAAAAGGAGAAGAGGGGGTGAAAGGATAGTCACTCATGCATACACTTATATTTCTTTTTCATGGTGCAGCTGCTGTTTGCAAACTTTTAGCTTGTGGAGTAAGATCCCACGGGAACCCTAGCTTCGGTGGTGAGAGATCCATCCCTAGCTAGCAGGGCATTCTTCGGTAGTGAAAGATCTACCCTAGCTTGTCATTTGGAGTAGATTTCAGGGTTGGTTTTACAGAGATATTTTCAGAATTTTCAGAATTAGGGTTTGAGGATTTTTGAGAGTTTTTGTGGAGATTTTCAGCTGGTTTTCGGATCAGACCTACGGCAGCCATAGAGGAAGGATTCGGCATCATCTACAGAGGGTTTCACAAGGGTTTTGACCATTTTCCAAAGGGGGCGACTTGTTTGGGAAATTGCAGCCCTAATTTCTAGGGTTTCCAGCTGGCCGTTTTCAGATTTGAAGGTTGGAAAATCATCTACTATATTTATATATGTTATTTCCAAAGTTTCATCATTATTGCATTTGTATTCGGAAAGATATTAATTTTCGAAGTTTCCCAGCTATTTTAGGCACGCTGTAATTTTCTGGCAGCGTTATAGTGACTGAAAAATTCCAAAAATATTTCCCTTGTGTTCTTCATATTATTATCTTGTTCCAGTTAAAGTTTCAAGTATTTTGGACGGGTATTTTGAGAGTTATTCATATTTTTCTGTTTGCTGCCCTAGCTGTACTTTTTCTGCATAAAATCTGCACAAATCAGATTTAGTATTTTGCTGCAAATTTCTGTGTGTTGTCAATTTTGTGGTAAGATCCCAACTAGGGATATTTCAGTTAAGTGACATTTGTGCCTTATCTGATATTTAATTGTTGTAATGCATTTAATATGGGTGGCATAGGTTGAGAGAGTCATTTAATGTCATATGGGTAGTATGTCGCTGAGAGCAATATTATAGAAGTCGGTGCTTGGTTCATATAAGAATTCACCCTGTGGAACATGAGAGTCAGTAAATGCTTTTGACAATGGGAAAATGCGGATTTAGAATGTGAGTGGTAGCTGGTAGTCAAGATCTAATGTTGACTTGAATAGTTGTATTGTAAGGTTGTATTTGTTTGCGACGAGTCTAAATGATTGTGCAAGCTTTGTTTCCTCATTGAAATCAAATAAAGTGCCTTGGTCTGAATATGCTTTCACTGTTGGCTACGAAGTCTGCAAGTCTACCCTTTCTAGATGGTTGCAACCGGTTTGCACAATGCTGCATTGTCTAAGACTGTCTTTAATTGGATTCACATAATCATGCGCAAGGGAAAGGAAGATTCATGCATGGAAGTGTCGGACAAGGTAGTGGCATAGGAGTTTTATATGCAAGAAGGTGAAGGCTAGCATCTATCTTAGTGTCTTAACTAGCTTGAGTTTTGCATAATTTTTAGGCAAAGGTTCAACATTCTGTAGTAGAGTTAGAGCCATCCTATGGACAAGGTAATGTGGACGTGGACTCATGTGTACATGTTTTAGCTTGTTGGAGAGACATGGCCATTTGAGTAGCCAAAATAGCATAACATGATGGTGGTATGAGTTCATTGATGCAAATACACATTGCACAGGCGATTGTCTCTACAGACCACACCCGTCGACCTTGTTTAGTCAGATGTCATCACATGGGGAAGTCAAAGACGGAGAGCGGTGCTTCATCGTACTTATTTTAGGTGATGAATAGAATTGGCAATAGAGTAGTCTGAGTGCATTGAATGCAAACAAAGGTGGCAATGCTAAGAAATAGATGTTGAGTGCACATTGTCTAATCATAGGATTAGGTGAAGAAAGTATTGCATCAATTCATCGCATTAGGACGAAATAGAGCTACGAAGAGGCTCTGATTGATCCCTATATGACCCATTTGCAACAGAAGAATTTGATCTAGAACCATGTGCAAGTCGGGAGGGAAGTGCCAAAGTGATAGTTGATTGTGAAAGTATAGATAATTTGGTTTCAGGTAAGACATGGTAGATAAGCTTGGTCTAAAGTGGATAGTGTACTGCTCAAATCAGCTACAAAGTAAGGTATCTTAGGTCGCCGAAAAAAAATATCATTACTATTTGACTTGAATGAGTAATAGATCTGCACGTGTTTCTAGATTACCTGCATATAAGGATGAGGTATATGATGCTTGATGTAACTGCCTACAAATGCTTGTCATATACTACTTAGAAGGACTTGGCAATTTAATAGGAAAGCGCAACATGATGGTCGCACAAATACCTACATGCCGGTGAAGGACTGGGTTCTAGTAGTGATACACCTTTAGTCCCTTGAAGGAGAAGTGAAGAAGTGGAAACATGGTCAGAAGGTCATTTGCACTCTGTAATAGGAAAGCAATTCTTGAGAAGGAATGATCCCCATTTGATCACTTCACAATTGTTTTTGCAAGGTGTATCCCTGAGCTTGATCCTACATAAGCAGTTTGCTCGTAGACAACTTGAGAAGACATGGCTGGTATCACTTAGTCATGATTGAGTGTTAGCAAAAGTCATATTGAGTGATCTTTCTAGATGGGTTACCACCCAAGAGAGATATAGAGTCGACTGCATGGACTTGGAATGTCTAGGTTCGAGTTTACGTTCAGACAAATCAGCATACAAATTGACACTCGAGGAACATGCAGAAGTGCAAGGGTGGAAGTAAGTGGGCTTTGTTGGATCAAGGAAATGCTACGACATCAAAAGGTGATGTTTGAAATACCCCCAAAATGTCTGGTAATGAGTAGTTCCAATAGCAAATAACACAGGGAGGATACAAGAAGAGGATGGGAAACAAGGGGTGGCCACTATGTGCCCAGAGCAATATAATCATAGATCAAGCTAACGTGAAGTGTAAGGCTTATACTATTTCCACATTCTATGCATGGATGCACATGGCGAGTATTGACTACGTGGAGCACAAATATTTTTCAAATATAGATTTGAAGAGTGGATACCTCTTGATCTGCATAAGGGGAGGATGATATGAGAAGACAATGTTCAAAATTGTAAGAGGAATTTGTAAACAGTACTTGGACTAATTCATGCTAGACGGTCATCCCAAATTTGAAAGTAATGATCGCGTGACTCATGAATGAAGACTTGAAGCTTCTATTTTTGGGAAGATAGGATGCATGTCATACCTCCTAATCTAGATGACGTTTTGGTTTTTAGCAGGAAAAAAGATGAAACATCTGACACACTTGAGGCAAGTGTTGCAATGGTTTGTGACATGAGAAATTGTTGATAAATTTGAAGAAGTTGTAATTTTATAAAGAAAGATCTTCAAGTATACCCGGGTTGTTGTGATTTCCCAAGAAGCGTTTAGAAGATGGATTCAACTAATAAAAAGATGAAGAATGGATAGGAAGGTTGGCCATCCCATGTGACATGAGATAGAAAAGAGTTTGCATGTCGACAACAAGATGGATAAGAACACAGTTTTCAATGATTGAAGAGGAAAGTGATTGAACAAATGGTGTTGAGCGATTGAGCTATGATTTCTCTACAGGTTTTTCAAGTTGATTGCGACATGAGTGGCACAATTAATTGACTATGGTGTTTGCAGTCAAGAAGGACAGACCAATAGCCTTATTTTAAGCATCTATGAAGCTGTTGATGATGCGAAATCAGAGCACCCCCGAATGGTCTTGTTGTAAATGGGGCAATGTTATGCGGGTGATTGCACACCCCCCCTTTTCCAGCCGTCCCAGACGTTCAGGTCAGGGACGAGACATCTCCTTGACATCCCAAAGCTCCCACAAAAAAGGTTGGTTCTTGCCCCTCAAGTTTAGGGGATGCCACTTGGGACGTCCTAATGCAAGTGCAACTACTAGAGCTAGGGGACGCCGTGATGTAAAGCTTCCAAGGGGATAGGGATAGAGGGACGTCGCATGAAATAAACCTACACCATGAGCTTTTTAAAAAACATTAAAAGGAGTGCTAACCACTTCCCAACCTGCAAAACATAATTTTAATAGAAATGTTTCTATGTTTTTTAAGGGTGGTCCTTCTAACCTATTATAACTATGTTACTACATTACCTAACCTTAAAAGCATCATTTTTTTTTTTTATAAAAAGCACATTTCACACTCATTGTAATCACACAAAGCAAAGATACAAGAGTAAAAAGAACAGAGAAAGAAAGAACAAGGAGTAAGAGAAAGATGCAAGAACAAGAGCAAGCGCATAAGAGGTTAAAGAGGTCATGTACATACACATCACTCTTTGCTTTTTCCATTTGAATTTCCAAAGTGCAAAGTTATAGCAAGTGGAGGGCATGAAGCCATTGACATTTTTTTGGAGGAAGGCTTGAAGCCGCAGGAGTATAGGGGTGCATGGGAAGAGAAAATGACTTTTTTTTGTTACCCTTTACATATTATAGGATTAACAAAAATTGAGGGAATGAGATTAAAGGGAAAAGGCATTGCAATTGCTTGTTTTAATTTCTAAATGTATTCATTATTGTTTTTTTGCAACAGTGGGCAAACCTGTAAAATTTCATCTTCTTGTTTCCTGCCTTGTGGATTAGCAAGGGAAGGAACCTGAATGATAAACCTGGGTATGGCATTGTCATTGCTTGTTTTTTTTAAAAATTTGCCCACCAAACCCATTCATTGTTGTTTTCTAATTACCCCATGCTAAAGTGCTCGATTCATTGCTTTTTTTTGACTGTAATTTTCTGAAAAATGGATGGAGCAATGGAGGGAAGTTGTAGATAAAGGGGCCACATGTTGCATTGACTTGTTTCAATCTCCACCTACCCACCGAGTTTCTAAATATATTCAATGTGTCCATTGTTTTTTTCACTGAATCCCCTAGTTCCAATAAGTTATAAACTTATATTAAATTTGGCCATAAATTATAATGTATAGTTATGCATTGTTTTATTTTTGGCCATGATTATTGCAGTCACCTCAAATTTCAAAATGAGTTACAAACAGTGACCTATGAAGCTGAACTGTGAGTGCTTCGCATGCCACATGGGTCGATGAGATCTCCTGTGCAACCTACCCGCCTAACATGCCAACAGGTCACACCTAACTGGCTAATAGTCTACGATGCAACTTGGCGGGATGTGGACAAGTTTGAGTAGCCCCTCCACAATTGTTGAACAAGTATGCTAGGGGACCTTTTGATAAGAAAAAACCGTTTGAAACAATTTGGTCAAATTATTCAGGGTCCTAGATCAAACATTTCAGGGGGCATTAAAACATGGAAATGCAACATATGCTCATTATCTGGTCAGGTAACATTACTAGGCTGAATGCATATTTATTGCACATCCCGGGGAAAGGTGTAGGCATGTGTGGACAACTATCACTTGAAGAGAGGTCAGAAATGGTGAGGCTGTATAACTGATATATGATAGAAAAAGTTCCAGAAGTTCGTGTCCGTCATGGAGGTGACACCCCTTCTAGTTCTCACTCTTCAAGAACTAATACTGGTTTCTCAAATACTGCAGGTTGCAACATCTTATGAGGTGATTGAAGTGGATGCTTTTGGTAGTAGGGGGAAGAGGAAGGTCGTGGCTTCCAATCCAATTGTTGACATGTATGATACAAAGGCTAGAGAAGAGGTTGATGATGCCATTGGAAAATTCTTTTTTGCTACTGCCATTCCATTTCATGTTGCTCGCTCTCCTTATTTCAAGGAGGCTATGGCTAAGGTAGCCAAAACAAGTGTGAGTTATGTGCCCCCAGGAGACACGATGTTGAGAACCACAATCTTGGATAGGAACTATTCCAAGGTTAATTTACTGATGGAGGAAATGAGGTGCACATGGGTCTCTACAGTTGCAGCATCATCATGGATGGGTGCACAGATATCAGACACCAACCACTCATAAATATCATTGTTTCATGCAGAGAGGGTCCTTACTTTTTTAGGGCAGTTGATTGTTCAGGGAAGAAGAAGGATGCAGAGTTCCAATCCACCATTTTGTGAGATGCTATTGAGGAGGTTGGCCATGCCAATGTTGTGCAAGTTATTACAGATGCAGCTTATGTGTGCAGGGCGGCAGGTAAGCTTGTCGAGGCTCATTATCGACATATATTTTGGACCCCATGTTGTGTGCATGCCATAAACAATGCACTAAAAGATATTGGAAAAATTGATTGGGTCAAAAATGTAGTGGTGGATGCTAGAGATGTGCAGATGTTCATCTGCAACCACCATACGTCATTGGCACTCTTCTGTAGCTTTTCGAGGAAGGAATTCCTCAAGCCAGTGGACACGTTTTGCATCATATTTTATTTTGCTGGATAGGATGGATGAGTTGCAGGAATCATTACAGTGTATGGTCATGACATCAGAGTGGTCTTGACATCAGAGTGGTCTAGGTGGGATGGGTCGAAGATAGAGCAAGGGAAGAAGGTGAAAGCAATTATGGTGAATCAAACATTTTGGATAGATGTGAGATATATCACATCCATAATATCTTCAGTTTTCAATGTGATAAAATATGGGGATTCTGAGAGCCCTAGCCTTGGTCAGATATACGAATGTATTGATAGTATACTTGGCCAGATGAAGGTTGTTGTTCCGCAAGGGACCCCACCTTGGAGTTCTACCATCACCATATTCAGCCTATCATTGAGCGGAGATGGGAGAAGTTGAACACTCCTTTACACATGGTTGCATATGCACTAAATCTGAAGTGGTATGTTGAGAGGCCTGGCAAAGTTCTCCCAATAGATGATGAAGACGTGAGGAAGGGTTTTTTGAAAGCCCTCAAAAAAATGTATAATGCAGAGGATGCTTCACGAGTCAGAACTGATTGGCTCAAGTTCACTTTTCTGGATGGCTACAAAAAATCATCAAAGATAGACATGCCCACATTGGCACAGGAGAGTCCAGTTAGTTGGTGGCGATTGTATGGACATGCAGGATTGCTATGTACACTTGTTATTCGTCTTCTTTCTCAGGTTTCTAGTTCCACTGCTTCTGAGAGGAATTGGTCAACATATGGGTGGATCCACTCTCTTAAGAGGAACAAACTTACCTCTAAGAGAGCAGAGAAACTTGTTGTACATAGTGCCCTGTGTCTCATGGATCGCAAGACACCTACGTACAAGGAGAGCCCAACATTGCAGTGGGATGTGGATTCTGAGGATGCAAGGCAGATTGATGAAAACCAGGAGCAGCGAGGACTGGTTGATATCTCCTTTGCAGATGCAGATGACGTTGATACAGATACTTCTAGTGAGGAGGAGCGGTTCGCAACTGTTCCTTCGGAGGGCTCTGATAGTGATTTTTGAGTTGTACTTGTCACTTGTCATTTTGGTTATGTAATGTCATTTTGGTTATGGGACATGACATAATATTTCGTAACATATGTAATGTGGGTGTAGTTTTACTCTTCTCATGTTGAAGATTGAAGAGTAAGACTGAGACTTGTTTTTTATTTTCATCTTTACAGTTTCACTATTTACTATTTAGTCTTTCCTTGTCATGTTGAAGTTTTGAACATTGAATATAATATATATAGCTGTAGCATTTTGGGCCTTGGCTTATGTGATGAATAATTGGATTAATCATTAATGCTTTCAATCTTCAAACTTTCAATTTTAAGTCTTCGTTTATTGAATTATTCATGTTATATTTCTAAAATTAATAAATTATATATGTTTTTATATTTTTTTTATTAGTCATCCCCTTGTCGTCCCCCCGTCGTCCTGAAATATTCAAAAAAAATTGTCATCCCGGAGTCTTAGGTAACTATGCTTTTCTCTTTCTTCTAATCTTTCTACGTTACCTAAACCATAGGGATATTCCACAACAAAAGCCAAACCTAAATGAGGGGGCTTCTATGCAAGTTGAATATGACGCCTTGATAAAGAATCATACCCAAGAGTTGGTGGAATTACCTCCAAGTAGACAACCCATTGGATGCAAATGGGTGTTCAAGGTCAATGCGAATCCGATGGTGTTTTAGAAAAGTACAAAAGCATGTCTTATTGCAAAAGGATTTTCACAACAAGGGGGGATAGACTATGAGAAGACTTTTGATCCACAACGAAGATGGTCACATTTCGATTATTTCTCTCCATAGCAGCTTAGTATGGTTGGAATGTGTTCTAGATGGATGTAAAGAGCGCCTTCCTGAACAGAGATTTGTATGCAAAGATTTACATGTGGAAACGTGATCGTGATCATATAGTTTGCAAGTTGATTAAGTCTTTGCATAGGCTTAAGTTGGTTCCAAGAGCTTGATATATCGAGATTGATCGGCATCTCCAGCATTCTAGATTCAAAAGAAGTCTTTCTGATCAAATATTTATGTCAAAAGCAATGATGATGATATTGTGATTCTTATTGTATGTGTTAACGATCTAGCCATCACAGGTAGTGGGGCCGCTGCAATTCAGCAATTGAAATCAGATTTACGTGTTGCTTTTGACATTACCGTTCTAGGCCTCCTTCACTATTTCTTAGGTGGGGAATTATAGCAACATTACCATCTCATTTTCAAAGTTCAAGTCAAGCATGCCAAGAGTCTCTTGAAGAAGTTTGGGATGATAGATTGCAATCCCTCTTCTACAGTTATGAAGGTCAAGCTGAGGTTGTCAGCCAACCATGATTCATCACCATTCGATGAATCGCTGTACAAACAATTGGTGGGCAACCTGGTATATCTTATATCCACATGACTGGATCTATGTTTTGGTGTTAGCTATCTTTCTTAGTTTCTGTCTCAACTGAAGCTCATACATTGGACAACAGCAAACTGATTTTTACGATATGCCAAAGGAACTCTAGACTTTGCATCTTATAATAGAAGATGCAGATTTTAGACGGACAAGTTACACAAACTCTAATTGGGTAGGATTGGTAGAATCTTGGAGATCTACCACCAGTACATTTTTTTTCTTTAGTTCCAGAGTTGTTTCATGGCAGAGCAAGCTTCAGCATACCATGGCTTTATCTATGACCGAAGCAGAGTACAAGGTAGTAGTCCATGATGGTTGCAAAGCAGTTTGCCTATGTCAGATTTTGATCAATTGTCAACTTCCTCACACTACACCTACTCCACTTTCCATTTTCTGGGACAATCAAGGTGTATTGAAGTTGGTGAAGAATGTGGTATATCATGCTCACACCAAATACATTGAGATTCATCATCACTACATATGACCGTTGATTCTAGTGAAAGTTTTCTTCACTATTATGCCTCTCAGGAGCAACCTGCAGATCTGATGACTAAACCCCTTAGTTTCATTTTATTTGTAAAATTTTGGGACGTAGTAGTTTCCAGTTTAGTCACTGAGGCAAGTATAAAAGATATTAACTAATTAATTATTAGTAAATACATCTCAGTTATCAACATTCTCAACCTCCTCACCTGAATATATAACTTCTTTGTAATAATAAAACATGGACACACACAAATTATGTTAGTGCCCCTTGTATTATCTTCAATCTTTCTCTCTTCCATACTAACAAAGTCATTGCAAGTCATCCATTTCATGTGGCATGCATTTTCTAATTTACTACACATACATGAGAATACAAAGGATTATGATCTGAAGTAATCATGCTCTCCTTCCCTAAGATGAAGTGCTGAGCAGCTATCCAATGTAATGGTTCCTTTGAGCACATAGTCTGACCCAACAGACATGAAATGTGTAAACCTCCCAACATGAATCTTTGATTGAAGTTGCGAAGGTGAAGAAAAGTTCAAAGCTCGATAGGGTTGCACATGCAAGGCCATTCCTTGATGCCTCAATCTTCTTCATGTTTACATGTATGCCTTCTTTGTCAATGATATAGCCCAAGTATTGTATTTATGCTACACCAAAAGTAAACTTTCCTAAGATACCCAATAATTTGTGTTGGCAAAGTGTCTCCATGTTCTAAATAATATGATGTCGATACTCTATCTATGTATTTCAATAGAGGCGCATGTCATCAAGATAAAAAATGACAAATGAGGTTTGTAATGGGGCTATGAATGTCATTCATTAAGCATATGAATGTGGTTCGCATGTTCATTAGGCTTGAGGTCATCACTAACCACTCATGTATAGACCTTTTGTTTTGAAGGTTATCTTATAAATATACCATAATCTAGAAAGCACTTGATAATACCCTATCTTTGAATCAATCATATTGAAATATTACACACCTTGAGCTGCTCTAAAAGATCATCGATGTGTTGTAGTCGATACCAATTCTTGTTAGCATTCTTATCAAGGGTGTGATAGTTGATAGTAGATACACAACTGTCATTAACTATCCTTCAGAGCATTGAAGATAGGATTGCCACAAGAATATGCAATGTGAATGACTTTTTGTTAAGATTCGAATATCCATAGTACATAAATCACATGCATGAGAGATGTTTGGTTGGCTAATTTACCGTAATATTTAATGCATTCAAAAATAAAAATAGAAATACCCTTGAGGTAGGACAACACAATATAATATTGATTAGAGAAGGCTTCACCACACAAGATTTCCCTATGACAGCCAAACTCGCTATGCCACTCCACTCTATAATACCCAATTGATCCTTGATTGCTCGACTCCAAATGATTGTTATGACTCTCTATTTATTATATCTCATCTAATATAACTAGGGTAGTTTAAACTCAACAACCACATTATCGAATACAAGTGACCCTTACATCCCAAATACAAAGATTTATCAGTTATATGTGTGCCCATGTCAGCATCTCCACAACCTCCATACATATCACAATACCATGGGCCTTCATCGATAACATTCCACCCCACTTATTGCATAACATTCCACCCCACTTATTGCATAGTATTCTACCAACCCCCCCCCCCCCCCCCCCAAACAAAGTTTCACCCTCAAAACATGAGCACCTAGAAGAGACTAAATAGTAAAACTTTGCAAAAGTTCATGCATTTGATGTAGTGCTCGATAATCCATCCATCCACATGCAATCTCAATTGGTGATCGTCCTTGATGAATCTAGGCTTCCAATATGCTACTCTAATTCCAAACTTGTTCATAGTTGTTTCTCCTCTAAAGTTGTCCATAGTTGATTCTCCTCTAAAGTTGTCCATAGTTGTAGTTGCATTTTTTATTCCATGTAGGTCCCATAGTCATTAGTCTTCTCAGGCTCCAGGTTACCTAGCCATGATTATTTCCTCTCACAATGATGTGGATGTCAACACACTGCAACCTTTGTAGACTTGACTACCATTCTTGTTTCAACATTTTCTTCCACCTAAGCCTTTGGCTCTCGAGTATGTCAAGGATTTGAGCTTCCTTCACAAGTACCCATGTCCATCTCATGCTTTCTTCCCAAATCTTCTGTATTTTTTTATTGAGACTTTCTTATTCTCTTCTTCCATGGTTTTCTTGCACTCTTCGTTGGATTCTTCCTTATGTTCCTACTGAGTTTCTTTCATATGTTTTTCTTCAAATTCTTCTTCACCCTCTTCATTAGACTTCTTGTGTACTTTTATTTGTTTATTTAGATGTAATATCATGCAACATATTCTTCTTTTTCTTGAACCACACATTCATAAGCTTCTTCTTGAACTCAATATTAATAGTTTTCAAAGTATTTGGCTAAGCATACTCGAAAAATATTCAAACCATATAGCTAAAGCATAAAAATAAGAATGCAATACATAACCATCCAAAATGAACTTTAAAAATGAAAATTCATAAACATGACTCTTCTCACCGTGTACTTGTGTCTTCATTATAGTGCTTGTTTGAACTTGTAAACCCTTAACCAAGACAGTATTGATGAAGTTCTAACTGCTAGTAGGGATGATGGAGACAATAACCTTCTTTTGAATACATCAATGAGTCATTCATGTGCTCAATAGTCCACAACCACCCCAATCAATAGGTTGGAGGTCAATAAAGGTTGAGAGAAGCTCTCCATCTATCAAGAAATTGCTCTCTCAATGGTCAAACCCTAAATTTTATCCATTTCCTTCCTACAAGATTAAATATTCATTGTTGGAAAGATGGAAACCAAGATCTTGGATTAATCTGTCTTTTTATCATCCAAGGGTCAGGTTTACTTCTCCTTTTCTAGAACAGGGATTTGAGTGTTATCTTGTGTTGTGGAAATCTCTTAATCTTTGTTCAACGCTAACTTGTGAAAACCTCTTCATCTTTGTTTTGCACTACCTTTTCATAGACTTCATTGCTCTCCTTCAATTTGGATATATATGCATCTTTGTTCATCAAATCACTTTTGTAGATGTGTTGATTGTTGTTGATCCCACAAAGCTTCTCATGTTCCCATCTGGCCAAATATATATATATATATATTCCATTTCTTCAAAAGATATACACCATGGGTTAGGACGCAACAACCACTCATGTACTTCACCTTTAGTTGATAAAGCCAATTTTAATTGCCAATTCTGATAATAACGGATTTCGAATACCAACCACCATTCTCTAGCATTCTTCTTTTCCATAACCATACCACATTGTGAATTTCTATAAAACTAGTGTTTCAAGTACACATTAATTCCTAGACTGCACGGAAACGCCATAAGGGTCCTCGTACCAGTTTGGAAACGTACCAAGTACTGGTATGCTGTGGGTGTCCGAAAATGTACCCATAGACACAGGTTACATTACGGGTACAATTTTGCCGTACCCTGTGTCTGTGGGTACGTTTCCGGATGTACCCGTCCCCAAAAAATGTCATTTTTAAAACAAAACTCAAAAAAAATTAAAAATATGCACTTTTTTTAATTTTAAAGTTTCTTATTTCTAACCTAACCCTAAACGGCCCCCCAAACACTTATATAAACACCCAATCCCTCTACTTTTTCCTCACACTCAATCTTTGTTATTTTGCTTGAGCTTGAAGGACAGAAAGAGAAAGAGAGGTTGAAGGAGAAAGAAAGAGCTTGGAGGAGAGAAAGAGAGCTTGGAGGAGAGAGTGTTTGCGCTTGAAGGAGATAGAGAGAAGGAGAAGCAAGTCTACAAACATCAAGGAGGATTTTTCCAGGTATTTTACATGCATTCAGGCATTTTTTTTAAATCTTTTGAGCAATGTTTTGTATATGAATATGATCAATGATCAATATCATGAATGATGTGTTTCAAACACATCATTCATGATTATTGATCATGATCTAAATTTATTTTTAATATTTATTTATTTTACGGTTATTAAAATATAATATATTAATTAATTTTTCCGTATTTTAAGTTTAATAATGAAGTTTTATTTAATTAAACGTCTACCCTCTGTGTATGCTCTCACCTCGCACCATTTATGGCGAACTTGGTGATCAAAATCAGAGATTGATGTGTAGGACTAACTATTTAATTTTTTTAATTAGTTATGTATTTGTTTTTTTATTTTAAGTTTTAAATTGAATTTGTTAAAAATTTAAACGTCTACCCTCTGTGTATGCTCTCACCTCGCACCATTTATGGCGAACTTGGTGATCAGAATCAGAGAATGACGTGTATGGGTTAACAAATTAATTTTCTAATTTGTATTTGTTGTTTTTAATTAAATTATTTTAATATTTAGCAATGTTTTAAAAAATATCTCTTATTGTAGGTTAAAAGTTAAAACAAATTAATCCTACAATCATGGCATCCAATTCAGCTTTAGTGGGGCAAGAAGGAAGAAATGTTTCGGGTGGTATGGCAGTGAAAATGGATCCAAATTATCCTTTATGGAGACATGTGGAAGTGATAGAGCTTGTTGCCGGTGGTGGTGTTCGTGTTTGGACATGTCCCCATTGTGCCACCACATTTAAATCCTCATATACCCGTTTGAGAGCTCATCTGACTGGGGCATCTGGGACAAGTATTAGACCGTGTAGGAAGGTGGAAAAGAAAACCATAGCCATGTACCTAAAAGAGCAAGAGGATGCAAACATTGAAGCAGCAAGAGCTCGCTCTAGAACTGTTTCTTTACAGTAAAGGTCCATGGGAAAACCACAAACATCAACACCATCATTTCATCCTTTCATTGAGACTCATGCTGAAACTATTTCAGATGATGACCCTTTTGATGCAAATGCCCCAGGGCCATCAAGCAAGAGAACAAAAGGCCCATTAGAAAAAGCATTTAACATCGAGAAGAGGGATATTGCAGATGAATTGGTGTCTCGGTGTATATTTGCATGTGGACTACCATTCAATGTCTTGAGATCACCTTATTGGCAGCAGATGGTGAGAAGCATTAATGAGGCACCACAGGGGTATACAAGCCCTAACTATAATAAGGTTCGCACTTCTCTTTTGGCAAAAGAAGTGCAACACATTCAGACATCTCTACAACCAATTAGAGATTCTTTGACTAATTTAGGAGTCTCCATTATATCAGATGGATGGAAAGACTCCAGAAACAAACCTTTCATCAACATTATTGCAGTATGCTCTAAAGGGCCAATGTTCCTGAAGGTTGTTGATTGTGAAGGGGAAGTAAAAGATGCCCAATTCATTGTAAATATCTCTCATTGAGGCTATTGAGTTAGTGGGTCCACAGAGGGTTGTCCAAGTCATCATGGACAAAGCCAAAAATTGCAAGGCAGCGGGATTGATAGTAGAGGGTACGTATAAGCACATATTTTGGACACCATGTGCAATACACTCCCTGAATCTAATGATGCAAAAGATTGGAAAAATTGCATGGATTGAGCAAATATACACGAAGGCAAACGAGATTCAAATGTTTGTCACCAACCATCACATGTCTCAAGCCATATTCAGAAGATTTTCAACAAAGGACCATGGGAAAACCACCAACATCAACACCATCATTTCATCCTTTCATTGAGACTTGTGTTGAAACTATTCCAAATGATTCTCTCAGACTTTTGATGCAAAAACCTCAAGGCCATCAAGCAAGAGAACAAAAGGGTCATTCGAAAAAACATTTAACATTGAGAAGTGGGATATTGCAGATGAATTGGTGTCTCGTTGTATATTTGCATGTGGACTACCATTCAATGTCTTGAGATCATCTTATTGGCAGCAAATGTTGAGAGGCATTAATGAGGCACCACAGGGGTATACAAGCCCTAGCTATAATAAGGTTCGCACTTCTCTTTTGGCAAAAGAAGTGCAACACATTCAAATATATCTACAGCCAATTAGAGATTCTTGGACTGATTCAGGAGTCTCCATTATATCAGATGGATGGAAAGACTCCAAAAACAAACCTCTCATCAACATTATTGCAGTATGCCCTAAAGGGCCAATGTTTCTGAAGGTTGTTGATTGTGAGGGAGAAGGTAAAAGATGCCCAATTCATTGCAGATATTCTCATTGAGGCTATTGAGTCAGTGGGCCAGCAGAGGGTTGTTCAAGTCATCACGGATAACGCCAAAAATTGCAACACAGCAGGATTGATAGTAGAGGGTAGGTATGAGCACATATTTTGGACACCATGTGCAATACACTCCCTGAATCTAATGATGCAAAAGATTGGGAAAATTGCATGGATTAAGCAAATATACACGGAGGCAAACGAGATTCAAATGATTGTCACCAACCATCACATGTCTCAAGCCATATTCAGAAGATTTTCAAAGTTGAAGTTGTTGAAGGTAAAGGAACAATTCATTTTAAATTTAATATTTGATTTTAAATTTTTAAATCAATTTCAATTTGAGTTGTTATTGAATTGTTTTCATTTTTTTTAATAGGTTCTTGAGACTAGGTTTGCCTCTCACACACTCGTCTTGAGACGACTTGTGAAGGTGAAACGTCCTTTGAGCATGATGGTGATTGATAATGTCTAGACCATCTGGAGGCAATCTAACACAGAAAGAGCTCAAAAAATAAAATCATGGATCCTTGATGAGCATTTGTGGGGAAAAGTTGAATATTTGCTGAGTTTCACAGAGTCTATTTTGAGTATGATACGATTTGTAAACAAAGATAATGCTTGCATTGGAGAAATATATGATGGCATTGATTCCATGTTTGAAAAAATCCATGATATCATACAGGCCAAAGAGCAAGACTCTAAGCAAAAATTTTACAATGAAGTTCAGAATGTGATCATGAGAAGGTGGAACAAAATGACCACCCCATTGCATCTCCTTGCTTATGCTTTAAATCCCAAATATTACAGCAGTGAAATAGTTGGGAGAGTTGGTAGGCAGCGACCATATGATGACCATGAGGTTGCAAATGGGACGAGGTCAACATTCAGGAGGTTGTTTCCTGATCCAGCTACATCACTAGTAGTCCGCCAGGAGATGTCGATGTTTGTAAATGGACAAGGTAGCATGGGAGAGATAGAGGCTATTTGTGACAAACCCACCATGGATCCAATCACGTGGTGGACTTGTCATGGCCATGATGCCAAGTTCTTACGACCAGTTGCGATCAAATTGCTCTCACGGGTATAAAGTTTGTAACTTGTTATTTGATATTTTAATTACGAATTAAAATTCAAAAGTGATATCATTCTTTTTTTTAATTAATAATATTAATACTTTGTTTTTTGTGACAGGTGGCTAGTAATTCTTCTGCAAAGCGCAACTAAAGTACTTATGGCTTCATCCACTCAGCCAAACGCACCATGTTGGCATCGAAGAAGGTTGAAGATCTAGTATACGTTCATTCCAACTTGTGCCTCTTAACCCACAGGACGCAAGAGTATACTAGTGGTCCTAACAAGCTTTGGGACCTCCAACCTGAAAACACGGACTTTGAAGCTTCTGCTAGCTTGTTTGGCCAATGTTTCACTTCTTGGTGTTGATGAGGAACTTCCAAGGAGCCCTTCACAAGGGTTCGAAAGTGGAGCTAGTGGGAGTGGAGCTACAAGTGGCATCCATGAAGATGATTTTGACGATCATCTAGATGATATGCTCTAGAAGTTGAGAACTTGAATGTATTATGTTATTTACTATCATGTTTTGAACATTATGAATCAATACAAACTCAAGTCTCAATTCTCAAAGTATTGGAAATTTCAATTTTGTTTTCATGTTCTATGAATGATTTTAAGTTGTATGACTCTATGAGTATTAAATTTCAATAAGTATGCAAATACTTCTTTAAATTTATAATTTATATACATATTTTATATTTATATATATATATATAAAACGTACCCAAAAGCGTACTGTACTCGAGATTTTTAAAATTTTGACGTGTCAACGTACCGAAACCATGCCCGTATCCGTACCCACTTCCATATCCGTGCAGTCTAGATTAATTCAATTGATTAAAATGTCCCTTATGCTAGACTGCATGGATACGGATACAGGTACGGTTTTGGTATGCTAAAACGACAATTTTTTCAAAATCTCGGGTACGGTACGCTTTTGGGTATGTTTTATGTATGTATATATATATATATATATATATATATATATATATATTAGAATTCAAAATGGAGTCAAATTCCATAAAGGCGTTTAACTATAGAGAAACAATAAGTGCAAGTAGTTGTTGTAGTTTAGGGGCGATCAAGGCTGCAAGGGAAGCATAGCCTCGCCATCACAAGAACCTGCAGCCAACGCCATAAAAAAATAATTTCATTTTCGCTCAGAGAAAATAGTGCAATCATATATATATATGTGTGTGTGTGTGTGTATGTATGTATGTATGTATACAAACTGTGCAGCCTACAGTTAAACGTCTTTAATGGAATTTGAATCCATTTTGAAATATACATATGTATATAAATTATACTTTGAGAATTGAGACTTGAGTTTGTATTGATTCATAATGTTCAAAACATGATAGTAAATAACATAATACATTCAAGTTTCAAATTTAAAATTAAAAAAAAATTCATATTTTTTAAGTTTTTACGAGTTGTCTTTTAAAAAAGATGTGTAGAGGCTCTAGGTACGGCTGGAAACGTTTCCACAGAGGCAGGGTACGCTACAGGTACGGCAAAACCATACCTATAGCATACCCTGCCTCTGTGGAAACATTTCCAGCCGTACCCAGAGCATACCAGTCCTCGTAATAGTACCTGGTACATTTCCAGGCTAGTACGAGGATCCCCAGGGCGTTTCTGTGCAGTCTAGCTCTTATAGGACAAATCTAAGAAATTCTGGAATTTCCCTAAAACCCTTACACAAAATATAACAACAATCAGATTTTTATGCAAACACGTAAGACAGAATATACAACAATCTGAAATCTTTCTTTATCAAATAATCACAATACAAAAGTACCCAAAAGCCCCAAAAGCATCTACAAACCCTCTTGGTACAAGTAGATAATGGAAAAAATCCAACCAAAGTTTGGACTTATTTATATTTATTTTCACACCATAAAACAAGAATATACCCGCATAAGATTATAGCAATTTTCTCACAAAAGACACTCCAGATGACAAGAGGAAATGAAAAGGAGAGGCTGCAAACTGAAACCAACCAATTCCTTCTGTTGTTGATGCCCTAAACGCTGATCTGAAATCCAAAGGGGTGTAAACAACCCTAGAAATGGCTGTAAATCGTGCCCTAGTTGTCCTTGACTGAAGTTTGGCTGAATTTCTTCAAATGAAACCTAGATCTAAAGCGGGAAACGTAGAAAACATGCCCTAGTTGAACTACAAACTGAAACATTGAAAATAAACATGCCCTACCTTTGATGATCCAAAATAACGCTCAAATGTAACCTCTGAGTGAAGCCACCAAGAAGATATTGAGGGTTTTCATCCTCAAATGTGATCACAATGAGGGTTTCCGTCCTCAATGCACAAACAAACAAAATCCTCAACGTTTCCCAAAAGGAGAGAGATAATAGACAATATCTCCCAAATGACCCCAACACTTCCTTTTATAACCTTTTCATTATTTCACCCAAGTGGGGAGCCACATATGGGCCTTTAATTTTATTTAATAAAGGGACTTTCTATTTAATCATTCAGTTCACTTAAAATAGATAAGTCGCCTTTATTTAATAATAATAACATCAGTGTCTTTTATGAAGTCACTTTTCAACACTTAAGTTATATTTTTAATTTTTAGATTTCATTTGAAAAGGGGGCATGACATTGGTCTCTCTTCCTACCACCATATTGAATATAAAACGCATGCAGCAAAGTAGATTTAAAAGTTTACTCCACTTTCCAAAATATGGCACCTAAATTTCTTACCCAGTTTGAAAGATATGAATATTTTTGCCTTTATTACTAGGATCGCTTATAAAAATTGACTGTACAACTGATCTAGAAGCCCAATTTCTCAGGTATTCTATTGCACCCACTTTTTTAAAAATCTCTCGAAAAGTACTTTCCAATGGTGGTGGATTTGTATAAATTTGATAATCCTGCTATGAGAACAAGCCACCTAAAGTTGGTACCATTTTCTATAAGAGAAAAATATGCAATAATTCACAGTTTACCCAAAATCAATTTTCCCACTTTGCCTTAATTGTTTCTACAAGACCACTTCTTAAGATGCAAATATCCATAATATATAAATAAAGCAGAATATAACATAAGTCACATGCACAAGAGATGTTTCATGGACCAAATCACCTGCCAAAAAACATTTCTCCCACTTTGCCTTTATTACTTCTCAAATACCACTTGTTAAGATGCAAATATCTAGAATACATAAATAATGCAGAATATGACGAAAGTCACATCCACAAAAGATGTTTCGTGGACCAAATCACCCTAACATTCAATATATTCATAAATAGAAATAGAAAATACCCTTGAGGGGCAACAAGATTTAATATTCCTTAAGAAAGGAATCACTCCACAAGATCTCCATTATGATGGTCAAACCTTCTATATTCCAAATTGCTCCTTCATTACTTGATTTCAAATAATTGTTGACTCCCTATGTATAATGTCTTGTCTAATAACACTAGGTTAGGATAAACCCTTAACCATAGTTATGCAGGGACACGTCTCCCCCTGTTTTGACACGTCCGAGACGTCCTGGGGATGCGGGGACGTGGGGGAAACGTTTCCCCACGTTTCCCTTTTTTTTTCTGGGAAACGTCCTGGGGACGTCTAAAAATGTTGGGAAACGTCCCGGGGACGAGGAAACATGGGGGGGACGTCCAGATGTCCCCCACGAATTTATTTCCTATTTTGGCATTTCTTTCCTTTTTTGCCATTTTTGGAAAGGGTCCGGGAAGATATAGCAGCAAAAACTTGCATGTGCCATATCTTTCATTTTGTGGCTCTGTTTCAGGTGTCGTTTTCTCTAAAAGTGCATATTTCCTTGAGCTCTATGCATTGATGGCAATATTTTTCTTATTTTCATAAAATCAATTTTTGCACCTTTTTGGACCAAGCAACTTCTTGCAATCTTCTGAAAGAATCAAGAGTATTAAGGAATGTATTTGATGTTTATGAGTTCAAGTTTCACCTTATTTAAATCTCAAATGGTTTTATTTCAGCTTATTTATATAATTTAGTCACTATATCTTTATATTTTAAATATTTATATATTTTTTAATTAGCCGTCCCCCCGCCGTCCCCAAAATTTAGAAAATTTTTGCCGTCCCGGAAACCCCGTCCCCCCGTCTCAGGTAACTATGCCCTTAACCTACACATTATCCAATATAAGTAACACTTAATTTCCAATACAGTAAAACATTAGTAATGTGTGCCTGCAATGTCCCTTTATAAAATATTCCAAATATCCTATGGATTTTACTTATTTCTTCTCATGGACATTTTGTCAAACAATTGGCATGCAATCTGCCCTCTGGCACATTTCGTCGAATATTGTAAACCAAACAAACACACTTGAACACTTGAAATTTGCTCTATTACCAGGAAACGCCTAGGGCCCCCCCGTTTCCGTTTCCGAAACGTTTCGGAAACGGAAACTCCTTCGAAACGTCCTAGTCTCCTAGAGATAAGTATATATGATAATAATGTATAATTTCAATGAATACAAAATATTTTGAGTGTTTTATCAGTTATTCTTATCACTTATGGTGTATGGAGTACAATTTTAAAATGAGTACTATGCACACACACATATATATATTTTAATAATATATTGTACAGACGTTTCCCGTAACGTTTCGTATCCAAGGTTTTTTGAAAATTGCCGTTTCCGCGTTTCGTACACGTTTCCGTTTCCCTAGTTTCCTGGCAACATAGGAAATTTGTAATCACACACAAATACACACCACAAATACCAAACTGACATAATTTTGTATATTTTTGATAAATTCTGGGAAACTCTGCAAACTACCAAACAACTTGTAACTGAGAAATTTTTGAGTTTTGATAGTAATTTATGAGGACGATAAAATATCGATTTGCTTGAAATTGAAGCTCACTCTATTTCCCACAACCTGAAATCATAAACAGTAGTTGTATGACCGGATAAAGAAGAAGGTACCATCTGATTATTGGCTGCTCCCTGACCTGTATGGCCTGAATTACAGTCAGCAGAGGTAGTGCCGCCTGCTAGGGGTTTATGGGGCTGTACGGCCCAATAGAATGATGCCCAAACTGTGGAAAATCAGTAGAAAAATGGTACAGCCAGCAATTAATGCCCAGAAAGTGGTACGACCTGCCTGAGATGGTCTTCAAAGTTCCAAATTATCAATATACTAATGGAGGTGCATTCACCATTTCAGCTCACTGGTAATCCTTGAGTAGGGTTAATCACCTGGACAAGAGGGTTTTCATCCTCAAATCCGTTCGCCAAAGGGGTTCCGTCCTACGGCAACAAGAGAAACATAAATGCTTCAACTTGGGAAAGAGTTTTTGGAATGTCTCCCAAATGAAATTCCCTCACTTCCTTTTATACTTTTCTAACTCTCTTTACCAAGTGGGACGCTCCATGTAGCACTATTGTATTTTTAATTAATGAAGTGAATTTCTTATTTTACATTTTAGCGTTAAGTCACTTAAAATAGAGGATCCCCTTTATTTTAATAATAGTAGTATAAGTTGTCTTTATAAAATCCCCTCGTAACCTATAGGAAATAAAAATAGGCTTTGGGTCCTCCAATTTATTAATTCCGAAAAGAGGACATTGTAGTGCCACATGCCGGCATCTCCACTATCTCCATATATATCACAATACCAAGGGCCTAACTGGGTAACATTCCTCCCCCTTTAGTATATCACATTTTTGCATGGTCAATGGATTGTTGAACATTATTTTTTTAATGCCAATCGTTCCCCTAAATCGATCTATTGTAGAAAGCTACGTAGCCGGTACGTACTCTGCAGGTCATGGGTACGGATACGATACGTAGCCGATACACAATATGGGTACAGTACACTGGGGGGTACGCTCAAGGTACGTCCAGCAATACCCAGATACGTCTGGGTACTTCCCAGAAAGAACCCATACGGGTACCCGAGTACTGCTGGACGTACCCTAGCCGTACGCACAAAGTAGCCACAGTAAAAACAGCAATTTTTAAAATAATTTAATTTAATTTTTATTTTTTATTTTTATTTTTTTTCGGGGGTGGGGGGGGGGTGGTGTGGGTCAATAAAGGTCAATAGATGATCATGGGATTATGTAAATGATTCAACTGTGGTAGAACTTCATAGAAGTACCTAAAACAATGGCCGAAACTGCAACAGTTGAGATGAGTTTGGTTAATGTAGGATCAAAAAACACAGTGGCAGCATCTCCACAAGCAAGTAAGACTAATGGAGGAATAATAAGAGAAACCCCAAAGGAATCTGAACTGCCAGATTTGAAGGGAGCTGGTAATAGCCGGAATTCCAGTCTAGTTATGTGATTTGTTATTATTTATGTTAATAATTGGACATTGTAACATTTGGAGTTTGAGCAATGTACTTGTTCAAAGTTCGATCAATGAATATCACGACAAAATGCATTGAATTATTAATATATTAATTGGCTATTTCATTTAATTAATAATTTGTTTACTCTATTCATGTATAAGGCTGAATTTTTGCTTATTTGGCTATATTTTTAAATATTTTTAATATTTTATATATATTGTAAGGTTGTACCCAAGTGCCGTAGCCGGACCCCCCAAAAAAATTGTCGTACTAGCGTACCAGATCCTCGTACCGTACATGTACCGACTACATAGGTAGAAAGGGTTGTTCAATGATAGGAACCCAAAATACGTTAAGATTTGAAGCTTGACAAGGCAGTGTGTGAATATGAGTATAGGCTCTTCAAAGACACCAATGTACTACAATAGCAACTTGTTAAGATACTTCTTCTATGAGAATTATCACAAAATACTCATGGCCAGAGACTAGGTTTAGAGTATACTGTAGGCGAGAACCTTCATTTATCTTTGTAAAATCTAGGTGAATTTCATATCAACGTGCATAAAATCTTTGCCGAATCTTAGTTAAACCAGACATTATGATACAAAATGTTTAGCGTATTTTTTACTATAACAAAAATATCCATAAATATTTGGTGAATAGAGATGATATAAGTGTTCTACACTTGTGGTTACACTTTGCAAACTTGTTCACTTATATTTGTGAGTCACTTCAATTTTTAATTTACTAGAGTGTTCACACCATCATTTTAAAATACACAATATTCTCCTTAAGTCTGAACTTAAATTATCATTGTGGCTTGTAATATCTTTTGATTATATTATAGGCCAAAAAATATAATATATATGGTTGAATTGATCCTAGTGATGTGTAGAAAACATGATGAATATGGTACAAACGTAATTTAAGAAGATAATAGACTGGGCTTAAGCATCAACAAGATATAATTTTTTGGTAAATATGCTGATGGATTAGCTAATTTGGCTTTAGATCATAGCGATCTCCTCTGCTAAGGCATGCCTCCTACTTGGTAGTCCAATAAGCTCCAAAGGGATATCAGATATATTCTAACCATGGACTCCTCGTCATGACCAAGTTTGTAGATTATCTTTTGTATCATGCTCTGAAATATCCCAAATCATACTGCTGTTATAAACTGGAATTTCTGGGAAAAACACAGCCTTGGGAAATGAGTTCGATTTGCATGAAAATGTCTCCGGTTTGTGTGCAAACACGGGAATTCACAGCATAAATCTGAATATATATAATATTTGGAATTAAATACCATGTAATGATTACAATGTTTAAAGTCAGATTCAATGGGGTTTTCATCCCAAAAATAAGACCTCTAAAGGGGTTTGCGTCCCAATAGGAATTAATGAGAAACAATCTCACAATATAAGAGTTCAATATTCAAATGTCATGCTAAAATGATCCCCCAAAACCCTTATTTATAATATCCCATGCTTGGTGCCAAAGGTCAAAAGACATGACTCTTCATTAATCGTCCCCCTTCATTATGATTTGTTTTTACATTAATTATTGTTTGCCTTTTGCTTTAGCCGCCCCTTTTTTATTTAATAATTATTTAATTAAAATCTTTACACTAGTTCGCTGCCTTCTTCTTTTATTAACTTCTTCTTGAAGAAAGAATGGCCGGAAGTCCTCTTTTGAGTTGTCACGTGGGAAAAAGGGACATTACATGCTCAAGCCCGGGCTAATAGTTTTCAGGCTTGGCATAGTCATATATGTACATTCCATTTCTATTTTATATAATATTTTAGAGTTTTAAAAAAAAATTACCAAAATTAGCCAACCCCAAGTACGAAAAAAAAGAGTTTTCAATATATCAAGTGGCGAATTTAATAAAACTACAAAATTATATTATATGTATGGGTGAATCGATCATAGTGATGGGTAGAAAACACGAGGAATATGTTACCAACATAATGTAAAAAAATAAAAGATCAGTCTAACGCATCAACGAGATGTAAATTTTTGGTAAATATGTTGATTAAAAAATACCAAAATTAGCCAACCATGTATAAAAAATGCTAGTTTTCAGTATATACCAAATATTAGCCACTTAAAAAATCCCTCCGAAGGTTTTCTCCATGGTGTGCATTTTTGTCTCTTCGTGGAGCATGAGAAGTACAATTTTTTGAGCACGAAAGAGGTAAGCTTCATTCCCTATTTTGGAAACACCATAATGACATTCATCTTCAAAGGAAACTTCCAGATGTGGTAGATGGTAATCATTGAGCTTGAGAGACCAATGTTGCGGTTTAGCTATATGGGATCCAATGCATTCATAGATGTGTATCCTTTTAAGTAGAACGTCACAAATGACGAGAAGTGCTACACTGCAAGAGCTTTGACACACATGGGATGTATGCCATTTTCAAAAGTACACTAATGCCAAAAAATCCTATCAAAGTCATCCAAGAACATGGTTGTGGTAGCACTATCATGGTTATTCCAAGGAATTTCGTTGTGTCCTGCACAATATGTTATTTTGACATCCATTATTGATGATTATAGGACCAGTTTTTCATTGATGCAACACTTGGTATGTACAACAAGTATTCTCTCTATTCTACCAAATTTATTATTGAACCAATTAGTTTGACTAGCATTGAGTATCCAGCACAACTGGAACGTATGAGTTTTTACTATCACAAACTGCATCATCTAGGCAATCAAGCAATTGGGTGTGCAACACAAGTTATGGCCATGGGCAGTGACTTTGTGAAAAGCATGCCATTTCTCGTCTTGATTTTGATTTGTTTTCCAAATGCTTCTGTTTGAGATGTGTTCATTTGCATAAGAGGATGTTGTCTAGGTTGTGTTTGCCCATCACTTTGTTGTTGTTGTGACGTAGGTTTGTTTTGTGTGCTCCTTGCATGTTGTTGTTGTGACGTAGGTTTGTTTTGTGTGCTCCTTGCATGTTTTTTCTCGCACATGGCCCCATATGCATTTACGCTTGTCCACATTAATCTACTTTTAATCTTCTTTTTGATCTTTGAAACACAACATCATGCTTGGCTGAATGTGGTGAAGAGGAGAAAGGCCAACTCAATGAGCATGTAACATAAGGACATGATGTATATGAGGACCTTATGATACTTTGTGTCGCAAACATCTACTCAGGACTGCAAAGAATGGAACTCATTGGCAAAGTGTTGCATTGTTTAGCCTTTTCATTGCCTCAGCAGTTGACATTTGATGTTACTAGCCATTGTAAAACCTCAAGAGGTAATGGTCCTTGCACGGAACTTCTACAAACTTGTCCACTACTAGCAATGTGTTTGTCTTTAAAGCATTAATTGAAGAGCAATTCCCACCAGCAATGGACTAGAGGAGCCATCTTCAGGGTGGTTAAGGGAATCTTTTCTTTTTTTGTGAAGTGATTTGCAGAAAAATTTCTCTCTTTGTTGCACCCAATTATTAAGTGTCTTGGTATCAATATTACCTTAATAGATTGATAACTCGATGATTACTTGCACGTTTATACGACATGGCTCCAAAACAAAACATTTCTAGAAGTTGAAGGGACTAGGGACATTGAAGGGCCTAATCACCACGTTAGGTTTCTGGAATTGGGTGCAGAGAGCATTTTTTTGTTTCTCTAGTGTTTCCTCTAATTTTATTGCCTGTTGTAGTCCTTGATTTTTTCTTAGCAAATACTCTGAAACAGAACCATATTGAACACCCTAATAAGCAAGTTTATACCTCTTCCAAGTGGGGATTCAAAAATGCCTTGATACCAATGATTTGTGCCTTTGAGCCCAGGATATGTTGGCATCAAGGACAACTCCAAAATCAAGATATTCTTGATTTACAATGCATGAATAGAATATGCAGAATACTAAACACAAGAAATAATATACACACTCCTACTCAAAAAGAAATACATTTTGAAAGTTCTTCCATCAACATAAATGGATGTTTATACGTAAACGATGACCAGAAAGGATTTGAGTTGGGGAACTATGATCCTATGCCTATATGCTATAAGGTCAGAGTGAGTACATTATAGGCATAGATTTACATTTATATGAGTGCATCAAGATTAAGTTACATGATGGTTTGTCTTTCAGCATCGTTGGGAATAGCTGTTCAACTCCCCAACGTGCAATTACTAGGACTTGGACTGCACTACATAGCCATTTCTTCATTTGAGGCATTCTAGAATATGAACTGCATGGTAGTGTTGCGAATTAGTGTGTGAGTGTGCTACCTAACGAATTAACCATTTTTGAGAGGATGAAGGTTGACCATTGGGTAATAATAATGGTGCTCAATCTGGAAGTTGGGTGCAAGTTGTCATCCCCGTCTGCACTTGCATCAAAAGATGTTGAATCAGAATAAATCAGGGCAGAAAATGGTACCATCGACAATTATAAGAAATGCTCAGCATAAATAGCAATTCTATTAATTTTCCCCTCTGTGAAGACTATATATTAGTGAAAATATTCACCAAGATATCAGGACGTGCTAAACTTCATTCCTGGAAATTTTATAATAATTGTTACTTACATTGTCCAATCCCAACTACATGGAACACAAATTATAAACATCCGAAAACATTTTGTCAAGAGAATTGTGTGCGATGAATACTCCATTTGCATCTTAACATCTTCATGGCATATTAATACTTTTACACACAAATCTTTGCTAAGTAAATTATTTGTGAATATGATAGCAATATTTATTTTTAAGCACTGTGGAAAAAGGAGACGACTCTTAAGTGCATGCAAATATGTTTAAAGAAAGGAAATATGACACATCATCAATGACTAGGAGTTAACAAATATTTTAGAAGGTAAATGTGTTATATCAAAAGTTTGCATCAACCAGCTACTATTAAAATCACCTCATCTGCTTTGTTTTTCACCATCTTGCTTATGTCATGCAAAAATGACATTACGACAGCAGGGGACGAAGCCATGGTTGAGGTATGCGCAAATTCAGCATAACTTTTATACCCCAGAATCTGCGTGGTATTTAAGCTCAACAAATTTTTAGTACAGTGAGAGAGAATGATGAATTCATTAACCCTGTATAAAAATACAATGCCTCCAAAAACAAGCAATGATGTAATTTTAAACAGGGATTTCAGAGTTCATACATAAATCTGATGCATGCAAAAACAGAAAAGCGATATCAAACTAGTCAGCAAGTGCACTAGTTCCGTTCCATTCGTTAGTCACAATAATACGACATGCTTCACCTATAAATTGTGTTGCCTCCAATGTTATGTATATATCATGAAAACTGTAATAAAGATTCACACAAAACAAACCATAAATAATAAATGAGGGTAAATACAATGCAGAATACCATTAAGCATGCCAAACCACAAATGAGGCAAAAAATATTACCAGAGGAAACTCTGCAATGAAGAAATCTTGTATATTCGGAAAAATGGAAAAGCTTACGAAGGTCTCCAACTGTTAAAAGAATTTTTAAAGGATTCACAAGGAATGGGAAAGAATTGCATTAAATATTTTCATAGCTGTCAAAACAGAGATTGCTAAAAATGAGGAAGATAAATGAGGATAAACAGAAAAGGGAATAAAATAAAATTTAATGTTCCTTTAAAGTGTGCACGCAAGTGGAATGGGAGTTCCATAATAGCTTATTCCCACATTCCCCTACATGTGGAATGCATAACTGGGATGGGAGTAAGTAGTTACATAACAACTAGTAACTCATATTCCGTTTTGAATGATATATTTTCACCTTAACAAGATAGGAAAAATAAGTAGAAGAAAATTACTCAACACTACTTATATCTCCCTTAAATGTGGAAAATTATTTATTTCCACTTACAAATTAGGAAAAGTAGAGACTTTAGAGAAATATTTAAGCATTGGGACATAAGATATATCACTAGGACCTGATACTTAGACCCAAAGAATGATAAATTATTAGCATACCCTTACCATAGTTCTTGATGAGAGCATTAGGCACCCAATTGTGGTATCTTGGTTGGTTTTACTTTACAGCCTCATAAATTGAATTTGTCCATTCTTGACATTAGAATAATTTTCTTCCATCATTCTTTATAAAGGAAGGTATTTCCCTTCCATCACATTGTGGTCTAGCAGTAAGATGGGCTGCTTATAGCAACATTTACTTAGGATCAAAATCCAACAAGAAGCCCCTAATGTAAATGTGGCTTAATGGATGTGACAGATGCTAGGTTGCCAGGAAACGGGCACGGGTACGGGTTCGGATACAGATTCGAAACGCGGAAACGCCAATTCAAAAAACCCTCGGGTACGAAACGGAAAGAAAACTTCCGTACAATGTGTGTGTGTGTAAATAAATATAAATGCGTGATACTCATTTTTGTCCATAAAAGATAAAATACTTAAAGTCTTAAACACTTTGTATTCATGAAAGTTTAAAACATTCAACATGCTCAAATTTTTATATGAACATAATTATAATCTAGATTCTAGAATATATAATCTAGATTCTCCTGAAGTACTACTGAAACAGAAGTAACTAGTTTTTATATTTTTATTTTTGGCATTTAAAAAACAACAGCACTGCTGAAACAGTACAGAAAACGCCCCCGGTACAGCCTAAAATGCTACAGACATGTCTGGGGTACGACAGAGCCATACCTAGGACTCTTTTGCAGTTTCCGAAACGTTTCAGACAAGTACAAGGACCAGTACCAGTACCCAGTACGTCAATACGAGGGTACGCTGCTCTCGTTGGAGTTTCCAGATAACATAGGACAGATGAGTTTTGATGTCAAGGAATATGGCTTTGGACAAAGGTATGTTGAGTTGGCTGGCTTTTGAGCTAATTGTGGAATATCGTTAAACTGTGGAAGGGTATTCCACTCCATGAGAACTAAAGGGCTTGTTTATTTTAATCAAAATAATGGAGGCATTTCTCATGCAATGTGCACTCTAGAGCAATCAAACAATCTAATAAAGGTGGGGCCATGTTAATGTGGCATAATGGATGTGACAGATGATTTGATTTTTCAAGGAAAATGACTTTGGATGGCGGTATGTCAAGTTGGCTGGCTTCTGAGCTAATTGTAGAATACTGTTAAACTGTGGAAGAGAATCCCACTCCATGAAAACTCAGGAGCTTGATTGGTCTAATCAAAAATAGAAAGGTATTTCCCTTGAGATGTGGAGTCTAGAGGAATCAAACAATCTGATGAAGGTTTGTAGTTGATGAAATTTATTTAACAGATTCCCGCATAGAGAAGTTTATAGTGCTAGCCTCCATGTTGTATGTGAAAATAAAAGAAAGATATTCTATTAATGTGTAGAGATGACCAAGTTATCGTCAAGGGCCAGCCAAAACCATCATAAAAAAACATTTTAAAGGGAGTACCTAAAGCCTCACTGATGTTAAAGAAAATACAAAGGTTAAAGATTAATTCTAAAGGGAAACTCCAAAAAAGATGTTACCATGATACAGTTTCTCTCAGCCACTGAAAAAAGCAGCTGCTCTGTGAAAATAAATAAAATACATCATAAGACCACGTGTGTAACAACCAGATTGCTAGTGCTACATCTAGTCACTAGAAACACTCTTCTTCGTGTAACAGACAAATGAGTTGATATCCAATAGTATCATAGAATGAAGACAGATGTCAGAGAATGGGAATAAACAAATAACAAAAAAGAAACTAAAAAATGGCAAGAATATGACAATTTTCAAAATCAAAATAAAAAAAATGTTCACACTCACTGGTCCATGGAAAGAAATTTAGTTTTCCAAATAATTCTCAAGATTATATGTAATAGTCATAACAGTTGGCAATAAATTATTAGTTATGAGTTGGTAGTTATTAAAGTAATAATTACCAGAGAGTTTCAAATTGGTTGATGAAGAACACTGAATGTAATGCAAACCTGAACATAATTGCAGAAGTATAGCTACCTCTTCTCTCTCAATATTCTTTAGTGTTCTATTTTAATATTTATGGTATTTGAGGCCATGGTGGTGGATATTTGGGTTGAAGTTAAAGATTGAAGTCTTGGCCAGAGGATGGTATACAGGGTTCGCAAGGAGAACAAAGCCTAGAACTTCAGCATGTATGGAATAGAGAGGAAGATATGAAGACCAGAGCTTCAAAGAGAAAAAAGAACACAAGACAATCACTGTGAGTCAACATTACAAGGTCTTTATGCCTGGACAAATATATCTTCTGAAAACAGTAGAGGGTGATTGACAGGTGTTGGAACAAAAAATTCAAATCAGTCACAAATTTGTGAGAACAAAAAAAAATTTATAAATGATAAAACTAAGATACATATTTTTTGACTCTAAATAGAATTCCAATAAAACGTTAGGTCTGATTTATCTGACTTTGATTCTTTTGAGATCTGAGAGTTCAGAATTAGAATAGCATACTGGTCTGAGAAGTCTAGGCAGGGAAGGAGGTTTAGAAATAGAACTCCATTCCTTCAAATATTCTTGCCTTGGAACTGAACTTCATTTGAGAGAAATCAGTTCAGTTCCAGGCCAATAATTTTCAAAGGGACAGAGAAGGTCTGCCAAGATCAACAAACATTTTCTATGGAGTCCAAAGATGCCTTTGAAGTTGTGCAGAGGTGATTTAATTTCTCTACCTGATACTAAGGCGTCATGAGTTTTAAGTGGTAAAAAGTAGTCAAATTCTGTTTATTTATCAGCAAACATTAGATATTCTATTTTGCACTCAAAAACACTTCAAAATGCCAAAGTGAAACAATCTCTTACTCACTCAATCTCAGAAAAATACCAGACATTGGAATGGAGGTGGGGCTTCTATTTGAGCAATTTCTTGTTCTCGCTCAAACTAGAAGAGGAAGACTCACTTCAGCAACACTTGTTGAATATCCAAGATGTTGTCGATGAACTGGCTGTCATTGATAGTCAATAGAACAGTAGAAGAAGATGATATGATTGTGATTACTTTTAGAAGCCTGCTTGAAAATTTAATCAGACTTCTGAGGATGTAAGTATTACTTTAGACAAGTTCTGTAATAACCTCCTGCAGAAAGACGTATGCATAAAGCAATTTGGGCAGGATGACAATTCTTTGGGAAGTCTTATTTTCATCAAAGGCGAAAGGGATAGAGAAGATGTAGTTACAGCCTCAAAAATGAAAGCGATCAACTACAACATCTTTCACAGGTAATTCTACCTACAAAAATGTAAGGTGTTACCTCTGTGGTAGGGTAGATCCCTTAAAGAAAGACTGTAGCCTGTAGTAAGAGAATATAGCTAGAAAATAAGATGAAACAATCCAAGGCCAGTAATAATCAGACCAATATTGTCAAAAATAAGTGTGAATATAATGAATATACATCAGTTTTTTTCTCAGCATCTATGTAGTAATTAGTTTTTTCCTTTCAGTGCCAATAAACACATAACCGACAAGAAATATTATTTTGCATCCTTTGTTGTAGACTAGACTTGGTCAGAGAATATAACTGGCAGAAGGTAACAAAATGAAATTCTAGAATGCTTTGTACATTCCTGGCATGAATAAAAATTTATTGTCTATCAACGATCTCAATTGGATCATCTGTGTTTGATGTACTTTAGTTTATTTCAGTTGTATCAGATTCTTTCATGATTCGTATGACCAATGATGTATTCAAGACATGTTTCCACTCAACTCTGACTAATAAAAGCAGACAAATACAGATTGTTCAGTATAATTTGCAGAGCGAATTGAAGACAAGGCCCTAGGGAGGTCCAGACCCTCTGGGAACCTTCGAACAATAAAAAGCTAGCAATTGCACCTGAGGTTGCAAAGTACATCGGGAGGGAAGTTGAAGTTTAATTTGCTACATTTTTTTTATGTGTTTTTTTTTTGAAGTATTGATTAATATAAGTAGAGGATTTTTTAAACATGAATGAGTGTTGAGTGATATCGTGTTATGAATAACCTAATAAATAGGTATTAACCACAGGTCCACATATTATGCAAAGAAAATCTAAACAAGGTAAATAACCACAACAAACTACTCACAATTTCATTTAACCTAGGCACAAGCATTGTCCCTACCATATCTAGTCGAGGTGTTTATTACATTTATCTCATACATGGTAATTTTTTCCATGTTTCTGATGGCTTGTCTTTGGTACCTTCCGTAGAATAATGCTGCTGTGAAAATTGTAATTTCTGCTGTAATGATAGATTAAATTCAAACTAGAAATAAAATTATAATAAAACAAGGGAAAAAAAAAGTTTTAGGCCTGTAAACACCGCAGAAACGGCCAGGGTACAGCCGGACAGGTCCGGAATCCGGATATGGCCAGGTACATTTGCAGACGTACCCAGCCGTAACTAGACCTGCCCGGCTGTAACTTGGCTGTTTCCGGGCACGTACCCGGGCCATACACGTCCCAAGTACATTTCATACCAGTACCAGGTGCCCTAGGGGTAAACTTAGGTTAAAAAAAATCTTCTTGGATTATGCACTAAGCTCAAGGAATCCGATATCACCTGGCCATGCAAAGACTATATATATATATATATATATATATATATATCCCTCAACCCTTAACACTAAGTTGAAAAATCCGATTATTCATTTAGAAATGTTCTGCCATACATTACCAATGTAATCATAAAACTTACAACAACTCGTCCATTATTTATAGAATCGTGAAACCTACAACTTCGTAAATTATACAATTAAAGAAAATGCTCAAGGGGGAATGCCCATAGAATTGGAGTCTTGGCCTCTCAAGAGTGAATTGAAGGCAAGGCCCCAAGGGAGGTCCAGACTCTTCGGGACCCTTTGAAAAATAAAAAACTAGCCATTGCATATGAGGCTGCAAAGTCCATAGGGAGGGATATCAATGTTTAATTTGCTAGATTTTTTTGGGTATGTTTTATTTCTACGTATTGATTTATTGTAAGTAGGGTACTTTTTAAACGTGGAACAGTGCAAAGTGATAAATTATAATGAATGTATTGAAGTAAATTATTTAAAACAATGTTATTGGAATATGCTCTACACTCAAGGAATATGATATCAACTGGCATGCCCATAAAATTGGAATCTTGGTCTCTCAAATGTGAATTAAAGACAAGGCCCTAGGGAGTTTTAGAATTTGAGACCCTACAAGACCCTTTGAATAATATAAAACTAGTAATTTCAGATTAGGTTGCAAAGTACATCGGGAGTGATGTCAATGTTTAATTTGCTAGATTCTTTTCAATAATTTTCTTTTTAAGTAGGGATTTTTTCAAACATGGATGAGTGTGGAGTGATATATCGTCATAAATGTATTGGACTAAATTGTTTAAAACAATGTTATTAGAATATGCACTAAGTTCAAGGAATACGATTTTAACTAGCATGCCCATAAAATTGGATGTTGGGTCTCTCAAGAGTGAATTGAAGAAAAGGCCCTAGAGAGGTCCAGACTCCAAACCCTTCAAACAATAAAAAACTAGCATATGCACATGAGGTTGCAAAGTACATTGAGAGGGATGTCAATGTTTAATTTGCTAGATTTGTTTTGAAATATGTGTGTTTATTGATTTATATGCCTAGGGATTTTTTTTATGTGGATGAGTGTAGAGTGATATATTGTTATAAATGTATTGGACTAAATTGTTTAAAACAATGTTCTAGGAATAGGCACTAAGCTCAAGGAATCCAATAACAACTGGCTACGCAAAGACTATTAAAAAAAACTATTATTTATTTAGAAATATCCCTCAATCCTTAACACTAAGTTGAAAAAATCCAATTATTCATTTAGAAATGTTCCACCGCGCATTTTCCATATAACCACGAAACAATTCATCATCCATTATCTATACAATCATTAAACTCACAACTACTTACATTATACAATCTAAGTAAATGTTGAACAGGGCATGCCCATAAGATTAGAACTTTGGTCTAAAGCAATAGCCCCAAAATTGGAATCTTGAACTATCAAGATGCCCCAACTTACCACTCCATCAAACCCATGAAGGCTTGACTTCTAACCCAAAATTCAACTTGTTCTTATCCGCACTATCTTATAGGAGATAATAAATCTACCAGTCCCATTCATATCCATGCACATGTAAATATTAAAAAAGAAAAACTTCAGCCCGCTCCAATAAAAACACTGTAAGAATATAAGGCTTATAATTTATTAAGTCATTATTAATTATGTATTAACTAATGCATAAGTCTAATCACTTCAACCATTTTGTAAGTATCTCTTGGATGATAAAATGACAGACACAATTTACAATGTGTGCAATCCGCTCCTTCTTCATTATCTCTTTGTTCGTATCTTCTAACATTGGTTTTAGAGAATTGGTGCTCAATAGGTTTTGGGATTCAAATAGAAGATTGTTGAAAACAAGGGATCATTTTGTCATGTGAGTGCAGAAACAAAGAAATACAGAGGAACATGCAATTGTTGACATCGAAAATTAAAAAGACTTTCGAAGCCATTACGACAAGGAAAGTACAGACTCGAGGGTTACTATTAATTTGCAGAACCACCATACAGAATATACAGACTCGTGGGTCGGTGTTAATCTACAAAACCCTCATTATTGGCAACAAAAACCAGATGAGAGGGCAAGAACAGTGCAAAGGCATCGAAGCAGGTGTTGACGGCGTTGGAAGGGAAAGCCATGTTCACAGAGCTCATATCATGAGCAGACTGGGCTGAATAGGGCACATATTTGACATAAGAAAGAATGCCATTGATAATAATGCATTGGGCCTGAGATGCAAGGAGTTTCAGAAAAAACGCGAGGTGATGATGACACCAAGCGGAATATACACGAATTTCAAGTAGTCACAACCGATAAAGGAAGACTGTAATACAGTCATGAATTTCAAGTGAATAAACAGTTGCCTTTAGGGAATTTTGAATATATTTTAGATTTCGAATACATTTTAGATTTCGCACATTTTAAATATATCACAGATTTCAAACGCATTTTTTAATACGGTCTGGTAAATAGAAAGATTTATGATACTCTAGGCCACGAATATAACCACGCAAGCATAAACAAGTTGTACTTTCTTTGTTGCATTACTTTACAGATCAATAATCAAATAGTGTGTAAAAAGGATGACAAAGTCATTATGTCTAGCCATATAAACAATTTGAGGTCTCTCATAAGATAGCTAGCAGAAGTCAGTACTGCAGTAAATGATGAAAATGTCAAATCTATTATGTTAAAAAGTATGCCTTGTAAACACAGCAAGGGAAAGTTCAAAGACATACCAAATGGGTGAAAAACCCGCTCATAAAGAATACACATTTTAAAGAAGCCCCGCACTTTGAAAACAAGAAGGAATCAAGTGTGCATGAAGCTCAACATGGATGGCTGCCCAAATAGTTTGGGAGCTTGTGAATCTTGGGAATTATACCCTTAAGAGGGCCATGAAACAACTTGATGGAGCATTTTGGATGTAGCTCGACATGGATGGTTGTCCCAATAATTCAAAAGGTTCATAATTCAGGAGTTTGGGAAGGTGGAATCTAGAACATGGGAATTCGACTCAGAAACTAAAACTTTACGAAGATTATAAGGCAGCTTCATGGAGTTCTACATGGTCAAATAACTGTTTTCAAAGTGAAAGCTTCTGAAGAATGTGTAACTCTATTTAGTTCTACGATTTTAGTCTTCTATCAATATGTTTGTTTTTTTCCTTTTGTAGTGTAAGCCTTAACTGGGCGTATAAGAATATAAGGTTATAATAATTTATTATTAACTAATTATTAGTTATGTAGTAACTAGTGATGGTTGTAATCACTTCAACCATTTTGTAACTATCTCTTACGTAATAAAATTGCGGACACACAATTTACAATGTGTGCAATCCACTCCTTCATTATCTCTCTATTCACATCTTCTATCAAACACAAGAACTCAACCCCAGACAATGACAACCGGTAAGGAAAAAGACACTACCAACAACTAAAGTGGCTCAAATAGTTAGTGCACGGTGCAAATGTGTTCTCAACTCCTTGGAATGAATATATACGTTTTTACACTAATCAGTAATGAAATCAAATAACCTATCCTTGTCAAATAGTTTGAGATGAATCTATGATGTTCGTACACCAGTTACTTTTCAAACATTTGGGCTGAATCTATGGCATTCCTAAACCAATTATTTGCCAAATAGTTTGGGAAGAATATATTCCCTTCATGGACCAATTACACCAATTTAGGCACTTCCTAAAAAAAAATAACAGAAAAAAAAAAAAAAAAAGCAGGTCCATACACTCTATAACATTGCCTAGATCTTGATCGAGGAAAGGACCAAGGACCAGAATCTCCAAGCTTTCAAAACACAATAGACGAGAGTAGAATAGATTTATTCAAGGTGTACAATAAAAATATACACACACTTTACATAGAAAACAAAGAAGATTCACCAGATTTATATAGGAAACCAAGTGCACTCACCTGTATAATTTTCTTCTGCAAATGAATTTCATTGCACTAATTGACCCATCAAGTTGATAGGTATACCGATATATATTTGGGTTGCGCAAAAGCGGGATATACCATATGCAATGTGCACTATTTTTCTTGTTTTTGCCAAGTTGTAAAATCAACAAGTAATCCCAAGAGTTCAAGTCCTAAACAAGCAGCTGCCCATAGTTCGCCTGCAATACTCAACTAGAACATTGCACAATCCTTTAGGCGCCCACCGATTAAAGACTTGTAAATAAAATATAGGATTAAAAACCCAAAATAAAAAAGAAATCGACGAAATTGGCCCTAACATCGCACAATTGCATATGATGGTGTTTGAAATTCATAGGCCCAATGTGAGATGTGCTCACCACGAATGTGAAACAATACTCTTGTAAAGCAATGTGAAAAAAAATGGTCCTAGATTTCCACCCATAAATAAAACAACAATGATAATCAAGCAATACATATTATTGGAAACCACTTATTAAGGAGATCAAGTTAAGATGAATTTGAAAACCCATAATTGAAGCCCTCTTATAAATTATATTGGCATTTAGAGCAAGGGTGAATGCAGTTGGAAAAGACAGGGACAGCTGCCTGCTATTGTTCGAGTTGTGGTTACACTAGCCCAATTTGAGCATGGCTTCATAGTACTCCACACCTCTATTGCTCAAACAATCTTTACCTTCCAACAGAACCGATATGGAAGGTATGGTAATTACGCCAGATAATTGTGAATGGAGGTATATGGCCAGGTCTGAAAGGGTGATTTGTATGGGCTCCAATGGGCAATGTCAATCTCCAGAATATATCATAAGCTTCAACATTGACGTAGCATCACCACCACATGCAATCTCTGACTGGGTGTGTGCTTTTCCTCTAATGAAAGGTTGCAGCAATATTGCTCCTCTGATATTGTTAAAGTAGTCACAAGCACAAAAGCGCATGAGGAGAAGATACACTATATTACCTCCCAAACTCTCCCCAATCAGAAAGATGTTGTTGAGATCGGAAGAGGATTTCACTCGGGGATCACTGTGAGTGTTAGAGTATAGAAGCCATTGGAGTACAACCATGGAATCATTGTAGATGAGAGAAAGGCGATGCTCTGGAGCCAATCTGTAATTCACTCGAACTATCATCACTCCTAAGTTGGCAGCCCATTTATGGCAAAAACAGTGGAAAGCATGAAATGTCGGTGAAAGGAAACAAAAGTCACTGCCATGGGAAAACAGCACAACAAGCAATTTGGATGCAGATGTTGGAAGTGGAAGGTAGAGATGCACCCATATGTTAAGTGTCTCCTCTATTACCGTGTCTCTACTTGCATCACTGACATCTTCTATAGATGGAGGAACATTCACAATCAGATACTGTTCCATGCAGATAATGGATTCATCATTATAAAGTTTAATTGCCCTACGAAGGCTTATGGAAACAGTGATGGCGTGGAAAAAAATGGCTGCCTGAAAAGCGAAGGAAACCATTTGTTTTTCCCGAAACAATGATGATGTGGTAATATATAGGCTGACGAGAAAACAACCAAAAATGGAGGTAGGGCTTCCCTATAGAGAACGCCTACAGTGAACAACAATAACAATCACATTTTACTCCAACCAAATATGCCACTTGCGGACAGTATTGTAACATGCACATTCAACTCCATCCTAATCTTCTCAGTATGCATCAAGCAAAGGCAGGGTAAAGCACACATCAGCTCCAAATGAATCTTCTTTGCACATTAAAGAGAATTTCTCCCAAATAAGATAAATGAGGAACTCAACCACCCAAAATAGAAGCCACTGGGTTCTGTCTTCTGGCTATTGCAGTGAATATGCATTCAAATAATTGCAAGACAGTTTCCCTCATAAAGCCTCCATGGAATTTTAGAATGCTTGTACAACTATGTGTAGGAGTGATGTAAGTTAACTTGAGTGAGTTTAAAAGCAAATAAAGCTTGTGAGAGTATTGTATAAGTGTTGTAATAATCCCACAGTGCCACAGGGTTCTACCTTCCAGCTGTTGAAGTGAATAGGCATTCCAATAATTGCAAGACAATTGATCTCATAAAGCCTTCATGGAATTGTAGAATGTTTGTACAACTAAGGGTAAGAGTGATGTATGTCAACTTAAGTTAGTTTCAGAGAAAATAAAGTTTGCAAGAGCATTGTAGAAATGTTGTACTAATCCCACAGTGTTTTTGGGCTCCATGGGAGCAATTAGCTCGTAATTCTTACAGATTTTGGTTGAGACAAGAAGGAACAGTTTTCCACAATGAATTTACTCCACGTGAAGTCATGTTGTCCCATCTCTTTTTGTGTGATTGCTGTGTCTTTATCTCTCTGTGTGACTGTTTTCAGTCATTTACTTGCTAGGTATTGTTTTATTCGGTGAAGTCCCCATGCAAGGTGACCCTCAACATCAACGACACCAGCAGGGTGGTATCTCTTCCATTAAACAAGTCCCAGCCTTGTCCATTGGAGTACACTAGAACCTATGAGTTAGATGTATTTTAGTAATTTACTGAATTTCAACACTTTATCACGACTCTTGGGGATTTGAACCCTTGTCTCTACTTTTGAAGCTCCAAGGTTTTTACCACTTGAGCTCATCCCATTTGACATTTACTTTCTCAATTTGATGTTATGAAACTTCTGTTATAAATTCAAGCACATAGATAGCTTCACAATTCTAAATTTAAGTTTTTTTCTTTACTGAGGAACAACAATCGTGATGAGTTTATATTGAAACTAACCAAGCTTACATTTGTCTTGATGAGTTAGGGATGGAATAACCGTCCAAATTATAGATCAGTTTTGCAGACATATACCCTTGACTAGATCACGAAGAGCAAGAGCAGAAGGGGAATTGATTATTTTGCAACAAGGGATGTCAGGTGGAGCCAAGAAGTGAGAGGAATTATGGCTCATGTAGAGAAAAACATACCTAAAGAGCTAGAAGACCCCCAGTAGGAGATATTTTTGAAGTTGGAGGAGAATGTTGCAAGCATATCCCAACAGTGGGCAAGCTTGAGAAGATAGAGAAGTACATGGAAGCACTCTTTGGAAAGCTTAGGATTTCATTGGAGATACACATGTTTTTCAGGGAGGTAAAAAGAGCCCCTCAAAGACCAAGAGAAGGTGCAGCCCCATGGTATTCCAAGTGATCCCCTGCGAGATGGATGAAGGCAAGCTCAAAAATTGGCTTTCCCCGACTTGAGGAATATTTATTTTTACATCAAATTAGTGAAGAGCAACAAATTTCTTTGGCACGTTTGCAACATTCAAGTCGTACCTTTACCTTGGTGAGAAAGTTATCATTGTTTTTTGAGTTGCCACTAGATGCGAAATGCTTGGGTGATCACCTAGAAAAATAACTTTCTATTGTGCTAATGTAAAATTAGTTGGCATTTTCAAAAGACTTGTATACCTAAGTGTAGGAATGAATAAACTTTCCCATTGGGCAAGCTTGTGAGAGCATTGTAAAAATGTTAGACTAGTTCCATGGTGATCTTGGAAGCTTGATGGGAGCAATTAGCTTGTAATTATTGCAAATTTTGATTGAGATAAAGAGGTACAAACCCAAGTTGATGAAGTTTTCGCACATTGGATGTCTCTCGGGGTAAAGTCTTGTTTTATCTCTCTGTGTCACTGTTTTCTATTATTTAATTGCTAAATTTTGTGATAATTGCAGATCAATCAGTTCAATCAATACTGAAGGACGTTTAAAAGTAATATTCTATGCAAATTAGTCATTTGTGAAGGATCAGAGGCGCAGTTAAGGTTATAGCCTCCCGTTTTAGAGAACAGACCATCTAATGGTATAAACTTTAAAGAACCTGACCCTTCACAAACACATCCCTTACTTGTTGCCAGCACCGGCATGCTTTGGCACTAACTGTATGTTTATTTGAATTTACAGTATCGTTCTACATTGTAGAAACACAGAATGTTAGACAGCTTACCTCACATACAAGAATACATAGAGGTGTGTCCAGCACGCTTGGTAAGGAAACAATGTCATAATCCTTTTAATGAAAGGAATGTTTAAAGCAAAGCACTATTTGGAGTAGGTGCATGGCAATATATGCAAACCTGTGAAAGCAAACTCTACTTCTGGTGCCACATATTCTCTACCGCTTGATGATTATAGTAGAAAAGTGACAGCAGATTTCTTAATCACGAAGTCTTATGCTTCTGGTTTATTCAAACAATTTAAGGTTATTGAAATGATACCAGGAAGATAAAGAAGCTAGGAACTGACAACAGAGGTGGATTTGCCTCTGCTTTTTACAAATAGGAGGGGATATCTCAGAAATGCAAAGCACCAAATACACCTCAGAAAAATCTTGTCGTGCAAAGACAGAATCGAACATGAACATTGTGAGGAGCATTTTTTAAGGAAAAAAACATTTTGACTAAGTATTGGATGGAAGATGATCATATTATTGTCTATCTGTATAACAGAAGTCCTTTTAAGGCACTTGAAGACATTACACCTAAAGAGGCATGGACAAGCAATAAACCAAAGTCAAGTCATTTCAGCATCTTTGGGTCAATTGTCGTGTTCTTGCTCCACAAGAAAACTAGACTGCTTTGGTACGGGTACGGGTACGGTATGCTGAAATGGCACATTTTTAAAAACCTTGGGTACAGTACACTGTGGGTTACATCTATATAAAGAAGCATTTGCATACCTGTTGAAATTTAATATTCATACAATCTATGTCACCAGGATCGTATTCGTACTCGTGTTTGGCGAGGATAAAATTTGAAACAAATTCGGCACCCAATAAAATTCGTGGGAAAAAATTTGTCAATCTATTCGAGTTATAAAATATTTCAAATTTTAAAACCTATTTAAATCTAATACAATATTTTAAATTAATTATTAAAAAATCTAATTAAATTCCTTAAGCCTTCAAACTATCTCAGTAAATAAATAAATAAAAGAAATATAAGCCTTTTAACTTTACATATATTTTAATTAATTTAAAATATTTAAAAAACCTAAAATTAAACCAATTTTAAACTTTATCAAAGTCTATTGTAAAAATTTAAAATTTAAAAGAATAAAAACAAAAGGGAGCCACCACAAGTAGTCTTACATGATAAGTGAATAAAGACAAAAGTGAATGGAGACAAAAATCTTCCACTGCCAAATACAAAGACTTATAAAAGACTAAAGACCTAATATCATACATTTGTGCTTCGAATAACATTTCAGGAGTCTAAAAATTATCAGACTTATTGGCGGCGCAGCTCTGCAGACAGTTTTGTTTCTTAATTAATTTTACGGCTTTGAAAGATCCTTACACAAGCTCTACGCAGCTCCACAAAGGGTGAAGAATAATCTAGATGAAAAACTGTGACATGAAAACAGATTTTAAATACTTTGATGATTGATTTAGGGGCTTTTATTTTAAGTTAGGGGCTTTTATTTTTTATTTTTTAATAATTTTAAATTGAAAATAACAGAGCTTTGGGCTGGGGTAGGCAGCAGGTATGTACCTACAGGTCCTGGGTAAGGAAACGGGTACATCCCAAGTAAGGAAATCCGTACCCGGGATGTACCTGATACCTGCAGGTACATGCCTGCAGCGTACCCAGCCCGTACCTGTACCAGGTACATATCAGGCCTGGTACGGGAGGGCCTGGGACGTTTCGGGGCAGTCTAGCAAGAAAAGAAAAGAAAGCAAGATTCTTGGTGTAAGAATATGATATATTCTGGTTATAGTGATAATTTGAAGGTGTATATGCTAAATAATGTCTAATAATAAGGTAATAGATAGTAGCGGCATTGTAGATGATAAAGGAAGTATTTTCAATCTACTTCAGATTTTTAGTCTAGGTCATACTCTCAATGCCTGATTGGTACTAGCAGAGCAGCAGTCAAGAAGGTTCAAGGTAGTATGCAGGATGTATTTGTTCCACATGATGATGATAATGCAGAAATGTGTCACATTTCGGATGTTGAGGCTGAACTATCTTGGGTTGAGGTTGCTGCAGGCAGCAAATTGTTCATATAAAGAATTGGCCAAAGTGACACTGATCTAACACATAAGGAACCAAAGGAAATGAGCTCTCTCAAGGAACTTAGAGTGGAAGGCCTAAGAGATAGAGGAAGAAAGGGTATGATTCACTAAATTTGGATGGCGATTCAGCAATTTGAAACTTTGCTAATGCTTTGATGGAAAACACTACAACTGAGCCTAATTTTCATGATGAAGTACAAAGAAAATGCTAGGATGCCAGGAAACGCCTAAGGGGGTCCCGTTTCCCCTTAGAAACGTTTCCGAAATGTTTCAGGCAAAGGAAACGGGGGGGGAAACGGCAAAAACGTTTCCGGAAACGTTTTTGCTGTTTCCTGTGCTTTTTTCTTTTTAAAACCGACTTTGCTTTTTAAAAAATGAAAAAACTTTGCATTAAATGAACCCTAACCCTAATACAACTACCTAGACTTCCTAAACACACTTCCTAAAAGCTATATAATGACCTTTTGGGTCCATTCTAAATCACACTCTCATTTTTCTCTTGCTAAATACAGTTTTCATTAAACTAGCATTTTGCATTGTGAAGAGCAAAGAGACATCAAGGAGCAGCTTGAAGGAAGAGTTTAGGACGTGTTGCTAAGAGCTAAAGGCTTCAAGGAGGAATTTCAAATCAGATTTGGAAGGTGGGATTGACTTCAAGGAGGAAAAACCAGGTATTTTTCAAGTTTTTCTTTTTTCGTTAAAGAAAATGTTAATGTGATCAATGATCACGAATGATGTGTGCAAAATGTTAATGTGATCATTGATCATGATGTCAATATGTAGGTTTAATTTAGTAATTTTAAAACTCTATGCTTAAAAAAATAAAAAATGTAACATTTTCTTTGCGTTTTTAAAATAAAAAGCATATATTCTTTTTTAAAATTATAAATATCATCCGAACTCTATGTATGCTCTCACCTCGCACCTATACGGTGACCTTGGTGATCAAAAGCAGAATAGGATGTGTAGGGTTTTTTAATTTAATTCTTTTTTGTTTTTTTTTTAAAAAAGTTTATTTTGTTTTTTTAAATTAATAAATCCGAACTCTGTGTATGCTCTCACCTCGCGCCTATACAGTGACCTTGGTGATCAAAAGCAGAATAGGATGTGTAGGGTTTTTAAATTTAATTCTTTTTTGTTTTTTTTTTTAAGTTTATTTTGTTTTTTTAAATTAATAAACCCGAACGTTGTGTATGCTCTCACCTCACGCCTATACGGTGACCTTGGTGATCAAAAGCATAATAGGATGTGTATTGTGTAGGGTTTTTAAATTTAATTCTTTTTTTTTTTTTAAAGTTTATTTTGTTTTTTTAAATTAATAAATCCGAACTCTGTGTATGCTCTCACCTCGCGCCTATACGATGACCTTGGTGATCAAAAGCAGAATAGGATATGTAGGTTGTCGTTCTAAGTTTATGTTTTTATTTTTCAGTGCACGTTTGATTCAATGGCATCCAGTTCAGCTTCAGTGGGAGGGCATGGGGAAGGGGAAGAAAGCCAAAGTGGGGAAGTGGATCCTAGAGCTCCTCTTTGGAGACATGTGCAAGTTGTGGAGAACCTTGTTGGTGGTGGCTCTCGAGTTTGGGTATGCAATCATTGCCAAATACAATTTAAATTCCTCTTATACCCGACTCAAAGCTCATTTAATGGGGAAATCAGGAACGGGGATTAGAAAATGTGGCAAGGTTGAACCAAAACATATATTGGCATATCTGAAAGAGCAAGAGGAAGCTGATATGGAAGCTTCAAGAGCTAGATTTAAAACTGCTCTTTTGCAAAATAGGGGTTCACAAAAACCAGCCAACCCATCAAACCATCCTTTTATCCAAGTTGCAGTTGAAACTCCAACAGAGGGAGAGTGTTTGTCACGAAAGAGAATTTCCAAAGGCCCATTAGAGCAAGCATTTGCAAATGAGAAAAGGGATGTTGCTGATGAGTTGGTTGCTCGATGCATTTATGCATGTGGGCTGCCCTTCAATGTGATGCGCTCACCTTATTGGCAACAAATGGTGAGAGGTATTAATGATGCACCACAAGGGTATAAAAGCTCTAGTTATGAGAAGGTGAGAACCACATTGTTGGCGAAAGAAGTGGCCCACGTACATACTTCTTTACAGCCAATTAGGGATTCATGGAAGGACTCAGGGGTATCTATTATTTCAGATGGATGGAAAGATGCCCAAAATAGACCCCTAATCAACATTGTTGCAATGTGCCCTAAAGGGGCAATGTTCTTAAGAGCTGTTGATTGTGAGGATGAAGTGAAAGATGCTCAATTTATTGCTAATATTTTGATTGAGGCTATTGAGTCAGTGGGCCCTGCAAGCGTTGTCCAAGTCATCACAGACTGCCAAAAATTGTAGAGCATCAAAGATGATTGTTGAGGGGAGATATGAGCACATTTTTTGGACACCTTGTGCAGTACACTCCTTGAATTTGATGTTGCAGAAGATTGGCAAAATACCATGGATTGAGGAAGTTTATACAGAGGCAAATGAGATCCAAATGTTTGTCACAAATCATCATATGTCCCAGGCTATCTTTAGGAGGTTCTCAACATTGGAGTTGCTGAAGGTAACCAAACAATTTCCTAGTTTCTAATTTTTATTCGCTAACTTTTTATGAAATATCAAATTATCAATTGAATTCCTTTTAAATTTAATTTTATATTTTATTAACTTGCTTTAATTTATTTTTATAGGTTGCTAAAACAAGATTTGCCTCTCACACGCTCGTCTTGAGACGACTTGTGAAGGTAAAGCAAGCCTTAAGGCTTATGGTGATTGATGATGTTTGGACCATGTGGAGGCAATCAAACACAGAAAGAGCCATCAAAGTAAAATCAGTAATACTTGATGATATTTGGTGGGCAAAGGTTGCATACTTGCTTAGTTTTACTGAGCCCATTTTATCTATGATTAGATATACAGACACAGATAATGCTTGCATAGGGGAGATCTATGATGGCATTGACTCTATGCTTGAAAAAATTAGAAACATCATACAACAAAAAGAGCAGGATCCTGAAGAAAAATTCTACAGTGAAGTTAAGAACGTGATCATGAGAAGGTGGAATAAAATGACCACCCCATTGCATCTCCTAGCCTATGCCCTGAATCCCAAATTTTATAGCAGCGAAATACTTGCACTACCTGGTAGGCAAAAACCATATGATGACCATGAAGTTGCAAGTGGAGCTAAGGCAGCATTCCGGAGGCTTTTTCCTCATCCAGATGTAACTAGTGCGGTCCGTTGTGAAATGACGCTCTTTGCCTCTTCATCTAATAGTAGCATGGGTGAAATAGATGCAACACTTGACAGGTACAAGATGCCCCCATGCATGTGGTGGTGTGCACATGGCCATGATGCCAAGTGGCTGCGACCTGTTGCCATTAAAATCCTTTCACAGGTATCAAATATTAAAATGAAATCAAAAGTTTGTTTATTAATTAAAAATGTATGTTCTTAATATTATTACTATTAGTATTACTAATTGAAAATTTCTAACTTCTTTTTTGTAACAGGTGGCTAGCAATTCTTCAGCAGAGCGGAATTGGAGTACATATTCCTTCATCCACCTAGTCAAACGGAACAAGTTAGCATCCAAGAAGGTTGAGGATTTAGTGTATGTGCATTCCAATTTGCACATTCTGTCACACAAGAGTGAAGCCTATGTTAGAGGTCCCAACAAACTTTGGGATATTGAACCTAAGACTAGCGACTTTGATGCTTCTGCTGCAACTCTTAGCCAACTTTCACTGCTTGGCATTGATGAAGAAGAATCGGGATCTTTTGCAGAAGGGAGGGAGAGTGGAGCTAGTGGGAGTGGAGATGTCGGTGCTAGTGCTGTTCATGGAGATGATTATGAGGAAATCTAGATGATATATTCTAGAATCTAGATTATTATTATGTATATGTGAATCATTGAAATTGTAACCATGTTGAATGATGACTCTTTAAAACTTAGAGGTTCAAATTTCAATGAATTCAAAATATTTTGAGTGCTTTATCAATTCTCTTATGGTCTACAATTATAAAATGAGTACTATGCATAGTACTCATTTTATAATTGTAGACCATAAGAGATAATTGATAAAGCACTCAAAAATTATATATTGTACGGACGTTTCCGTCGACGTTTCGTATCCAAGGTTTTTTGAAAATTGTCGTTTCCGCGTTTCGTACCTATTTCCGTTTCCTGGCAACTAAGAGAAAATGTGGATAGGAAAGAGATATGCAGCTGGAGTATAATGCCCTAATGAAATAATAAACTTTGGTTCTTGTTAAATTAAAATAAATAAAGAGTTTCATAGGCTGTTAATGGGTATATGAGATAAAGCACAAAGCTGGCATATCCTTGAAAAAGTACAAGGCGAGGCTGGTGACAAATGGGTTTGCTCATCAGGAAGGTATAAATTATGAGAAGAGCTCTACTCTAACAACAAAAATGATCACTATCGGGCTAGTTCTAGCCATTGCATGGCAATTTGGCGGGAGACTACTAATTGGGCATGAAGATTCCTCAATGGAGATTTGGAAAATGAAGTTAATATGACTTGGCCATAATGATTCAAAGATGTAGGTAAAGAACACCTTGTGCTTAAGCAAGTCAAAGCTATAGACGGTTTGGAGGAGGCTCCACAATCCTAGCATATTAAATCAATCTCCATCTAACTAAATATGAATGTCAAAAGCTCAGATAATGGCGTGGATATTTCAAGTGTTTATGCAGATGATTTAATCATCATAGGTAACAAGATTGGCACAATTCGAGAAATAAAATTAGGTTTTTGCTCTGTGTTTGACATTAAAAGTTCGAGTCAATTCCATTATACACTATAATTTATAGTAACATAAGACTTGGCAGCGGGAGGATGGGGTTTTCAAAATGGAAAAAAAATTATCGGATTTTGGGTATGGCGGGGGGCACCTATTAAAATATTCAGTGGTATATAAAAATAAATAAATAAAATTAATTACACTGAGAGGCATAACCTACAATGGCAACCAAGGAGGGTGGGAGAAGCAAGTGTAATAGTGTGAAATGTCAATACAGATGGCAGACCTTAAATTTGATGTCCATTTGATCATGATAGGGCAACTTTAACTTTTCCTTCTTGCTTGGAGAAGGAGATACAAAAATCACGGTATCTTGGGCATCCGGTGGAGTTGGGAATCCAAGGTTTTTTTATCTGGAAATATTTTCTCGATCCCAAAAGCAGTGGTGCAACTAGATTGAGGCCATAAATCACCAGATAGTGGTGAATTTGCAGAACTGGTGATGGAGTTGTTCATCAATGTGGAAACCTTCAATGGGCAAAACTATGTGATAAATCCAAGGTCAGCACCTCGAGATTGATACATATTGGTACTGTTTAGAAAATTCTATTTTAAGATATCTGTACTATTATTTAAATTTTTAAAATTAAAGAAAAATTATGGACATCACAATGTCCCCTAACAAAGGGGACATTCCAGGGACATCCCCGAAACATCCCAGAAGTCCCAGGGACGTCCTCCTTATTTGCTAATTTTGGTTTTTCAATGGAACATTCCTCCCAACTGGCCCTGTCCCGAAGGTCCGGGATGGCTCCAAGATAGGGAGGATGCGTCCCTGCATAACAATAAGAGTTTTTGCCAACTAATGATGGAGTTTTTATTTCTCAAATGATGTATGCTGATAATTGGTTGGAGACATTTCGTACCAATGATTGTGAGTAGGTATTTACTCCTAAGGAGGCTGGTACGGTATTCTCAGCCAATAGTGACAGAATGTCAATGGCTTACTTTTTCAAAAGTATTCAGCAACTTGATCTATGTTACAGCTATTAGGCATGATCTCAGTTTCGATGTGACATATATTTCCAGATTCACCAGTGAACCAAAAACTGATCACTGGGGAGAAAAAAAAAGAATTTGAGATATGCACATCGTACAACAGAATTATGTCTTCGGTACAATCAGAATAATCATATTCAGCTTATAGTTTTCACTATGGCTGATTGGGCAGGTACAACAGATAATAGGGTGTATCAGTATATATGTACGGACGTATCCAAGATGTATTGTACCCAATTTAAAATCAACGTATCCACGTATCGAACCCGAACCTGTACCCGTATCCTGGCAACATGGTATAGAACAATATAATTTTAGACTAGGAATAGGAGATGTTTCATGGGCTAGCAGGAAGCAGCAAGCAGTAGCTTTTTCCTCAATTGAATTGGAGTATATAACTTCCGTCTTCAAAACTGGTGACGTAATTTTGTGTACACAAGATTACTTGCAGATTCGCAGGTGATTCAAGTAGAAGCAATGCTGACTCATTAGTGCAATTAAATTGACCCAGAATTAGTCTTTTAATACATGGACAAAGCTTACTGACCAGTGTGGACATACCGGTGACGTCTGGGTTTTTTTTAAATTCTTTTATTAATATCTTTGCTGATTTACTTTTATAAACTGACTTTTTAAACTGTACTCTTGTTGTGTAAAGTTGTTTTGGAAGCCACTCATCTCTATTCGATAAAAAAGTCTATGCATAAATTTAATAAAAATTCACTTTGGAAGCTCCAATCATTTAACTTACCAATCCTATATGTATATTTCTATATGAACAGAAAGGTTGTGTAGATGATAAAAGTAGTAAGGCATAGATCAAAATGTTTACCTATTAACCATAACCCGATTGTACTGTATTACAAAGACATAATAAGAATCAAGAGTGATACATGACTACAGAAATTTTCAAGCACAAATGCACATGGTAGACTGTCACAGACTGCTATTCATAATTTTTAAAAATTTATTTGTATATTTTTAATATGTACAATTTTATATTATTTTAATAGCCATCCCACTGCCATCCCGAAATTTTTGAAATTTTTTTGCCATCCTGGAAGCTCTGGCCCGGAATCCTGGAGTCTTCGGTAACTAAGTAATGACGTACATTTCCATTATATTCGACAACTCAATGACACTAGAAAGATAGAGCTGCAATATTGCGCAACTCAGACAGACAACTAATATCTTCACAAAACCACCTGTACCAAACAAATTTGTTAAATATAAATACAAGCTTTGAGTTGTTACATGTGCATAACCATTAAGGGAGGGTATTTGACTGTGTGCAATGGTCATAACAGTTATTACTTGGTGGTTATTTGTTGCTAGCTATGAGGTAGTTAACAATAGGAGGTAGCTGACAGTTTCAAAATCAGTTGAACACTTTAAATGTGAAGGAGACCTGAACATAGCTGAATAAATATTGCTCCCTCTTCTCTCTCTATATTCTCTAGTGTTTTAATATTTTCTTCCTTTAATATAACTAAAATACTGTTCATGAGATTGAGACAGCATACACTGTAAATGGTTAGTCTTTTGCATTCAATACCATATCAAGTTACAAAATAAGATGATCAAGAAATATCAGATCTGCTTGAATGCCTCCTTGTAAAAATGAGAATATTAAGGAAAATTACCTGTGCAAGATCATGACGAGTAGCAATAAGCTTGTCCAAAACATCTAAATTGGCCCTTGGGCACAGTATGACCTGTGATATATGCCTGTTTCCTGATCTGCATAATGGACATCAAAATATTTTTATATGCTGAGGTTTTCAATACCCAAAGGCAACAGCATATTTCCAAAACCATTGCTATAGAAGTCATCCTTTAATGAATGCCTGTATCACCTTTGTATTTTTTAACAATTAGACACTAGAAGTTGCACCTCTTAGCGACTGTATTATGCTGACAGAAGTTATAGAAGAAACAAAGGAAAAAAGAAAAAACGTATTTATGGATAAAAACAGAGAAGAACCCCATATACATATATATTCATATTGATATATCTAATGGAAAAAAATGTGGGCATATATTGATATATCAAATGTGTTGCTTGAAAAATCTGTCATTGAAAACACAAACAACAGTTTAGAGGACAACAGTCACCACTCCTCTTTAATGAAGAGGTTCCCTTATTAAGCCAAAAACTTAGAACTCTAAAATATTTACAAATTTACAGACTAATAACCTTTAATGAGGATATTGGTGTTAATGAATAATCCCATGATTTTTAATATAGAAGATAGATTAAGAACTGGAAAGGCGGAAGAACACAGCAGCGAAGATATGGCAAGACAGGCAAATTAGGGACACACAATTCTAGCTAATTCATCGATCAAGGACACATGGTTCATCCTTGATTCTGCAAGATTGCCATGGGAGTGAATAAATGAGAGGGAATAATAACAGCACTTTCAGATAAGAAGATTGCAGATCTTATCATACTCTTGCATGTAAATGAAATTCAAGAACATGCGTGCTTGCATAAATGGAATTTTTCATAGTAAACAAGATATAGATTGAATCAAAGTTCACCAAATCTTGGCCCATGAACAAGAATTCAAAGCTTCAGATTCCAAGTAAAGCAAACAATATACCAATTTAAACATGAACAAGAAAAGAAGATTGGAAGAACAAGAATGGAGACAAGAAAGGGTTCTACTATATTTTAAAATATGTGTTTCTTACGTACAATATGCACCAATATCCAACCACGCCTTTTACAAAGAAAGTGAAGCCTTATATAGGCAAAGGGAGAGAGGATAACTACCCAAACTAACTAGCTGTCTTAATTAAGTGTTAAAACACTTAATTAAATGAATTACATTCAATGACTTTATATTACAATTTTGCTTTTTATACAATAAAGTCAACGACAAAATAGAACAGCTAGTGATGTTACGAGCCGGAAGAAGGAATATAAGGGACAACGAATGCAGGGACTTTGAACTTCAAAACCTGCAGCCGGAATTTGGTAATTGCAGTTGATATCTCTGTATCTTTGGATATAATGGTATTGGAGAGATTGGTCAACCAACTTCCAAGAGAGAACTCCATTTCCTTTGTTGTTCCGCCATATTGAACAAGTCCTTTTGCTGCATCTATGGTGGCATTGTTGAGTTCCAACAATTCCACCATCTTCTCTTTGTTCACAAATTTTGCCTTGAACAAATTCTCCTTAATGAGTGCATTAAAATCCCCCTTAATTCGATCAACAGAATTTCTCTATGATGAATTGTCCTTGAACAAATGACAACGAAGGGCTTGTAAAACTGCAAAGATCTCAAAATCTAAAGACCCTTCTTTTTGAACTACATTTCGTAACTCAGTCAAAGCTTCCTCAAGGACCTTGATTCTCCATTCAACATTGAAAGTCCATTTTCTTGACATATTACTTTTGGAGTCATCGAAGATCTTCTCAGAGAGAAGGATCTTTTCATCAGTGAGAGCCATGATACGGAGATCTTAAATGAAATCACCTCAGACTTTGATTTCCTCATCAATGTTGTCAATTCTGAGTTAATCTGTTCTTGAGCTGAAATGATATTATCGTAGATTTTACAAGCTTCATCAATAAATTCCAATCCTGTAACAAGGATTTTCTCTACCCAAGCCTCTGATGCTTTGACAAGAGTGGCATGTCTGTGAATTTCGGTTATTGCTTTTAAATCAACATCGGCAGTGATAGTGGTAGGAGGGTAGTGCAAACAAAGGAGTTGGATCCAATGGAGTTTTTATCCGATGAGAGTAAGGATTTAATGAAATTGGCTAAAACTTGCACCTGTTCCTCAAACCATTCTTGAGTTTGCTTTCACTTCTCAACTCTCTTAATAACCTTAGAGACAGTTTCTCTAAGATTGAGCACTTCACCCTCAGGGGTTGATACTCCCAAGGAGATTCTTGTCAGTTCATCATCTGATAATGAAATGTCTTTTTCACTCTTATCCTCCTTTGGCCTAGCAATTTCTAGAAATTGTTGTCCAGTAAGGTCAAAACCAAGATGAGAGGAAGCATTGGCTTTCTATGGAGGGGAAGTGCCAAAAAGGGCAGCCACTGCATCAAACTTTGGAACCTCAATCTTAGGTTGTATTTTTCTCTTTCTGCTGTCCACCATGGGTTAAACCCAAGTGAATGAGTCTCTTGATGATGTTTCCGAAGGGAGGCAATGCAAGAGTAATCTGAGAACTAGGAGGTTGGGAGACTAAAACCTCAACAGTGGAAGTCACAAGAGAAGAAGAAGGTCTTCTCACATCCAACTTTGGCCTTAAAGCAATGGTCTTCCCTAGATCAGGGGCAGCTACTTCAACTACATTTTCTTCTTCATCACTTTCCCCACTTTCCTCTTCTTCCCCCTCTTCAACCTGTTTCTTTTTACCAACTTCTTCATCATCCTATTGTGTTTGCTTAGGGGCTGTCCCACCTCCTGACTCCTATGTTTCTTCTTGATCACCACCTTGTCCAAGTGTTTCTACCTTCTTCTCTCCCTCTTTGGCCTTGACCTTCTTAGTATAGACTTTGCTTCCGAAATCAAAAGGAGAGGAAGGAGTTTGTTGAGTAGGAGTAGCCTTTTGCGAAGAAGATACCTCATGAGAAGAAAATTCTTTCTGAGAATCATTGAATTCTTTAATCTTTCTATTCAACCAATGCCTTGTCATATTAAGATCTTCTAGATTATCCTTCTCTTTCAGGGACCAATCAATGGTGGGAAGTGGAGTGTACTAAATAGAATTTATAAATTTTGCAGTGAATAGATCTGAGCCATCATCAGTCATTCCTTCTAGTACTGTATATAGCTTAAAATATTGGATTTGTTGCAAAGATAATCTGTCATAAGCTCTCTTTCTGACCTCATAGTCATCAATACAGTCCTCCCAGTAGTCTTCAAATGCTGGCAGATGATGATATGCTAGCCGGAGGTTTTTTCCAATAAAGTTCTTGCTATCAAAAGAAGCCCTCTTCTGGCAAGGGTGTAAATAGGATGGGCAAATAGTCCTTCCAACATTTTGTGCATATAGGGCTAACATACATGAATAATTTCCCAAAGTTGTGGGAAATTGGATGCTAGGTATCTTCTTGTCTCTGCAAGTTTGGTGAAGTAGATCTAGATGTCTACAAAGTTCAACTAGGATGATCTTATCACTGCAATATATTGGAAGCTTATATGGAGCTTCCTCAAACTCAATTGTTTGGATGTAAGAAAACTTCCTGAATTATATGAACAAGCTGCTATAAACTCAAATCAATTGCCTTGCCTCTTGGGATACCCTGCTGGTCACATTTCCTTCTAGCAACCTCACCAAAAACATCGTGAAGGCATCATTGACCCTTCTATGGTGGCTCTTGTTTTCATAAGTAAGTTGTGTATAGAAATCATAGACAGCCAAATTTTGTTTGTTCTCCTGGCTTGATAAGCCAATCCATATTCTGTATCCAACTATGGTATACATCAAGTAGGAGGTTATGTAAAATGTTTTGGTCTGATGAACCTGGGTGAGTTGCTAAGCCAAGTTCTCATAAATCATTTCTCCCCAGTTCAAGGGTTGCAAACCTTCACAGATCAGGTTGATATAGATACTCATCCAATTTTGAAACTCTTGAGTTGAGGGCAAACCCATTACCCTTGTTAGTAATGTTATCATATCTGACAACTCCTCCAAAAACTCAATCCTATAGAGAGTCTTAGGCAATTTAGATGGTCCTTTCCTCTTTAATCTTAGCCAAGATTTGGCAATCATAGTCTGGTACTTAATAGGAGTGAGATCATACTCCCTTTGGGCATCAATCCATGGTTATAACTTTGGAACCTTCAAAATTTGGAATACACAGAGCTAGGTTAATATGGTGATCATCCAACTATTCGATAACTTTCCCTTTAGGATCCTTTCAGTTCTTTGGTTTGAGGATCAAAACTAGAGGCGCATGATATGAACTGTATCAGTACACTAGACTGATGTAGGAAAACATCCCATGCATGAGCTAATCCTACTTTTCATAATGCTTTGGGCTAATGGGGCTGGGTTGTTCATCCTTCATTCTAGCCCATAAATAATCTAAATTCATATGATTTACATTGCATTGTCTCCTATCTTCCAGGGACAAAAGTCTCAAGTGAGAAGATATGCTCATATCCAACATATTGAAACTTCATTATGGAAATTTGGGTAGGAATAAGGGAAAGACGATGAGTTTCACAATGGTTTTTGAAGAGGATTTGAGGGGAAAGAGCTCAAAAAATCCTAAACAACTGCCAAAGTGGATGAAACAAGTGATAAAAATACTCACCTTTTGAGATGCAGATGAAGGTGAGCTCCTCAACGCTCACAATGCAACTGAAAATTTTGAATTTTGTTGGCAAATGAAGTGGAAAATTTATGAGTAAAACAAAAGTACCTTAGGACGCAGGAGGAGGGATAGGGCACAAATGACAGCAGTAGGGTGAAGTTTAACGCAAATGTGAGAAAAGGTCGAGTGGGAGGAGTGATATATAATCTTTGGGAGTTTAAGGCAATACACCATTTCCACCCTATGCTAGTGTTAAACATAGTGAGTAAGGTGCAATGAAGACCATGATGGAACATGCTCTACAAAACAAACTACACTCAAATAACATTCAAAGGCAAATATGTTGGCATTGGGAGGAACAAACAAAACAAGTTTTGTACAACTCACCTTTCTAATATATTACAAAGAAGTCAGAGTTGTGGAGAACTAAGGGAAGTGAGAAACCATTCCTCGAGTACCCAAAGTTCCCTAAATTATTCTAACATGCCTGATGGAATCAGCAATAGTGCAAGGATTACAGAGAATGGAGGGTCATGAAGGAACAGAGATTGGGAGTATCCTCAGGGATACACGAATATTACTGACATAACCGACGAAGGTGGGGAAAGGCAGAGAATCAGAGTTATGTCGGGGAAGCGGCGAACAAGGGGAAGTAAGGAACAATTCCAACTGTTCCCTAAATGATTGATTCATCCCAATAGGCTCAAAACAACCCAAAAATTGGCTAACTCTTGAAATTTCTCTCTTCAGACTTGACACATATAAGGCAAATACAACCCAGAGGAGCAAGATACTTTGGCCAAAGTTCAAAAATATTAAAACTTTCATCTTTCACCTCTCATGACAACAAAAAGGAAGTAGGAATTTCTACTAAGGGAGAAACATATACAAAAAACCACACACATATATAGATATCTCAAAAGGAAATAGAAATTTCTACAATGGGAAAAATATATACAGATTTCAAATATTAATATACAATATTCGGTTTCACAGTTAATTGGCAATTCAAAAGGTTCCATAGGCTTGTTGGGGTTGATCTGTTTCACAGGGAATTGGCAATTCAAAAGATTCCATAGGCTTGTTGGGGTTGATTAGTTTCACAGAGAATTAGCAATTCAAAAGGTTTCATCCATATATATATATAACTCATTTGGGTGATTAGAAGGCGTTGGCAGTCATTGAGGGATTCAATGTCCAGGCTATTATCCACCGACTTGATATCTAGTGTGTTATCGAGGGGTTTAGCACAAGCGTACAGGACAACTTTCCGGCTTTCCTTTAATGACCCAACCTCATCCCAATACTTGGTTTGGAAATCTACATGTATTTATTCTCCAAAGTGTAGGTATTATTAATATGTTTTTGAAAGGTCAAACTTGGCAGTTGCACATTGATCCTGTGGTCTTATTGCAATGAAATTCTCATTTCGTATTGTCCAAACTCCCCTATAAAACTATCAAAGCCATAATTTTCTTAGCCACCACAATGCCCACGAGATGGTTGAAGTGGAGACCAAACGCCATGACAATGATATCCCATATCCATTTGTCACTATAGCCTCCATTGTTGAAAAATAAGATGCTACAGAAGGTGATAAATGCTAAACAAATGTCCTAAAGAAACGAAACCTTAATATGTAGACTGTGCATGTACGTTGATTATTGACAACATATAGCGTACAATACCAATACAAGCATATCTTAGCACTTGATATTATAATTCAAGATTCCAACAGTTTGTTAGTTGGGATGAGCTCAAGCGGTAAAAATATGGGGCTTGCAAAGCGGAGCCCCAAATTCAATTCCCCAAGAGACATGAGGTGTCAAAATTGCACAAAATTCCACAACCAACCCTTTGGGTACAACATATCCCAATACATGAGGCCCCATGCAAGTCCCAAGTGAGTTTGGGGAAAGAAATACCCCTCAATCATGGAAACTATGCCAAAGATGCCATTAAGGAAATTTATCAAAGTAAAAAGAACAAGAATCTCTCAATTTAAGATTAATCGTCTTCCACATAGAATTTCCCAACCAACCCTCCCGGTCCTCAACATTACCCTATAAGCATTATCAAATCCTATATTAGCCCTTTTGTAGTGATAGACGGTGATGGTGTTGGTGCTTTTATCCCAACCCTTGCAACACAAATGTGACACTACTAGTCTCTAAGCACAGTGTCCCATTTTCATCTTCATCAACTCCATGTCTCATTAAGAGGTGTAATGTCCCCTTCTCGAGATTAATCTTGGAGAATACCCTTATCCTATCCAATATTTTTCTGTGGGCTAATGGGGTGGAAAAAGGGGAAATAAATTAATAATTTAACTTAAGTGCAAAATTAACTTTAATTCTAAGCACTTGTGTTTTATTATTCATTTAAAAAGTGACTTTATAAGATAAAGTTAAAGTAAAAAATATAAGCATTACTTTATTGAAATAAAGTAAAGTTTTATATTATTTTAAATAAATTAAAATTCTAGAGAGGGTCATCTTATTTGGGAACTTTGGATTGAGATCTGAGCCATGAAAAACCAAAAAAGAAGGTCGCTTAGAATCATTTGGATATCTTTTGGCTATTATCATACTTTTCATTAAGAGTTTGAGCTACTGCTCCAACTTTTGCATTAGAGGATGGAAACCTCCTTGTGTATTAAGCAATTGAGGACGAAAACCCTCCATTGTAAACAGATTTGAGGACAAAAACCTTCCAATCTCCCAAGATATCTCCATTCAAGGGTTATAGTTGAGCTTCACATCAGTTTGACAAATCCATTTCAGCTAGGGCATCTTCCAAGGCGGCTGAAGTGTAATTTCAGAGGATTTCAGGGCTGTTTGAGGGTTCACGTCACCTATCTAGGGGCTGACATCACCTTGGGGAGGTGCTGCAACTTGCCATCCATTATTCTTTGTCTTTGGGGTTTGTTAAAGGTTTGCAATCTCTCATTAGAAGATCTTCTTTTCGATCCTACCTACATAAAAGGGCAGAAGTCCATTTCTTGGGAAGGTAACTTTGCATGGGAAAAGGATTTACATTAAGTATGACTACATAGCATATTGGTTTTCATTTTCCCCTTTTCAAAGTCATATCTTCAATGGTTTTAATCTTTTTAAATGTATTTTTTTAATTTTTTGGAGCCTATTTTATGCCAGGGACATCGCCAAGCATAGTTACCAGGTTCGGCCGGATCTGTATGAAATCCGGTTCGAACCGTATTTTTTGAAGCAACCGAATAAATTCGGTTCGGTTCGGGCCTGTTTTTGCAGGGAAAAAAAAAAATTCCTTTTTTGGCATATTTTTTTGGTCTAATGAAAAAATCGCAAAAGTATGGAAAAAAATTTGCCATTTTTGGAAAGGGTCCGGGAAGATGTAGCAGCAAAAACTTGCATGTGCCATAACTTTCATTCTGTGGCTCCGTTTTAGGTGTCGTCTTCTCTAAAAGTATATATTTTCTCGAGCTCTACGCATTGATGGCAATATTTTTCTTATTTACATAAAATCCATTTTTGTACCTTTTTGGACCAAGCAACTTCTTGCAATCTTTTGAAAGAATCATTATGATGATGATGATTATGGTAGATGGATGCTTTTTTGTATGATTTGTCTATATATAATGATATAAGTATACAATAATATAAATTTATAATAATATATGTATATATATTCCGAACCGGATTTTTCCGTATTTTTTCGGATTTTTTCGAGAACTCCGAATTTTCGGATTTTTTTGCCCTTCCGAATTTAATCGGATTTCCGAACCTGGTAACTATGTCGCCAAGACATTCTTTAACCGTCCCAGGGACATTACGTTGTCCTTGTTGATGTCCCTAAGGTCTCGAAGCACCCAGAACATTCAAAATCGTCAAGGAATGTCCCTGGGACGTTCCTTTCACTTATACATTTGGTGGGTGTACAAGACGGACATTTCATCCCCAACCCCAAGCACTTGAAATGTCCCGAGCATCTAGGATGGCTTGAAGATCGGTGGTGTGCATCCCTACATAACATTGCTTTAGACTCACATGGAACTTAACTCGAATTGGCAAGATTCTTCTTCTTGGCCTTCTTATCTTGGTGTCGGGTTTCATATGCTCTAGACCTTTTCAATTGATACAGTCGTTTACCCCTTTTTACCTTGCACAGGGTCATTAATGTTTCTTGTATTTTTCTTCCTCTTTGATGTAGCCTTGTGCTTTCGAGCTTCTTCCCTATGCTTTGGACCCTCCTCTCTTGTTTGATGCTTCTTATAACCATATTTGTGAACAGATTATCAACTCTACACTAATAGTACACCAAAGGATACCGAGGTTTCAAGGCCCGATTAAGGATGATCTGGTACCTTGAAACCTAGATTCTCAAAGTTAAAAGGTTCACCTAAGAAAAGCTTATATGCAGCAATAGAAAATAAGCCTCTCATTACAATCTCAGAATTGGTGGAATCAAAACCTCTAGTAAAATCTCCAATGTCATTGTGTATTATTTTTACTCTGACGAGTACTAGTTTCGCTTTCTGATATAGAGTAACTTCTACTACTACTTCCTTGTCCTCGTGCATGTGCCAATTTTCCTCCATGCATCATGCCTAATTGTCTGTAGAACAACTTCTCCTCGACCTTTGATGCACATTGATAGGCTTCATCAATTGAATGTAATCATATCATTTCAAAGTAATGTGCAATCCATTCACATACCACGAGACCTTATCAGCACCTTCATCTGTATGACCAAGTCAAATGGTCAATTTGTAGAACTCTTCAGTGTATCCCTTTACGCTCATCTCCTTTTGTCATAAGTTTTGCAACTTCTTTAAAAGACTAGGTTGATAACTACAGGAAAAAAATTTCCTTCAAATTTGCCACCATTCACTTCCACACTTTTATCTTTTCTTTGTCTTCCCATCTTTACATGATCCCACCATAAGAAAGTATGTCCTTTCAGCTTTGTACAAGCGAATCTCACCCACTCAGGGTCTTCTATTGACTTCTAGTCAAAATACTTATCCAATTTTGCAATCCATTTTAATCAATCTTCTGGACATAAACTCCCTGAGCAACTTGAAATGTCCACTTGCGGTTTTATGTGGATCTTTGCAATGGCCTTCAGATATCTATCTTCACGCTCTTTGAATTTATTCATGTGCACTTCCAATGCCTCATCATCAATCAAATCTGAATCCACTCCTCTTTTCTTAGCAGTCTCCATTGCTTTTAGTCTCACTTGGATGTCCTCTCATCACATATACTAAGTCGGCCACTCATGGTGGTCTATTTCCTCCTCTAAGAGGTATTCCTCTTTTCATAATCTTCTCCTCCAATTGCGCAATCTTCTCCTCCAAATCAAGTGACTTTTCACACCTACCGAACGATTTTGCATTGGAAGATGTCCTCATTGTTGTATACCCACATTTGCAAATATGGAAGGTTTACTCACAAGAAAGTCTCGCAATTTTCGTCTCTTTCCCATAAGAAACGAATCTTGCTTTACTACTTAATGATGCAACCAAGGTTAGAGGGTCCATCTTAGGACTATCTTATGCCTTGCAACCTAGATTCTCAGACTTAATAGATTCACCTAAGCAGAGCTTATACGCAACAACAGAAATAAACCTCTCATTAAAAACTTACAATTGGAATAAACACAACCTCTTGACACACACCCTCTCTAGTCTCATTACGAGCATTTACAAATTGGAAATCAATCTAAGCATAAGGAGATGCAAACAATTTCTTGAAATCAATTTGCAGGTTCACAAATCACCATTGAACCACAACAAGAACCTCACAATTATCTGCAACCCTGTGAAGTTATTACACGGTAATATCACAAAGATATCATTTCAGTCTCGACATAGACTCTTCACACACTATAGCCACGTAATTCACAATCCACGTGAATTCCTCCTCCAGACAGTTGTCTTCCCTTTGCTCATGATTTCCTCTCTGTTTTGTGTGACTCCTCTACTCCTTTACACTCATAGAGACCTTTATTCAAACTGGTGAGATATTTCTTCTTGACCTTCTTATCTCGTTGTCATGTTTCATATGCACTTGGCCTCTCCGATTGATCTAGTCACTCGACCCTTTTTACTTCCCACTTGGGCATGGATGTTTTTAGTATCTTTGTCGCCTTTCAATGTTGCCTCGAGCTTTCAAGCTTCTTCCTTGTGCTTTAGCCCTTCCTCCCCTCTTGTTCGACGCTTTTTATAAGCCCCTTTGAGAACAAATCCTCAAAAGTAGGGGCTAATAATAGTGAAGTGGCCAACGATCTTAGAAGGTGTCGTTTTAGCAAACATAATTTGGTTTTCGCAAATTTGGTAAGGACTCGCGATTTTATTGTGAGTCGATTATGTTTGTGTGTGGGTGACAGGCATATGTGACTTCATGGTGGCCACCTTTCTTGGAATGGTGTGATCATGTGGTTGTGTTCTTTGTGTCTATCGTGATCAAGTGGACATAATAAAACGGTGATGCATCACAATCCTACATACGATATCCCAACTCATCCATGATACACAGTTGTTTGTGGTTCCCCCTTTGGCGATGTGGTCTGCATGATTTCCACACAGTGCATCACATTCTTTTGTTCGCACAATGACCTTGACTTGTCAATAACAACATCCAGACAATCTCCCTCCCGTTCGTGGTCTCCTTGCGCACGTATTTAAACACACCCCATGGATTTCATGCATATGCACGATATTATTCTGCCTCATATACTTTCATATTCATTCCTCACTCTTTCTACTACAACTTTAACACACGACACTACATTCAATTGCCTTTTAGTGACTTGTGGTCATTAGATGTTCACTAAGGCAGTGCACTTCCCACAATCGTGAACAATGTGACCTTTGAATTATGGTAATAAGTGTTATCTTAACACTTTTGTGTTCACCACATGAGCTTGCAACATTGCGGATGCCACAAAACACCATGGTACAGCCTTCCAACAAATGCATGATCCTTGCCAAAAGTGTGATATGAAACCACAAGGTGACACTTGTGAGCATTTGTGGCTAAAATCAGGATCTTGCTTATTTACTAATCATCCTTAGTTGTTTTTGGTTGATGCAAGATTTTGGTTGATGCAAGATTGCGTCTGAACCTGGATGCTCTTGCATCAAATCATAAGCTCCTTACAAATATAGGTTGAGTGGTAGAATCACTCTTTTGGCTGGTTGTCATGGCCATGGTGATCCTTTCCACCATGTTAGGCTCCTCCGCACGATTTGATTTGTCTTCTTCAACTTTTTAATTTTTTTAGTCCAATGCTAGACCATAGTCTGTCCACCTCCACCAATGCACTCTCTTTCGTTCACCCTTTCCTTTCAATCGCATCTCCCTCATCATCATCCTTGGCATCATGTGTGTGCCATGTGCAAAGAAACTTGTACCTATTTTTCCCACATGGAAACAAGTCATTCTAATGAGAGAGTCTTCTCATATGCAGCCTTTGACTGAAGCGAGTATTTTCTTCAACTCCTATGTGGATTGCTCCCACATATGCAACTACTTATGAATCGTTTGTTGTCCTTTGCAAAAATATATCCACCATCTCTACCTCGCTCTTTGCTCTTATGTCAAATGGGTGAAATTATTTGTCTTTCCTTGTTGTCCAAGTGCACTTTGGATCAACCTCTCCCAGCAATTTCTAAGCTTGGCCTCCTACATCTTCATTCTCTAACCATCTCTTAGATGGAGAATGATTCCACCATCCTCTACCCATTCCTTTGATGGAGCATGTGGTTGACCTTCTGCGGGTTCTTCTCTTCACTCTCTAACTGTAGCTGCAAATGAATTCCCATTTGCACATCTTCTTGAGGGAATCATTTGACTGAAACCATCAGCTGCCCGCTCTCCATTGCCTTCATCTCAATTTAAAAACAATCCTCTGCTGTTGTTACATCCTTGTGATGACCTTCATTTGCTGATTTAACCATCATCTCTTCTTCTCTTGTTGCAAACTCGTGGCTATTGATATGTCCCTTTGAGGATACTCTTTGGATGATTGATTGATGGGCTTATTATCTTCTCCCTTATCTTCATTCTCTGCACTTCCTTTGTGTTCTTACCTTATCTTCATCTATCAAATTTTGCCATACTAGTAACTTGCATGTCTTCTTTGAGGGAATCATTGACTGAAACCATCAGCTGCCCACTCTCCATTTCCTTCATGTCGATTTAAAAACAATCCTCTACTGTTGTTACATCCTTGTGAGGACCTTCATTTGCGATTTAACCATCATCTTTCTCTATCAAATTTTGCATACTAGTAACTTGCATGTCTTCTTTGAGGGAATCATTTGACTGAAACCATCAGCTGCCCACTCTCCATTTCCTTCATGTCGATTTAAAAACAATCCTCTACTGTTGTTACATCCTTGTGAGGACCTTCATTTGCTGATTTAACCATCATCTCTTCTTCTCTTGTTGCAAACTCGTGGCTATTGATATGTCCCTTTGAGGATACTCTTTGGATGATTGATTGATGGGCTTATTATCTTCTCCCTTATCTTCATTCTCTGCACTTTCCTTTGTTGTTCTTACCTTATCTTCATCTATCAAAATTTGCATACTAGTAACTTGCATGTCTTCTTTGAGGGAATCATTTGACTGAAACCATCAGCTGCCCACTCTCCATTTCCTTCATGTCAATTTAAAAACAATCCTCTACTGTTGTTACATCCTTGTGAGGACCTTCATTTGCTGATTTAACTATCATCTCTTCTTCTCTTGTTGCAAACTCGTGGCTATTGATATGTACCTTTGACGATACTCTTTGGATGATTGATTGATGGGCTTATTATCTTCTCCCTTGTCTTCATTCTCTGCACTTTCCTTTGTTGTTCTTACCTTATCTTCATCTATCAAAATTTGCATACTAGTAACTTGCATGTCTTCTTTGAGGGAATCATTTGACTGAAACCATCAGCTGCCCACTCTCCATTTCCTTCATGTCGATTTAAAAACAATCCTCTACTGTTGTTACATCCTTGTGAGGACCTTCATTTGCTGATTTAACCATCATCTCTTCTTCTGTTGTTGCAAACTTGTGGCTATTGGTATGTCCCTTTGAGGACACTCTTTGGATGATTGATTGAGAGACTTCTTATCTTCTCCCTTGTCTTCACTCTCTGCACTTTCCTTTGCTGTTCTTACCTTGTCTTCATCTATCAAAATTTGCACACTAGTCAACATGACTAAATGATTTGTGTGCGTCCTAAGTTACTACAAATATATATATTTTGGGAATTAGTGGGAATATGTTCCCCCTTTCGATTTTTTGCAAATCGTTCTAGTTAACGATTCAAAAGGTTTCAATACAGTAAAAAAATTAATTAGGAAGGATCCAATTATACAAATCATTGAATTGTCAGGTCTCTTGGGTCATTTACATAGTATTGCTAATCATTTCCCATACTCCCATTCCACAACTTATAAAACAGTCTTACTAAATAACCGTTCAATTTCTGGCAATTACTTAAATATTCTGCAAGTACCTAAATGCGCCTTATTTCCCCTTCCTTGAGAGGATTTAAGGTCTACCTCTGACCATCTCTCTTTCCTGAAACAGTGTTAGTCCTTCCATCATACAAGACTTCATTATCAAATTGTCATCGTCTCCCTAACAAAAGATTACAAGCATCCATAGCCAATACATCGCATTAAACATTGTATATCTAACTATCTTGATATCAAATCTAAATTGTTCCCACACAGTTATCCCACGTCCCTATATTTACCATGACACTCTATATGGCTTCGGGTGTGGTGTACACCTCATATTCAACGTATCAATAACTTCAGCAGATACTAGAATATCAATATTTCCACTATCAATAATAATGTTATAAAACTTATGCATCTGCTTTTGAAAACAAAATGCCTTTTAAATGGTTCCTCTGTCTCTCAGGTTATCCTCAACCTCCCCTTCGACAACAGATTCTCTCTTTTCTCATGGTTGTAATTGAACTGTTACAAGTCATAAGATCGTCTTTCTCCCACTCACATATTGCTGAGTGGTAATAAGATTGATATGTTGTCCCTTGACGTACACCACTCTGACTTGTTGCAGCTTCTCTTTGAAGACACTCACATTCCCTACTCCCCCACACTCCACATTCAAAATAATCTCCGTGAAATGTTGAACTCCCTCCTTGAGCTTCATTGCATTTATGATTCCATGAGGTATAGTATTCTTCATCTCCTTCATTTGGTTAATATGGAGAAGAGCTATCCTCTCCTCCTAAATGCAAAATTTTACCTTCTAAATTTCCGTGCATGCTTCTCTCCATCATCACATTGCTCCTATATTTGGTTTTTTTTATTTTTCTTCTACTCATTTTTTCTTCAGCTTTCAAGGCAGGCTGATATTCCTCTTCAATTGTGTGTAACCTTACCATGCTTAGCTCATCTTTAATGTTCAGCCTTAAGCCATTAATATACTTGGCTACCTTCTCTTGTTCCACCTCACTATGACCACACCTTATGATTAACTGGCAAAACCCTTTTGTATAGTGTTCACAGATAACTCTCTTTGCCTTAAACTTTGTCTTAAATTCTGCAACCTCTTCAGCAATGTCAACTAATAATCCATAAAAGATACTTCCCTTTCAGCTTGGCCGCCATTCTATCCCGTCTTGTAATCTTGGGTTTATGAATTCTGTTTCTTTTTGTTTTCACATCCTTCCACCACAGGGCAGCATGACCTTTCAGGTTGGTCTGAGCCACATACACTCTTCTTGGATGTTTGACTTCATCGAATTCGGAGTACTCTTCTATATCTGTAAGAAAATCTATCAGTTCATCAGAATTCAAGGTTCCTATGAAGCTTGGTACTTCCATCTTTGCCCCTCTTCCAATCCTTGAGATGGCTGTGAGCAATCTTTCCCCTATTTCATCTACTGGATCAGCATCTAACTATTGTTTATTTTGCTTGCATCTATTCTACTTCAGCATCACTCTCATCTCCCCTAGACACAACACCTCTTCTTCCATCGGCTTCAACTACATCTACTCTTATTTGTGTGGTTCTCAACAAAGCTACAGTTTCTTCCGACCTTCCTGCCCTGTTGGCAGCCACGGCTCTTCTTGGAGGCATCTTGACACACCCTCTAACACACTTTTAAGATCACTCTTCAACTCTTCGTTCTCTAACCAACTACACACAATGGAGAACAAATTCCTATTTTCTCTTTTGCACAGACTGTCTCACTTCGATGCCATGTCTTCAAATTCCTATCAACACTTCTCATTATCAGCAGCTTCTTCCTTCATCAGCTCTTCCTTTTTCTAGATTTGCAGACATCTTTAATAACATTTGATGAAGTCAAGGATAGGGGACCAAGTTAATGGTCACCTTGTCCTAGCAGCCTGGACCCAAATCAGCTCAGATCACATATATCAGAGTATTCCAATCCTGTCAGACCTTTCAAAGCTTGGAACGCATAACAACAATCCTCAGCATTCATTATCTATATAAATAACTACACAACAAAGGAATATGACTCAGTTTTCTCTACAGAACTAGATTCAGCTCTAGACTGAAATCTCACTCCTAGTGTCATATTATCTCTCAAATCTTATTGACTTAAAATCTGGGTTTAAAAACAAATCTCATATTTCCCAGAGGTTGCATCAGGTGTCATATTCTTCTCAAGGTTACAAAGTTGGTTCAATTTTACAGAGCGCTCTGTCTCTGTTGAATACGAACCCATTCTTAACCCCTCTCTCCTAAACCTCTTCCCCAAACAGGACGCCCTCTAGCTCTGCTCTCTCCTCCCCAAACTCTTCTAAAAGAACTCCTACATTCTGGAACCGTCTCTTCAAATTCTCCGGACTCTTGAATGCTGAAGATGAGAAAAAATCGAAAAATTTCGATACTTACTCCTACTATTTGGCTGACACAAAGGAAAGTACTGCGTAATGCAGACCAACGGTTTCGGAACCATCGGCTAATACAGACCGGCAGTTTTGCAATCAGCCCTACAGTAAGGCTGAATCCATTACCAAACATGAAATGCTCTATTTGAGTGCTGATTGTTGACTGAAACCTATCGTTCTTTGGCCGTTGGGGTTTGTTGGAGTTCTGATGCTTCCCAGGGATCCCTGCAGATTCCACAATGCAACAATGAACAACACTGACACGTCCACCTTGAAACAATGCTACATAATTTTGATTGATGCAAGATTGCGACCACCCCAGATGCTCCTGTATCAAAAGCTAAAAAGCAGAAAACCAATTTGAGAAATGCTTACAAAAAGTAAATCTCAGTATGGGCATTGATTGATTATGTTTCAGTTTTTTTAATCATATACACATCCCTAGGGTTCCTCATACCACAATTCAACTCTTTATCTTCACACTAACAGTCACACTTGTAAAACTGGCTTTATGCATTATTTTATGTCAGTGATCCAGCTAATGTTGGTTGAATTTTTAGTTCTTTAGTTGAAAAGTAATTATTGTTTCATTACCACATGTTTGTAATAGGTTAACTCTCTTTGATGACCAGAAGGAAATCAAGTATTTTCTCCTCCATGTTGACTTTATGAAGTGAAATATACCACCACAATTGTTATGTTTACGCACTTCATTAATGTGGATTAAACTATATGTACAATGATGAGCATGTGTGTTGTCGCTGGATAAGGCGTACAACATTCAAAAAGCAAAAAAAAACAAAAGCTAAAAGCTGAATACTGATTACAAATATATTTACAAGAGTATATATAACTTGGATGTTGATTGATTATATTTTGTCAATCAAATCTGTACTTAGAATTCCTATATCAGCAATGAGTGCCGTCCAAAACATAATTCCAATCATTATCTTTATGAAAGCAGCCCAACCTGTAGATCTGTATTTTTGCGTCATTTTGAGTTAGTGATCTAACTAATGTTGGTCGAATTGTAGATCCTTTAGTTAACAACTAATTAGGGTTTTATTATTACATGCCTATAATAACTTAAGAGAACTCTCTTCGATGGCTAAAACCTAATCAAGGCCGCGTTTGACTTTCCGAAGAGACTAATCATAAGATTAAAAATATTCTACAAGCATTTACATTTCATGCTAGATAAAAAATAACTTTAATAGTGATGAAACTCAGTGTCTTTCATCAGATCTCTAGCAAACTCAAATAGTTATTCCCATATTCCTTCCTGGGCAGAATTTGATTTCTCAATCTCTTACATGTCTGAGTGTTCATAATTGTGACAGCAAATTCTCCCTTGGAAAAGAAGGGTTTCAATACTGATGTTTACAAATATCCCCCTTTCAAGAGGAAAATCATTAAGGTGGACTAAGTATTAATTAACTTCGATTAGTCCTTAATGATAAGTATAGACGGTAATTAGAATGACTAACAAGAAAGATTCTAAACATAATGTTCGGCTTCTGTATTTTTTTTCCAGTAGTAGCTGAATTAACAACAAAGATAATAAGAAAGATATCTGTTGACTTACACAATTGGTGAAGTAGGCTTAAAAGTCAGCAGAATATATATGGATATTCCAATGCCTGATTAGAATAAATTCAACATGTCCAACAAAACAATATATACGCCATATAGACAAATTAAGCTGCAAGATATTACATCACTGTCTGGTGTCCATTTTAAAACAGATGAAAGAATTCCAGGCTCCGTAATAATTCGAAATCCTGATTCTGTAATTCCATTTCTTGCTTTTGATGAATGCCGTAGCAGCATGTCTGATCCCCTGTGTTGTATACGCTCAAGTTGATTATGTAGGCATTTAGGAATTCGTGAAGCGGGGATAAACATCCATTTGGCCAGGATCTCTAAGAATGTTTTCTCCAAACCTGATACCATAGCAAAATTTGTAGTTAGCATGTACAGTGTGACATAGATATCCAAACACCAAGCAAACCAAGTTGAAATGTGAATACACATACCAATCAATCTGAAACAAAGTGGTACCAGCAGATGCATAAAGGATCATATTGATGGATGATGAAATCATCCTTTTTTTGTCAAGTCCAACTTCTTTACATATTTGTAGAACATCAATAATATTCAAATTTCATACACTAACATAACTGGAAAATGTATGTTAAGCATTTCCCAACAACTTTGGGGGTCTAGACTCTACCATATGGGTTACATACATCCAAAAAAAATTGGCTTCGTAAACAAATATTTAAAAAAGTGAAATCTCTTAAAATGTATGATTGAATTCTCCCTTTAAGTCTCAAATTCAAGCTACCTAGCAATAAAAAGTGGACATGTACCCAACTTTTCTGATTTGTTAATTGACATTTATGAAGGGTATATAATGTTAGAAATTGGCAAACCATATAATAGAGAGAAAGTGAAAGAGAGATTAGATGAAATCCATTCACTTGTTTTAATTTAATGAATTTTGGAGTTGATTATTTTTAGAGACGTTTATTCAACGATATGGAATGTTATTTTCAGTAACACTTATTTCCAATTATGGAACATCCAACCTATATTTAAACATAATAACCCTAGGTTACTTTTGGGTCCACTGATGACCACATTGTTGGAAATATTGTCATTGATGTCAAAGGAATGATGATGTCAACGAAATTAGCTTACATGTTCCATATGTTGGAAATACTTGTCAATTGATGTCTAAGGAATGAGTCAATCAAGAAAAAGTTATTGTAGTTTGAATTCTACATGAGGCGCAACAAAGGAAGTCATTTTGTAGTGTTTAGTGGGTTTGAAGACAAGTCAATGCCGCGCAACAAAGGGGGACCATTTTTAGTGTCCCGCGTGTTTTTGGTGGTGAGAACGCTGCAGAACAAAGGATGTGTGTCGCGGAACAAAGGATGTGATCCCTAGCATTCTACGGGTGGTAACAAGTCTAAATATCCACGTAACAAAGGATTGGTCATGGAAAGCCGTGAAGGTCAAAGAAGGGGCCGCGGAGGTCTAGGAAAGCCACGGAACAAGGCGGAAGACGAAAAGGGGCCACAGAGGTCAAGGGAAACCGCGGAACAAGGAGAAGGATAAAGCAAGTCCGCGGGAGGTCATGGAAAGCCGTGGAACAAGGTGAAAACAGAAAAAGTCTGCGGAAGTCAAGGTAAAACTGATAAATTCAAATATCAATTTAATAAGGTCGACTCATGTCTTGCATCAAAAAGAACGTTATTGGGCCGACCCTGGGGAAGAAATCACACACTGTCAAGAGATGAAAATGGTATAAAAGGACATATAGTTGGAAAGATTTAGTGTGGGTAAGTGTGGAGAAATGGTGAACTACTGGAGAAGAAGGGGATGCGAAATAAAGAAATAAAGGCAGATTTCTGCAAGTAAATGAATGAGAGATCATTAAGAGCAGATTTATGAGTATGAGTGGAACGAAATTCAAATCATTAAAGAGCATTGTGTGGGTGGAATGAACTAAGAATCATTCAAGCAGATTTCTTGTGTATGTAATGAAGTGTTGATCATTTTCAAAGAAAATTTTTGAGTGAAGTATGAAATGAATTAAAAGGCAGATTTCTGAGATTGAAGATCATTTAGAAGGCTGAATTCTGAAGGTGGAATACAGAGCACAGCTTTGTGAAGAAGTTTATGTTATCGATATTCATTGAAGAAGATTATTTGCAGGTTGATGCCTCCTAAGGAAAGAGATTGATGTCTCTTACTAAGTTGGTGCTTAGCTGTGGGGATTGGAGCCTCAAGTTGATTGGTGCCTACAAATTGTGGGGATTGGTGTCTCCAATAAGTTGGTGCCTACAAATTTTTGTAAGAAATATTTTTGTGACTAGATTTGGAAAGTAGATCCAAGCAGTCTTTTCTTTGTGGTTTTCTCCCAAAAGGGTTTCGACATAAATCTTGTGTTTCATAATTGTTGGATCTTGTGTGATTGTTGTTATTGTGGATATTAAGTTTTAAATAAGTAAAAGAATTGTATTATACTGAATTCACCCCGCCCCCTCTTAGTATAAATGTGTTCATCAAAGTGGTAAGTTACGTGTTGAGTCAGCCTAACTAGTCGGAGAAGGGTATGTACTTGTCATAGCTACAAAAATAACATGCAAGCAAATAAGTTAATCACAAGTAACCCGCACCAGTCACTAGAAGAAATCAAATGAAACTCATTTCCTATTTTCCAAATTTTGAGAAAACAAATCAGGATACAAGTATCCTGAATTGTGCACTTGCATTAATAGATGCAATTTATTTCATTAAACACAAGATTTATATCAATCTCATTTTCCCTAGGCTTCCCTCACAATCCAACAATTATAATCAAAGCCTCCGTAGTTGATATCAACCTTGGTAACCTATCAATCATTAAGAGTCCAACTAATTAATCTTATGCTTCGAACGCAGAACAAATGTTTATTTGTAATGTCTTCACTTCCCAGTTTCTGTAAATCTGAAATCAATCAGCAACATTGAGTTTCCCAATCTTTGAAGTGTGTTGTTTGAGAGAGTCACATTACACAGGTTCCTTACTTAAGTGTCCACATAGGAACTCTTTGTTGGATGTTTTTTGTGAACCGGCAAAATCAACAAACTATGGTTGACCCAAAACTAAGAAGATGATGACTGAACAATTGGAGTAAACAATTTCCGGATAAAACCTTGTATGAGCTTTTTAGATCCTCAAAATGACTGAATGACATTAATAATCCCTCAAATTGACTGATCAAAACATTGAAGCACTATAGAACATACATTTGAAAAAATGGAAACATCTTCGTCGCAAGAGATGATGTCAAGAATCAAAGAAGGTACTATTCAACACTAACATGAAATAATACATAAGCATAATTTTTCTTGAAAACCGTTACTATTTACATAAACATCTATCCTTTCTTAAGATAAGGCTCATCTATAAATTCTTGTTTGTTGAAGCTGCTGCATATTTTTGCAGTGTATTTGTAACCAACATATACACTTTCAGTCACATGAAACAGTTGACAGGGAAAAAGGAATTCACCAGAAACTACCAAAAGCTTTTCTAGATGGCTACTCTTGTAGAATTTGAGATATGTGTCGAAGTTATCGTCAATTAGTATTACTAAGCTGATATTTCAGAGAAAATTCACTTGTTCATCATCCATTATTTCAATGATCGAGTGCATTTTTGTCCAAATATACTATTTCAAAGATTGAATGCATTTTTTATCCAGTTATGTAATTCTAGTACCTATCCCTGACTTCAATAATAATCTGTAATAATTCCATCAAATCAATTCAGATGTGCAGTCCACCCTATCCAAGCATTTCTAATGGATGTATGGGTCGAAAACACTAGTATCTTAAATATTTTTCTCTTCATGAAATTAGCCATTTGCTTTGGTACTGGCCATGTCATGGTGATTGACGAGGATGTTGGCATTTCTTCTAATCAAGACTCTGGCACAAATTAGATTCAATTTTGGTCTTTATCAGCTCCCTTCTCTTGGATTCATTGGCTGATTCTTTAATGAGAGGCCTTCCTTTCTTACATTTGTTCATATTATATGGCTTTATCTTTTCTGACTTCACTCGAGTTTACCTGTATTTAGGTCCAACCCCTCTAGGTAAGATCTTTACTTATTACTTGTTGGGGTTCCTTGTAACACTCCCAATTGCTATTGTAGCTTCTTGTATATTTGTGTCCCATTGACCTATTGTGGTCATTCATGACCATTTAATACAATCTTTTATCATTATTTTACCGAGAATTACATAGTTCAAAATAGCGACACTGCTATATCTTATAATGTTCAACATAAGAATAAAAGTCGTCTGCACTTACATAAAGATGAATTGGACGGCAGTAAACATTTCTTTGTGTATTTCAACTGACTTGGCCCTAGGTTTAATCTGGCAGGTTATTGATGTCTGTGTTAATCAGAGTGTTAAATCAACAAGTCAAATTAAGGTCACATCACTTAGAGATGTGAATTGCATGTGGAATGATGATTTCCAGTTTTCCCAGTATAAGTTCAGAAAGTCTACCATGCACAATGGCATATATGACACAGTTATTTCTAAAAATATAGAGCGTTAAATGATAAATTACCAATAAACAAAACAATCAAAGTACTAAGCTCTTATTGGTAACTGCACACCCAGATGAGATCATGTCACAGCTATCACAATAGAATAGTTGCTTCAACTAAGAATATATTTCAAAAATATCTAGTTCAGTGAAATTGGTTAGATAATATGATACTTACTCCCTTCCTAGCTGTGTTATCGTGAGGTTAAGCTCATTCACTCGTTCCAGCTTCTCTGCACGTCCAAAGCTTTAGAGTCAATGAAAAATAGACATTTGTTAAGAGCAAGAGAAACTCAAAATACAGTGTGTGTTCTTACTTTCGGAAAGATGGATGCCACCCTTCTCAAAGTCAATACGTAGATTTTTTGCAGCTCGCTGTGCCTCCTCTGTCCTTTAAAGAACCTTGCTGTTCTGCTTTGATCACCGCATTGTAGAGCATATGGTTTGTATTTAAAAACTGTACATGAAGTGAAACAAAAACCAAAAGGCTCAGCTACAGAAGTCAGCAGTATTCTTCAGAAATTGTGACAAATTGTAAAGCATGTGGCTTGTATATGTAATATTACACTAAAGCTATCAAGTACCATAACTGGCAATAGAACAACTAGCATTATATGTCTAGCTCGTAATATAGGAACAATTTTGTTTTAAGTTTAACAAAACCTACGGCCAGGATTTATATATTTAGAAAGAACTCAAGATTGCCAAAGTGCCTGTATATGATCTCTACTCTGAAAAGACCCAACAGGTAGACAATGCAAGCATTAACTTCCAAAACCCACCGAATAAATAATCCCCTGCACCACATATGATCTTCACTATAGCATAACTGACATGTTGACATCGAGGTTTTTACCATATTGCCATAAGGTTGGGTTGATGTCAATTGAGAAAATTAATTGTCAGACAACTTGTAACTCATGGCCCAAAGCCAACAAAATTTGATTTTTTTAATTTACATATGTTGGTATTACTATTAACTACATGAGCATTATAGAAATTACTAAGAAGCACAGGGATGACCTGCTCTCATTGCGTCTTGTTCAGATCCCATTGAAAGACTAGGTTCTCCAATCCTGGGACGACCTCCATGGTATTTTTGGTCGTGGATGGTAGAAGATGGACTAACACACAACATCCAAGGAAAACATCAACAGTCATTACCAATCCTTCCTTTGGTGGAATTCTCAGATATTGGGTACTAACAAGTGGTTGATTATTGTCCACACTCTTTTGCTTCTAATCCTAATCTACTGGATCTCTGCTAACCTCTACAGCGGCTTTTGTAACTTGCATTGTGTTCTCCTATTATTTCGTACATCTTAATTTTTAGGATTTTGGCTTTACCTTTTCCAGGGAAACCCTCAATTTATTTTGTTTTACGGCTCTCTTTCCTTTTTGAACTGTAGCTTTTTAGACTCCCCCTTGCTGGTGGTATGCTAACACAGCATATTTTTTCCAAAAGGATGCATATTCTATTAGATCAAAAAGAGCAAAAGAAATTAAATAAGGAAGGGTGTTACATTTAAGAGACCTTCTCCAATCAAAGCTTGGCAATTAAGGCAAGACTTCACAAAGTTGGTGTCACGGATTCTTCATGCTGTTAAAACTATAATTTTAAGTGATCATAATATTTAGTTTATAGTTAAATCATATAGAATAACTTATATTCTTATTATTTGAATATAAACTTTATATAAGGTTGTTAGTTATTTCTTAAGTAATATTGATCGGGGAGGTGTACCCCGTCACTTAAGAAGGTTATAACTTATAACCCTTCGGGTTATTTAAATATGACTATAGGTCATATTCGGATTCAATTAATGGATTCTGGGTTAAAACATGGAGTAGAAGTGAGGAGGGAGTTTACTGGACTGGATGTAAAAGTTTCTCACATAGTGGAAAATTATTCTACCATGGTTTTTTACCCCATTGGGGTTTTCCACGTTAAATCTCGTGTTATGGTGTTATTTACTTTTTATGTGTATTCATTTATTATATGTGCACATTAATGTTTATTTATTAAATAAGGTTAATATAACATTTCATCCCCTCATCCTGACATGGTACCAGAGCGGGGATAAAGTATTGGTTAAATAATTTAATTAATCATAAAGTTACAATGGTTGGGAAGTTAGGTTGGTTGGTTAGTAACCTATTAACCCCCTCCCTTCCCTCTCCGGATATGGATTAATGTTTTTTGAGATTGATGTGTGTGCACAGGTGAAAGGGGCTCTGCAATATTTACCCTGCACATGAAAATCACATACGAGAATAGGTAAGGATAAATTACTATATGAAATAATTTCCATTTTTGTATAGTTTCAAATGTTTGGAGGTTAAATATTTCCGAAAGGTAAATTCAAGTAAATGTTAAGGGAAGAAGACAAGTTTCATAAAAATAGGGATTTCAATTTATTTCATTGGACTGGTGAAATTACTTGTCTCCTCTGTAAAAATTATCATGTTACTTGTATTCTCATGTGAAATCATGTTCCCTTTGTATCCCTTTAAATAAATGGGTTGTATTTCGATTGTAAAAACTATAGTCTAAAAATATAACATAAATACCTATGTGTATTCGGGCCACATTTAATTTAATACTTAGAATTAAAGTTATCTAATATAAATTATTTGTGTTCTCCTATGTCCTGGTTTGACCCCCTTGTGGTATGGTTTATAAACTATACTTTAAAATAAATAAATGGATATATATTTATATATATAGTTGTGTATAAACTGTTTAATAAAATTATCATAGCTTATGTCCTTAAAAATTAAGTGCGGAAATTCCTTATAGTTTTCAAGATATTAGTACATTTTATCTGATGATATGGTTAATGTGGAATGTTACATTATAAATAAACTGTTATATGTTGTAAAATTAGTCTATTTTATCTTGATAAATTAGTTTTTCAATACATAAACATTAATCTTATAGTTTATAAACTATATTTATATAAACTATAGTTTATATAAAATTATCATAGTTTACCTGTTCCTATAGGAGAAAATGCCCCCTTCCTTCTAATTTACATAGTGGGGGTTTGTTTTTCACCTGGGGCATACCCCCTTCCATTCCCTGCATCCCTTCCGTTGTCCACCACTTGGGCCTCTCTGCAGTTGCACACCTCCTCCTACTTTGCCACACGTTCCCCTCCAATCTGTGGCCTATGGATTCTAAACTGTGTTAAATATGCATGGTGACCACCCTCCTTGGGATTGTTAAAGCAAGGCCCATATCATAAGTGTGTAGGGCTTCAAAGGGGTTTAATACTGCAACTTGTGGCTACCATGATTCGTTTTGTCCCACATGGTTCACACCACCAATAGTTTTGGCAGGCTTTAAAGCCTTGGTTTAGACTACAGTCTGTGACTATCAACTCACCAGAGATTCCCCACTATGGCTTGGCAGGTTGATGACATTGATGTCACCTATCAATCACGGGACTTGTTAGTCCATCTACTTATTGCAAGTTGGCCACTGTCACCCTCCAGCATTTGGGGCCATTGGATTTGGTTAAACTATGTTGTGAGCCAGTCTCAGAGATGTATTGGTTGGTCTTAAACTTATGAGGTCATGTTTATAAGAGACTCGTTGACTTATGTAGTTAAAATCAAATGGGCCTTCAAATATTACATATGGGAGGTACAATAAATGGTATACAACTCATAAATGTGGCACAATTAATATGATTTGGTTTAACATTGCAAAGTTGGAAATGTTGATTAATTAGTGATAAATTAGAAAGTTGGTATAAGTGGCCGAGTGAATAATAAAGTTTTACAATAAGGATTGAAATGAACATCATAAAATCATTGACCCACCGAGTTGGTTAGACCAACTTGACCGAGTTGATAGATCCATTTCAAACAATAAAGGAGCAAGAGCACCCCATTTTTTAAAATATAAACTATTATTGTTTTGTTTCTTTTTTCAAAAATATAAATTAATCGTAAAGTTATTTCTTTTTTGAGAAAAATAGTTAAATAATCAATTGATTTTTTGAAATGATAGTTTTTTATGACATGACGATTAGATCATCATTGTTATTTAGATAGAAAACTAAAATAAAATTCACTCACATTTCGATTTATTTTTTGATATCATACTAATACATTCGTGTATAGACTATCCACTTGACAGGACCTCCTTTTTTGGTGTAAACTGATCTTTTTTTTTGATTGCGAGGATTAAACAACGACAGGGGGATTTCTATTAAACTCTTTTTTAATCCTCATTAATTATTTATTTCTATTTACGCAAAAATAGGGTCTAATCATTTTTCAATTGATAAATCTCAGATGTTGAATGGGAATAATTACAGCATTTGGAAGATTTGATTGAAGGTAGAATTCATGGCTAGCAAACTATAGGTAGTTGTGAACGACAATTGAGAAGGCTCTGACCGGAAGACAAGCAACTGCGGACAACGTTGATGCATATCAATAGAAAGTACAAGAGGTGATGTCCATCATTTTGTGAAGTGTACAGGATGATTTTTTGCTTCATATCAGGAATCAAGAAAGTCTGAGCAAGGCTTGGACTCAATTGGAATCGATGCACGAAGGTATTTGTTTATCAAAAATTATTAAATTAATTTTAGAGCTTATGACAACTCCCATAAAGGGAGATGAAAAAGTGATAAATTATTTAGGCTAAAATCAAAAATATTAAGTCTCAGTTGCATGGGTGTAGCTGTAACTTAATTCGGGATAAATTACTTTATTTCATTATTCAGTTGAATATTCATGAAAAATTTAGAAATTTCATTTCAATTTTGAATTATAAATATCAAACAGAACAAGACATTCCAGATTTGCAAACTCTTAGTGCTCTCCTAGTTCAGGAAGAGACAAGTTATGACAAACTTTGATTCAAAAGATAACGCCACTCATGCTCTTCTCGCTCAAAAAATCAAAAAGTAAACCTTCTAGGTTCAACAAGAATTAAAAATCAACTTTTAAACTTCCTAGTAAAATCAAGAAACTAGGAAACTTAAAAGTTAGTTTTGATGGTAAATGTCATAAGTGTGGAAAATTTGGACATAAGAAAGAAGATTGTAAATCAAAAACAATTCAAATTTCAAAAATAAAAAATGGAATAAATCATATCAAAATCAAGATGAAGATGATGAGAATAATCATAGTCCTAATATAATAGCTTTATAAACTACTACTAAATGAAAAGTATATGATTTATTTAAAAATATTGTTGAAAAAGGAGTTGTTTTTATTAATAATTAACTCAGATGGATTAGTAAAAAAATTAGAAGTAGCTACAACTGAAAACATACACAAAATGGATTATACGTGTTTTTAAAATTTTGCTTCGTTTTTTAATAGTTTACTCAAAAATAGAACTGTGTTCATTTTTGGCATGAAAAACTGATCATATATGACATGTCTAGGCTTAAATTTACCACCTATGAAATGTATTGAAGGGTGTGTACATGATCAATTGTTGAAGCAAACTCCACTTAAATCCATGGGAAAATTCCATTGTTAATGGATCATGTTTTCAGTGTAATTCTGTGATTATTCTTGTATAATTTGATTATCTGTTTAGATATGTTATTTATTAAGTCTTATTTCATGTGTAAAGGCTTAGAATAAGATATTGAAGATATATGTGTGTGTGTTTTTTGTGTGTGATAAAACATTTCTAAAAATTTCTTAGTATGTGATTACTAAAATGTTATTATATGCATATCAAATGACACTTGGGGAATGCCTTGCGTTTGTATTGGAAACATCCAATATTGATTGCATCTAATCCATATTTTACAAGAATAGTATATTTTAACATGGTTAGTTGTAAAGCATATTGTTATATTAGTTATTATACAACTAATGTTTAACTTTTACAGATAGTTAAAAGTGAAATCAATAATGATTTATATTTATATGCTTATTATGATGTCTATATGGATATTGTGACTCTAACCATGTTGATGTTGTGTTAGATATAAAATATATTGGATATGTGTTCAAGTTTTTTTGGTGCAGGAACCATTACTTGGAACAGCAAAAGCAACCAACAGTCTCCATTTCTTCTACTGAGGCAGAGAAGTACAATGGAAGTAGCAAAGAAGCCATGTGGTTGAAGACGGCTGTTGGAAGAGATACACCTGGAAGCTGAAGGAAGTATTCCTCTTCTATGTGGTGGTCAGAGTTGTATTACTCTTGCTAAAGAATCCAATTCAACATCAAAGAATGAAGCATATTGAAGTTCATATGCATGTTATCCGAGAGAAGGTTCTCTGCAGGTGATGGAGATCTCCAGTTCTAAAGATCAAGATTGCAGTTATGTTTACGAGCCATTGTGTGTTGTAAAATACTGCAAGTGTGTGCAATGTTTGGCCTTTCAGAGTTGTCATTGAGGGGGAGTGTGCATGGCAATGCCACCTCCTAATGGTCAGTTGGTTGTTGACTCCTCCTCCTATACTTCTGCTCTGGTATAAAGAATTGTAAAAAGATCTTTTATGATCTATGTAAACTGATAGAGTTTACGGAAAATACAGTCTATATGTGTGCATCTATTTGTAAATGAGGTCTTTGTTATAAAAGGCTCATAAAGATGCAGTTTAAGAATTCTTTCCATGAAAAACAGTGGGATTTAGTCTCACAAATCATGCTTAGCCTAAATCATACTTCTGATTTATGGATTCCAAATCCTTTTGTATCAAAAGATAAGTTGAGCACGATGAAGGTGTTATAATTCCTTCAAAAGTATATATGTTAGCCTAAACCTTTGGGGCTTGTGGATTTGTAAATCTTGTTGTACAAACAAGTAATGTTGGCATATGGATACCCACTTAATATTAAAGGGAGGTGTTAGAATTATAATATTAAATGATCATAATATTTAGTTTATAGTTAAATAATATAGAATAACTTATAATCTTATTATTTAAATATAAAGTTTATATTAGGTTGTTAGTTATTTATTAACTAATATTAATCAGGGAGGTGTACCCTATCACTTAAGAAGGTCATAACCCTTCGGGTTATTTAAATATGAATATAGGTCATATTCGGATCCAATTAATGGATTCCGGGTTAAAACATGGAGTAGAAGTGAGGAGGGAGTTTACTGGACTGGATGTAAAAGTTTCTCACATAGTGGAAATTATTCTACAAGGGTATGTTACCCCATTGGGGTTTTCCACATTAAAGCTCGTGTTATTTTGTTATTTATTTTTTCTGTGTATTCATTTATTAATATGTGCACATGTAAATTTATTAATTAAGTTTAATATAACATTAATCCCCTCGTCCCGACACATGCAAGCTTTGTGGTAGTGAGCAAACAGCCGATCATCGTTTTCTGAGACGTCCTTTTGCCCAGACCTTTCACACTTGGTTTCAAGCTGAATTAAATTATTTATGGTGAGGATCTGCTCTTGGACACACCTAGATGATCACAAAAAGTTACAATTGTTTACGATAAACATTACAGCTCACTACTATCGAATTTTTGTGGAAGTCAAGCTGCAAGGCTATTCTTTGTGAGTATCCCTACTCCCTCGGCTTACGAGAATAGAGATTTAAGTCGAAGTGGTCTTCACTTTTTAAAGTTTAAAATGAAATTTTCACAAAGCTGTCGAGTCCAGATTTCTTAGGGAGAGATGTTCCTTGTAACCGTGTTGTTAGATTGATGTAATTACATGTTCCAAGATTTAATATAACATGCATTTCTAAACATTGGTGTTGAACATCAAATGCATTTGAGATCTTTGACACCAGATATTGCAGTAAATGTTAAGCCTTGTCTTTCCACATCCCAAACATTTGCTATTGCATTATTCCATGTTAGGCCCTAATATACATGAATTGCCACCATACAATTAGTAGAGGTGGCTGGATAAATATAATTAGTAGGAACGTTAATGTTACATACCATGTTGTGCCAACATAATTCTCAAAAGTGATAATACAAGTGTCAGAAGTTTAGAATGGGGTCCTATTGGGCTGTATATGATGTTATTAAAAATTCTAAATGCACCATTTATAAATTCAACAATTGTCCACACACTTGATGTCAACATTACCCTAAATCCAACAACAATGAGAATCTCCATTGTTATGTACAATTTATGAGCATACGGCATTGGCCTACAAGATTAAGGTATTGGCTTACATGCTAATAATATCTAATTATTATAAAAACTCGGGCTAAAATTTTAAGGTGCACTTGGGGTCCTAGGTTGGTTTGTAGCTATTCAAGGGTAAGAGGCATGTTCTCCACCCAAGATCAAACCCGCCAAGTACACTAGGCCTCCATCCTGATTCCTTAGAATCAGATGGATGGTGTGAGGCCCACTGTAGAAGTAGGATGTTTGTGTGTGTTATATAAAGCCAGATTCACCAGGGTTGAATACAGGCCGTAAAAATTGAATAAATAAGGAGGTAGTCCTCCTTCCCAATAAAGATGTTAAGGTGATTGCATAATATATATATATATAATGGAATCAGTATACCATCATACTGTTGGACAAGAATTATTGGCTTCAATCTCATCTGGGATATTGTCATCAAACATTTGGTGATCAGGCCTTCTCAGAATGGTCCACCTTTATTTGCAAAGATGTGTTTTACTTCATCATTATTATTTGGAGCAGTGCTCCATCATTCATTCATTGTTTACCAATATTTATTGCAGATTTACTAAATTCATAAAAAATTGGTATCAGAACAAGGAGAAGCCTTGGATCAAGGAAAATATAAGTTTTACATATTTCCCCAAATTTTAACCAGCAACATTTTTAGTCCCCGTTGAACAGTTCTTTTTCGTTCGTAGCAAAGGCTGGATCACTTCTATGTGCAGATTTTCGCTGACCTCATTATAAGCACCAAAAATTAATAACTTTTAGATTGTCCCTAAATTTACCAGCAACATTTTCAGGCTTCTTTGATCATTTTGTGTTCTTTGGCATCAAATATAATTCAGCCTCCAGGTGCAGATTTTGGCTGACCTCGTTATGTCAACAATAAATTGAAAGTTATTATATTGTTCCCAAGGTTTTGCATCAAAGTCTGGTTCAGCCCATTAAGCCAGTAATAGCCAAATCTTCTTGTTCTGATACCATCTTAGATTCCTAGAGGACTAATTACAAACTTAATAGAGGCAACAAAATATCTTATTACATACTGCACTAACTAATTACACACATGTACATCTGTCACCTGTATCATTCCCAAGGTATACATTTATGGAACCCTATATAGTTATCGCGATTTCAGCACCTAGCCACTAGCCACAAAAATTAATGTTAGATTGCTTAGATGTCAAATATTATTTAAGGCCTTATATATATTTCCATTTTGTATTCATAACAATACTTTGTGAGATTCTTTAATATTCTCAAAATGTCCATTGAATGCAACTTACTTAGATTCATGGATTCCCTATCGAGCTTTCCATAATTTCAATTGATGACTATAGTCTATGACTCTATGGGCATTGTGGTTTATACTCTGTACACTTTTTGGTCTAAAAATAAGCATCATAGTCTTTTTTTGGCTAAACTGGGCATTGTACTCTTTTTTGGTCCAACATTACTAGAAAATATACTTGTGTTCTCTACGTTCATTTTCATGCAGTTTAACACTGTTTTACATGTTATTTAAATTTAATTTATGACTTTTAGATATTTTTGAAGTACTGAATAAAGTTTCCAAGTTATTGCCAATTCTTGAGTCTAAGTCAAGATTTTGGGAGCAATTGTCAAGTACGAGTTTTAAAACAAATCAAAGTGTACACTCATATCACTCATACATGGAGATAACCGACCGAAAAGTTTGTCAGTTGGGTCACAACCATCTCTATACCAACCACTACTGATTGACACAAAACTAAGTACACTACTGTACAGACCCATGTATTAAGACAAAACCATGGTTCGGTCTCGTTATAAAATATGGCATAAAAATGCTTTAAAAAAATTATGGGTTAATTTCGAGACATAGGACATCATCCCTTCGGTTCTTAGGACTTTGTTCTTCGTCCCTTCGGTTCATAGGGCTTTCTTCTTTGTCCCTTCGGTACTTAAGACTCCGATATTTGTCTTTCATCCTAAAGGGACTTTGAGAGTAGCTCCGGTAACAAGCAGAGAGAGATCTAGGGCCTCCCTGTCCCCTCTAAATTGAAAGGGGCCACTAAACTTTATGCATAATCAATAGTGGAAAATAATTATCGGTAAACTTTGACTTCCAATTGTGTCTTTGCGCTATGATCCGACTGTGTGGTTGTTAGCCGTTAAATTGACCATCAACAATGCCATCAAATTGTCTAGTACTCTGATGTACAAGGCATTTAGGAGTAGAGGAGTTATGCAGGGTCAACGAGTGAGGGTACTCAGTGATAGTGGGGCAACCCACAACTATATTAATGCCTCATTGGTTGAGAGGCGAGGATCACAGACAGAGGATTTTGAGGGCTTCAACGGGGTTGTAGCCAATGGAGAGTTTTCGAGGTGCACACGGTAGGTTCCCCAAGTTAGCATCACGATGGGTAACTATACAGTTACCAATGTTTTCCACATGGTTGGTATGGGGAGTGACCAACATAGTGCTGAGAGTGCAGTGGTTCCACTCTCTTGGTGAGTTTCGGACTAACTTTCAAACGATAGAGCTGAAGCTTAAGTCCGAGGGCAGGAATGTGATTTTGAGGGGAGTATCTGCAGGAGCACCAAGGGTGGTTACAGCTGAGGGGATGGAGAGGACGATCCGGCATGGGGAGGAGTTTTATTATTGCGGATCGATGTGGAGAATGATGGATGTGTTGGCTATAATCTCCCGAGGAAAAGTCTCCTCCTCCTGCCCCGCATCAGCACTATCTAACGCAACCCCATCTCCATCCTCCATCTCGCGAGTCTCGAACTCCTCACCTCTGTCACCCTCACTCTCCATGAAAACCTCAATGACTTGGGCCTTCCCTCTACCTTTGCAATCATGCCCTGGAACCCAAGGTGTGTGGCAATTGAAACATAGTCTCCTTCGCCTCCACTCATCTCGGTCCTCTCGAGAACTGATTGGCCTGGCAATTGAAACATAGTCTCCTTCACCTCCACTCCTCTATGTCCTCTCGAGAAATGATTGGCTTCTTAGCCCCCTGCCTCGGTGGAGGCTCCCTTTGCTGAAGTTCGTCTGATCCAGATGGAGGTTCCCTTTGTTGAGCGCGAGGTGGATCCCTTGGCTTCGGAGTGGATAACTCCAAGTCCCGAGCTTTCCTAACAACCTTGTGCAAAGAAGAAGGCTCAAACGCCTTTACAAACCCAGCAAGGGCATCTGTCAAACCTGCTACGAACAGTAAAATCAACCTCGTCTCCGTGACATCAAGTACCATGTCTAATAATCTCTGAAATTCTGCGATGTACTGATCCAGGGGACCGGTTTGTCTCAAATGAGTCCACTCCCTGAAATACTTGTCAGGGTCCCTCCTATCAAATCTGCTCACCAGCCTCTACGCGAACTCTGCATAAGTAGTAATGTGTATGTGTCCTGTGTAATCAACCCATGATGCCACCAATCATGAGCGTCTCCCTCAAGATGCAAGCTCGCAAACTTAAATGCATCTTCCTCGCGCATAGGATTCAAGTCAGAGTATGTCTTCAACTTCTGTACCCGAGACGGTGCAGTACACTTCTTAGAACCATCAAAGTGTGGAATGGAGATCTGTCCCAATCTCCTCTGGAACTTTGGTACCTGTTTCTGATGATCTCCCTTGGGTCGACTGCCAATCTTCATTTTGCAATATTCTTGGAATGGCATGTTGTTACGAAAGCCCTCACTCCAGATCTGGTTCCTCTCCCAAAGAGACTCCTCACCCAAAATATCTACAGGTTGTTGTACCTGTGAAACTTTTGGATCCTTAAAGAAAGAAGGTTTGTGAAGCCCCAAAGGCCTGGCAGAAGAATGGGGAGGCCGCTGCCCTGAATGTCCACTCCCGCCTCTTTGACCTTGTTGTCCCATATTGCTATTTTCTCTTCTCCTTATGACTGCTGTTATACACAGTCCAGCAGGCTGAAGATGATTAAAAAATATTCTCTTACCCATTTTAGTAATCATAGATCCAACGCTAGTACCTTGAGAGGTACTCTCCCTTCTTGCACCGGAGTCTCCAATGAAGAAATCATGCTTGCCAACACAAGACACATTTGAATTCCTTCTTTTGCTCAAGAAATCAATCACAAAGTTTTTAAAATCAGAATTGATAGTTTTGGATGATTGTCACATATTACCAGGATCCCATAGCTTATAATGCCCATGAGCCCTTGTATTTGTTAAGTGAGCTAAAACTTGCCACCATATACCATCCACAAGATGCTCATATACACGTAGTTGGAGCAATGGTCCAAACAGCTAGATGATGAAGACTTCATCATCTACCATACCATGTATCCCATGATGGAAATAATTTGGAAGAGGCAACAATAAATAAGACACATTAGTGTGCTCTTCATACCTTTCATGGCCATCAATGTCCTCTGTGTGTTCAAGATAGACATATGTTGAGCTGCCCACAAAATTGTTGCCTGAGTGCCTGTTGAAAGTATCTGAAAGCTGATCAAAAGTTGTTGGTTTGGAAATTACAGCAGGCTGCAATTTTACACCAATGTCCATGTGAGGCTCCTCCTCATGTGCTAGCTACTCCATAGAGTCTTCTTTCGTGGGTATAGGCTTTCTTGCATCATTTGCCCACATCTTTTCCTTGAACTCTTGTAGGTGTTGTCTTGCTTGGGCGGCTATCAATCTAGTAGCTCTAGCTCCACTATTCCATTCCTCACACCGTTTTAGAGTTTCCATTACATCCTCTTTTCTCTAGAAGCTTCTTCTTCTTCAAATGAGTTCTTTTGTAATTCAGGTACCGGCATATGATGATCTCGCTTGGGCTTGCTTCCAATTTTTATCATGCAATAATCTGGAAATGACATATTATCTCTGAAACCCCTACTCAAAGATTGGTATTTCCTCCAACAAGAATCCTCATCAATCACCTCTATTGCCCACCCTTTATCACTGTCTCACCATGTTCCTTATTGTCCCTAGATCTGCTTTGATTCACATTTTGAGTGAGCTGGCTCAAATAAAGGTTAGTGGCTTCCTGTTGTTTCACCATGTTGGTGAACATTTCCTTTATAAAACCCACATTGAGATCTTTCCAAACTACCATATTTAACCCACACAAGCTAGAGGAACAACTCTGATACCACTGAAATTACATTCTACCACGGTGATTACATGTGGATGATAGCTGTTATTTTCTAAACCCGTTGATTATCCTTTGCCTCTAAGTAAGTTGTGTGTGCGGAGCTAAGGCAAACAATTGTGTATCTAGCTACACCACACAACAATATAGGTGGTGACTCAAGCATCAATTGAGCATGGAGGTCTTCTTGCTCTTCATCACTCATGGCTCCTACAACAAAGTGATTTTTCTCAGTGTTATGTCAGATGCGCACCTCCCATCTCCAAGTCGTCCCAAACTGAAATATCCCCGATGGGATACCATTTAAAAATGCACAAAAATATTGAAAATATGCAACCACAAAATACTGATTTTTGCAGAAAATGACCAGCTAGGACAGCGGATGGTATTAAATTGATATCACACCAAATATTTGCCCACAGTGCATGAAATTAGAGGGAAGCTTACAACAGTAATAATAAACACTATGAAAACACTTTTGGTATAATATATTGCTGCCCAAAAAATTACAGAATGCCCTAGGCGGCTAGAAACTTCAGAGGTTCCTAACCCTCTAAATACAAGAGCAATAATAAGGGTCTTTGGAAATAACATTAATAGATATAGGCAGTAATAGTTCCACCTTTGGATCTGAAACGACCGACTGGAAAACCCCCAAATAGAGGTTGTAGGTCGCCACGCTTGGAGAAGGGGTCGGAAAATGCTGGAAGCGTCTTCAACAAGCTACTACGCTCTGCCCAAATGGCTGTCGTGAATCTGATCTGGAAGCCCACTGATTATCCTCTCCAAATGCGGCCAAATATCTGTGAAATCCTTTCTCTGAGACCTCTGATATTGTCTTTCCCACGCAGCCCCTGAAAACGGATCCGGAATGACAAACTAGGGTAGATCTCTCACTACCGAAGAATGCCCTGCTAGCTAGGGATGGGTCTCTCACCACCGAAGCTAGGGTCCCTGTGGGATTTGACTCCACAATCTGTAGATGCGCGACAGCAGCAACTGCACGAGAAGGGGTCAATAAAAATGTATGCCAAAAAGTTTCTTTTCCTTTCTCCCCCAGCTCCTTATATACTTCCCTGAGGCAAAAGAGCCCCAACCGACCCTATACGCATTTCATTCTATGGAGGGGCCAGTAAAATAAAGTGACTTTAGTTACTTTTCCCCTTTAAGCCGCCATGGTCCAAAAGTGACCCTCAACGCAAAATCAAACTATTAGAACCACGTGGCCCCCTTCACATAGCTCCCAGTGTCCACAGCTCCTTGGGTCTGACCACGACTTGGACTCGACCTGGCCCTTAGGCCTTTGGCACAGGAAAAGGGGACATTACACAAACATCCGAGATGTTTTGGGTGCTTTGGGATAGGGATGAGACATTCCCCCCACGTTCCAGAGATTAAAAATAGAGGAATGGCCCGAGGACATTCCTTGAGTTTGAAGGACGTTACCGGAATGTTCTAGGTGCTTTAGAATTTAGGGGACACCACAGGGGATGCCATGACATCCCCAAGACAGTCAAGGGACGTCACAACGTCCCCTATAGCCTACAACTTTTTAACATCAAAAAAAAATTTGAAAACACTTTTAAAATTAAAAACACCTAACCTAACCTTATTTAGACTTGACTCTACATCCCTAAGCCAAAAAACACATCAGAAACTTATAAAAAGCACAACCCGCACTCATTTGAGGCAGTTTGACGAAGATCAGGAGCAATGGGGATTGTTTAGGATCCCCATCCAGGATGTAGATGGTGTTGATAGTTCCATTGAGGAGCAGTTTACAGTTATTTTTTTAGAGGACTTTGATTATTGAGTTGAAGACTATGTTTAAGACTTTAGCTTTTTCCATTTTGGTTATGACACATGTACAATTCTCATGTTGATTAATCAAGTCTTTTGTTTTTCATTGTCATATTGTTGATATAATTGTATCACTATCAATGCATTTTGATTCTATATTGATGTCAATGACTCAAAATGAAATATGAAGAATAAATATCACATTTTGGCTTATGTAATAAACAATTGTGTTAATGGTTTCAGCCTTCAGGCTTTCAGCTTTAAGTCTTAGTTTATTTATTCTATATTTGTAATATATAGTATTTTATCTATGTTTCCAGAATATGGGTACAGGTATGGGTTCGGGTACGGGTTCAATACATGGATACATCGATTTTAAAAAACCCTTGGGTACGATACAACTTGGATATGTCCACGTGTACACACACACACACACACACACACTCATTTTTTAGTCCATAAGAAATACAGAACTTGAAAAATATAGTACAACCAATGTTCAAAACATTCAATATATTTAAGATTTTACATTTTCTATGATATATGAATATTATATTCCTTTGTGTTTCATCCATTTCCTTTGAGATTAATTTTTATGTTGCAATGGCATAAAGGACCTATTTAATTAGGTCTACTCTAACCTGCCAATGATAACTAAAGAGGTGAGTCCCATGGTTGGTCCTTGCATTCATATCATCCAAAATCACCTTCTAACCATTTTCATCTGCACCATGCTTGCAACCTAAGGATTATCCCAGAAAATCATAGCTTTGAGGGTATACAACCTGGTAACTGTGGTTTTAGGTTTCCTTTTTCCCCCTTTTTTAACTATTTATAATTATTATTATAGGCTCAACAGATACGGCTTGGGATGACTGGGTAGCCATATCTAGGTGAATCAAATACACAATAGTTAAGGGCTCGTATATGGATATCCAGCTGCTCTGTTAATAATGTGAGTCCTAGTTAAAAACTGACTGAATCGCATATGCACAAGAAATACTAAGGAAATGAAAAGAAGTGATCAAATATTCCTGAGGGTTAGATTATAGAGTATTAAATTGTAGATCCTCATTGAAACAAGAGAGTTGCACCAAGCCAACTCAATAAAGGCTCGTACTGCAACCTAACCTTGGGGCACGTAATGATTTTCGCATTTCATTGCTCAACGAATGTGCAGAAAAGATCTACAATATAAACCTATCCAAATCTTAACCAATAGAAATATTATGGACCCCAACGAAGCAGCAGCATAGAAACCAAGTTAAAAAAAAAATTTAAAACTTTTTTTAACCCTTTTGCCATCCAAACCTGCGGGTTCGCCATGGATACATCTCGTACGTCCCAGGTGCGTACCCGAGACACATCCACAGCGAATCCGTACCCATACCAGCACATATCCATACCAGATATGTATTAGGAAGGATACGGGGGGAGGGGGCCGAACCCTGGTAACAGAGTATTTTATTAGTCATCCCCCTACCATCCCCAAAATTTAGGAATTTTTTTGTCGTCCCAAAAACCACGTCCTACCGTTCCAGAGTCTTAGGTAACTATAGTTGTTTTTCATGTGTTGGTTGTAAGGTAAAGGACTTCTATCTTGTGCCTTACTGTTGGGTCTATTTTTACTCTGTTTTTCGTCAAATGGTTCATAAGAAATTATTCCTCCATGCACCTAAGACCCAACCTGATCATCCTGTTATTGCTGAACTGCTTGTGAAAAGGGGACCTGAACCTACAATGGGTGTCAAGGGTCTTGGAAGTGTGACTAAACCTGTGTCTAGTACTGGGTAAAAAGGAAGCCAGTGAAATTATATCACCTTTACTCTCATCTTTGGTCAATGTCTCTTCCCAATGCAATGCTGCAGTTACAGATGGGTCTAACAATAAGAATTTGGTTCCTCCTATTGGTCTTAGTGGTGTGATTGAATCCATTAAATGTGGCAGGAAGTTCAAAGCTTCAATGAAGGGAGAATGAGAGCATTCAATAACTCATGGCCGAAATTCAGTTCATCGAAGAAATTCTTCAGAGTTAAGACAAGAATATTAAGTCGTTGGAGAAGGTGCTGGATCATATCACAAATTTGCACAGGTGCATGAAGAATTATATGGAATTAGGGTGCAAGATAATGGGGGTGCAGCTCCTCGTATTCATTCACCAGATTTTCAAGTGTATGCTGAACATATTGGGCAGAGAAACTACCTCCAACCTCCAATAAGACTATGTTCGGTTTGAAAAGATGTTTGATGGAAAATCCAATAATGAGGCCGTATCTGAGTGACTGGAGCCCTTGGTTTAATGCAGTAAGAGATTCCGGATGTTATAAGCCAATTGTTGTTCAATGGGATGGTCAGGATATTGTGCTTGTGTCTCCTATTGAGCACGAGGAGGTTCAGAATTTGACATGTTAGTTTTGATAATGCCAATGAAGCTGGCCTCCAGGATGGACTAGTGTGACTGTAGGATTGTGCATTACGATACTGTACTGGATGCTTAGTCTTTCGTCCCTTTGCCATTATTTTTATACTAGCTATTTTAGGTCAGCTTGCCATCATAGTTAATATGGAAGCTAGTTTTTGAAGTGATCGTTTTGGTAGTGGTAGACATAGTCGGTACTTCTATGTTTCAATACTTGGTATTTTGTTTAGTAGATCTGCTTGTCAGGATACACAGATTTTTAAGCTGTTTAAACTTTTATGTTTGGTAGTGATCAGCAAGATTTCCAGTTCCAGATCAACAACTGGGATCCGTGATAATCATGATGTACATCTGAATTAGCAGTAATAAGGTTTCATAGTTCAAAAAACATATATTGCATAAATCCAATTTTCCATTCCAACCTTAATTTGATTTATATTCTAAACAACAAATGGACAGCAACACAAATGAATCCCACTTTCCTTACATGCAAGTATTCGTATAACTTCATAGAAGCCTTATTTGCCTCTTCCACATAATCTCTGTTAAAAGGCAACAAACAAAAACAGAATAAATTATGTGCAAGTATCCATAGTTTGGGGTGTACTTAATAGAAACCGTTTAAGCATATCTAATATAAAAACATATCAACTGAACAAACATTAGAGAGTGTTTGAGACCTTACCTGTCAGGATGCGTGTTTCTGCAGAGTTCTGCAGAGTCTACTACTGTGCATATCTGTTACGAATAAAGCACTTCCTTATAAGCCATAAAGTAACTCGAAAGAAGCCGTCCAACCTAAAACTATTTGTTGTGTGCAGGCCATAAGAAATAAACAAGCATAAATATCACTATCACATCACATCCACTATCATGAGTGCTAATCGCTTCAAGAAAATTTGAATGACCTAAAAAGAACAGAAAAATCTCAAAAAATGACCCATGCTTTACATTAAAAATCTAGTATCCGACAACTTCTTCCTTGAGACGCCAAAATAAAGATATGAAATATGGACATGGACTACTAATACTCTAAACTGAAGCCTACCGTATCTGAGATCTCGTCCATGGCATGAATTGTTTCCACAGATGGGGGCAGGTGTTTGATGTAGGCTATCAATTCCCCTGATCTGACAAAAATAACAGGTTATTTAATATCCCACTCAAGCTTGGGATCACCTCCCTCTGGCTGGAAAACCCTAGTAGTTTAAACAAGAAAGAACGTAAACTTGAATTTTGGTTCCAAAGTAGCACAGGCAAAACTGAATTGCTTTGCAGTATGGAATAACAAGTAATTGTTCAGCATAATCTCTAAAGCCTTTTCAGTTCTAAAGAAGCCAAAGTAAGGCTATAAACTACTGCCTATTAAGAAAGCTATAATGTCAAGTTGGATAAACAGAAAAGCTTTACAAAACCTTATGCTGTTAAGGGAAGTGCAGGATTAGATTAACACAATCCTTAGTAATCTCCATGCTGTAAAGCAGACAAACATAGTTGAGAAATCTAGACAATACATCATTCAACCATTTTCCAGTATTCAATTTTCTGGAGAAGAGACGAAATAAGCAATCAAATCACTAACATCTGGAAGGAGGCTTCTAATAATTAGATCAATAGTACAATAGCTACCATCTCAATTCCTATGAACTTGATATTAGAGAATTTGATCAATTATTCCAAAATATCAGATATCGCACAAAATTGTTTTCAGTGCAGTTCCTTCTTGTTTTAAGTAGTATAGATCCAACAAGTACGAAGCTGAGACAAGGTTCATAAAACTGCGCAATGAAATCACTACAAAACACGATCTTTTCCCATAGGTTGGACACTAAAGAGCAGGGATTCAAGCCAGGTTCACAAACTTGATCCGCAAGGACTCCTTCCTGATGATCTTCCAAAATCATCCTAGACAGAATCTTCGGGGCTTGAAATTTCACTTCCCATAACTTGAAATCATGGTTGACTTGAAATTTGATTCTCTCAATTCCCTGTATGTTGTGCAGAGCCTGAGCATTATGAAAATCGAGTCAAGTTTTTGTAATATCCCCAATGGGATACCACTTAAAAATGCACAAAAATATTGAAAATATGCAACCACATAAAATACTGATTTTACCAGATTTTTACAGTTAATGACCAGCTAGGACAGCAAATGGAATTAAATTGATATCACACAAAATATTTGCCCATAGTGCATGAAATTTGAGGGAAGCTTGAAACAATAATAATATATTGATAAACACTATGAAAACATTTTTGGAATAATATATTGCTGCTAGAGAATTACAGAGTGCCCTGGGCAGCTGGAAAACTTCTAAAATCCGTAAATCACCAAACACACGAGCATAAATTAAGGGTCTTTGGAAATACATTAACAGATACAAGAAATATTATTTCCACCTTCTGATCCGGCAACGGCCGACTGGAAAGCCCCCAAATGAAGCTTGTAAGTCGTCACACTTGGGAAAAGGGGTCGGAAACGATGGAGGCACCTTCAATGTGCTGCCATGCCCAGCCCAAATGGCTGCCATGAATCTGATCTGGAGCCCCTCTGATTGTCTTCCCCAAATGCCCCCAAAACCCGCGGAATCCTTTCTCTAAAACCTCTGATACTGTCTCTGTCACACAGCTCTGAAAAACGGCTCCGAAACGACAGAGTAGGGTAGATCTCTCACTACCGAAGAATGCCCTGCTAGCTAGGGACGGGTCTCTCACCACCAAATCTAGGGTCCCTGTGGGATTTGACTCCACAAGCTGTAGATGCGCGACAGCAGCTGCTGCACGAGAAGGAGTCAATAAAAATGTATGTCAAAAAGTTCCTTTTCTTCCTCCCCCGGCTCCTTATATACTTCTCCTCGGCAAACGAGCCCCATAACCCTAGGCGCATTTCATTCCAAGGAGGGGCCAATAAATTAAGAATAACTATAGTTACTTTTTCCCTTTTTGAGTCGCCCTGTCCAAAAGTGACCCCCAATGCAAAACTGGGATATTAAAACCACGAGGCCCCTTCCCAAAAGCTTCCAGTGTCCACAGCCCCCTGGGTCTGACCACAGCTAGGACCCGACCTGGCCCTTAGGCCTTTGGCGCAGGAAAAGGGGACATTATAGTTTTCATTTAAAGATGGTAATGTACAAAATCTTCAGCATTACCTTCTACAAGAGATCAATCAAAGCATTCCCAACAATAATTTCTGATTTTTTTCATTAAAGATGGTAATGTACAAAATCTTCGGCATTACCTTCTACAAGAGATCAATCAAAGCATTCCCGACAATAATTTCTGAATTTTACAAAAGTTTGAATATCTTTCTACAGACAATTCATTTCCTGTCAATTGTCATCAATTGATACACTGTCCAGAATCTCCACTTCTATCACAAGTTTTTGAATGGTGCCTACACTTCAATAAGCTCGGGACCCAGATGCCAAGGTAAGCACAAAATTAAACTCGTGAGAGAAGGGACAAACAAGATACGAGTATTATGAACTGAAAAATAAGCTTACACCTGCAACGTGAACACCATATCGATATAGAACTGACATATGAAGAAAAAATACTCACAATATGACTATGGGCAATCCTGTATCACAAACATTAGAAACATGGGTGGAAATCAGACAACACCACCTAAAGGGGCTCAAAGCAGCTGGATTGCTAGAACTTGACCCCCCTGGATTCTAACAGTCGCCACACATTCCTGGTACTCAGTGGGACTTCTCCAAGCACAGATACATTACCTGCAATGATTAGTGCCAAGTGACATTGCCCAAATATTTATTCCCGACACTTGTCATCTACCAGATACTTGTCTTTAAAGTATTGATCCATTCAGATCAAACTGTCCATGGTGTTGTGGTGATGTGGTAATACAGGTCACTCATAAGAAAGTGACAGGTGTTTAAATTCCCCTCACTGCAATACAGCAGCCCATAATCCTAGTGGACATGTAGTGAGGTAGCAGTGTGATGATTATGGTATACATTTGAGTATGACCAATGTTTACTATTCTTAAGAATGTGATAAAGTTCACCCGACACCACATTAAAGGTCACCCATACTCCCAAGATTGACCAAACAAAACAAAAAGATTTAAGCTTAAACAGAAAACTGCATCAAGCATATGAACAATCCTTATATGACAACAATAAGGGTGAAAAGCAATTCTTCTCAGACCTACTGGAAAAAACAAATGTTTTCAAAATTTATTACTTTCAAGATGTTTAAAAAAGGCATTATGCAAAATGGAAAATACAAAGATTTTATCAAGAAGTCAGTGATGTGTAGAGGAAGCACCATGAAGGTTAAAAAATGAAGCTTATTTTGTCTTGATTTATCAAAAATGATATACTAGTTATTGGCAAATAAGACAACGAGCAAGTATAAGGTGACGAGTTCAAACCCCCTTGGTTAGCATGTGCAATAGCACGCCCAGGACTAGAGCCCTGTTTGTGCCATACAGTTAACGCCGGAGGGCTGTGGCTGAGGTGATAGAGTTGGGCAGAGCTGTGTGCTCTATTCTCAGTCCTAGGTTCAATCCCCGATTGTGGGATCCCCAATAAATTTGGCCTCTAATCATAGATTCAAAAAACACCAGAAATCACCGATTGATAGCAAGTTGACTATCAAATGATTAATCTCCTTGATAACCATGAGCAAAGTTTTGGTGATTTATCACCAATTTTTGTCAAGTAATAACTGTGATTACTCGCAAAAAATCATCAACTAAATCATGGGGACTCAACCAGGAATAGGATAAAAGCACAGCATGAAAAACAATTGATTTTATCTTATTTCTGCATTTCTTCTCTGTGATTTGTGAATACAGTGCACAGTCAATGGAGCTAGGATTTTTTGGCGATGTTTGAATCTATGCTCAGAGTGATTGACAGCGGTACAAGCCTAGCGTTTTCATTTTTCAAGGCTGACTCGAGGAATACAATTACTTATTGATACAGTGATTAACTCTTTTTTGGTCGAACATTAATAGAAAATATATTTATGCGTTCTCTACATTCATTTATCATGTCATTTAACAATGTTTTACATTTTATTTAAGTTTATTTTATGAAATTATATATTTTCAAAGTAGAAATAAAGTTGAGGAGTAATTGTCGAGAAAATCCTGAGTCCCGAGTACAGGTCAAAAGTTTGGGCTGCCAAGTAATTGCCAAGTTCGAGTTTTCAAACTATGCTTCTAACTATGGTGGCGGCCTATCCATTGTTTACAGTCAGCAAAAAACAATTATAGAATAATGTTGCCACAGGCCTTTAAAAAATATAACAAATATATAAATAATCCTTTTGTGGCATCTCAAGAGCAAAGATATTGTGCTTAAACAACAAAAACTAAATAAATAGATAATTAGAATTAATGGTAAGCTAATTAATATTAATTTGAAGCAAAGACACTTTGCAAAATATGAGAAACATACAGAAAAATTATGGCAAAATAATAAATAATCTTTCTTCAGCCACTCAAAACCGGAGATAATGTGCACAACAAAATAAGTGATGATAAAAATTAACCAAATGCATTCTAAAAATATAAATATAAATATTTTAAAATAGTAAGAAGTGTTGGGGCAAGAGGCATAAGAATAGATCATTAAAGCAATGAGATTGAAGCCTATTCCTTGCATGTGCCGAGATCTACAAATAACGAGGTAGAAGCTAGGATTCTAACTCGAGCTCTAAAATTGGCTCTCAAAAATAAGTTTTATAGGCTTGAAGTAGAAGGGTAATTGATGTTGGTTATAAGAGCCAGAAAGAAGAAGAGTCTAACTAACTAGTGATTTAAGAGCATCATGAAGAAAGCTTGTTGAATGCCCAACTTCACTGAAATATCCGTTGGCCATTGCTTTAGATAGGCCAACCAACAAGCTGATTGTTTAGCAAAGTCTGCAGTGATGTTGGGCCTCAACGAGGGTGAGCAAATGGTTGGTGATGTGGTTAAAAGGTGGATGTGTTGTTAAGAAAACAACGTGAATTTAGTCCCTTCCCTAACACTATCCCCCATTCCTTGATCTATATATTGCCCCCTTGAAAACTCAAAACATTTTAATAAAGGGGCTATATGTAAATATTGGACATATTTTAGGGCATACTTGGTTCTCTCTAATCCTTGGTATCAAGTCAAGACCCCAAGGCACTTCATGAATGATGAGGTCGCAAGCAACAATATGACAAGTGGCTCCCCAACAATTTAGATGCTGCCACATTCACTCTTAATTTCATTCTCCCAGCCATGTAATCCTTCTCTTGGTGCTTGTTTGATTTTCAATCTCCCTTGCAAGCTCTCCAAATCAAGATTGTGATGCCAAGCGGTCAAGGTGGTCATGGCGGAGGCCATGCAGGGACCTCATCTCAAGAAGATGGAAACCAATGTCAGTACTTCAGAAGTAGGTTTTCTAATGTGGACCTCAAATGGATTTTTGACCTCTTGAGTCTTCCCCTATAGGAATTAATTATATCAGGAAAATCCTTGGAGAGGAAGTGGTCAATACAAGTGACGTTGTTTGGCAGTCTATTAAGGAGGTAACGTGACATTAAGAGGAACTGACTGGTCTTATCCCTATGCTTGAACCCGCGCATTTCTTAGATTTTCTGTTTAAAAATCAAAAAGGAACCATTATGTCTTGTGTAGACTACATGTCAAGCTTCTTCTTGAGAAATTAAATGGAATTGATCGGTGTCTTCCCTTGTTGAATTCGTTAGTAGCCCTGAAGGAAAAGTAAAGGATCTGACCATGGGAATTGGTGGTAGGGAGGGACTGATACCCCTCCTTGGTCATTTCAATATTACAAGTAGGAAAAGAGGGCCATGATTGTAATGAATTCGAAGAAAATGGAGTTTGGGGGAGATGAGTAGGGGAAAGAACATAACCTTACTAGGATATAGAAGATTGTCTGGAAGATAACACAGATATTCTAGGTGTAGTGGGCGGCTTTAGTAAAACACTGTGTGGAGGCAACAAACTTGGAAGCTATTAGGAGGCATCGAACCTAGTGTAGGGGGCATCGAACCTAGTGTAGGGGGCCATAAGTAAGAAGGAATGACACTAGGAAGATGCCTCGCCAAGGGGATGCCATCAACTATCAAAGGTGGAGGTATAGATACAAAAACGAGGGTGGCATACAACATTCTAAGCAAGGCAGCTCTCAGAAACAATCTTATTAAAGGCACTATAGAGGTGATGAACGACTCGCTCCACATCCTCATGCCCAAGCATGTAGCATTCTTCCTCACAAAAGTTGGCATTCTCAATTTCCTATATGGTTCCTATCCCAAATGATTATGGCAGCCTCAAGGAGATATGATCCATTTGGGTATTGTCCCAAAAACTTAGGAGGAAGCTGCATGACTATGCATGGTGGCGACTGTATCTAATGCCTATGGTCCACTATTGAATTCGATGTTAAAGAAAAAAAACTTTTTTTCCTTGTCCTTTTTTGTAATGTTGAGTTTTAAGAGTGTATATATAGCAGCACATGATTGTTAGCTAGACAATATGATACCAGGTACTGCCCTGGAGTTCCCCGTACCCCTAGCAGTAGAGTTCTATTACAGTACTGATCAAAATACCTCCCAGGTACATCTATTATCCTGGATACCAGACTCGTGATAAAAACATAATAATAAAACAGGGGTTGGTCTGGGTATGATAGTCATAATAAAAACAAAAAAACACAATTAAAGGAAATTGAAAAACACAACTAAACGGCTGCTAGTCCTGCTGCATCAAGTTCTAATCACCCACTTGCTAATTTGGATGCGCTTGATGAAGAGCAATATGATTATTTGTTCACATAGTTCTGGAGTTTGATTGTGATCATTAACGAGTTTCCTAAATTGTACAGATAAATAAACCTATGTGATATATCATGTCATGCTCATGACTCGTTTAATATTTTGAATAATCAATTATAACTAGTGTTTTGTTGTTTTTTGTTTAAATTTAGAATATAGCATTAATATTATGGTTAAAATTGTTTCTTTTGTTCATTTTTTTATTATATTTTTTAAAGACTTACCCAAGCCATGCCATACCTAAGGTCCAAAAAGTAACGTCGAACCCTTGTACCCAAACCTGAAACTATACTGGTGCTTTAGGCTAGACAAGCAGAAACTATCTAGTTTCTTGGTACCCTTTTTGTCCTTCGCTACTTGTTAATTGAAACTCACGTTGAATGAACTCAATGAATATTTTTATCAGCATGGTTTGGAGCTGTTGTTTTTAGCATGTGGGTGACCCTGCAAAAAACAACACTATCTGATTTGAAAATAAAAATTAAGCCAAAGCAATACGCAATATAGAAAATTCAATCGTTTTGAAAAAAGAAAGTAAATTTTCAAAGCATCCATTTGGAGCATCCCAAAACCAATAATATTGTGTTCAACCCACAAAAATTATTTTAATAAATAACAAAAATTGAGTAGACATTCCGCAAAAAGTACATAATTTAGAAAAAATATTGCAAATATATAAACGATCTTTTTGCAAACCAAAAAACTTATGTCTAGAACAGAATAATAAATAATTTGATAAAAATAAAAAGTAAACAAACAAATACTGCAAAATACAAAAATAATTATATATTTTTTATTCCAATATTACAAATTAAAATGCAAGCACCTTCTTGAAAAATACAAATAATATTTTTCTCACTTTTAGAAGCAAGATCTTTGAAAAAGACATTATGCAATATGAAGAATGCAAAACAGAAACAAATTTATCAAATGACAGATTGAGATGTCGTATCTATTATAAACTTGCTGCTAGATTTAGTAACATAAAAAATGAGTATTCTTGCCAAAGAAAACTTTAGAAACACAAAAATATATAAAATAATCCTCCTGCAGCATCTTGTGGCCAAAGATATTGATCCAAGAGGATCTACCAACATCGGTTCCCATGGTACTGCCAAACCCGTCTTTACAGCTTGAGGTTCCTTTGGTTCCACTTCGATGGACTACAGTACTCCATAACCTCACCCATAAGTTTTTGTTATCTCCAAGACCATCCAGCCATCTCCAACAGTGGCATGAGGTGCACGCACTCCTACGGTGGCATGAGATGCCACACGCACTCCTACTTGCATAAACCATGGCACCACCTGAGTATGCACCAAATCTTTGACGAAACACACCATTTGTTTTGGTAGGGTACTGCACACCTCGTGCCAAAATGTAAAGGACAACTCAAACTGCACAATACACAAGGTGTCAACAACCCAATACCTGCAACTTTAATGACATTGTGTGGAGAAACTATGTGCCATGCTGCACCACACCCCAAAGAATCAGAGTGCCTCTTTGCATACATCACATCTTTTAGAAGCCACATAACAGTCAGAAGGTGAAGCGTCACACATGAATCCCAGAAACGGTTCAACTACCATAAAGGTTCTTCCTGCCTTCGCATCATTGTAATTTATTTATGTATACACATTTGTAGCTTAGACAAGAAATTAGAGTAGAAGAGTGACAACCATGCATCTTCCCCAAGAGTATGCCATGTACAAGACGCACAGATAAATAAACGCATATACTATTCCAGTTCTAGTATCTCTATTGTAAACCTCAGTTACCAGAGTTCGTCGCCCTCCCCCCCGTACCCTGCTTGATACGTATCCGGTACAGATACATGCGGGTACGGGTACGGATTTGCCATGGATGCGTCCCGGGTACATTTCAACATACCTAGGATGTATCCATGGCGAACCCACAGGTTTGGACGGCAAAAGGGTTAAAAAAAGTTTCTGTTTTTTTTTTAATTTTAACTTGGTTTCTATGCTGCTGCTTCGTTGGGGTCCATAATATTTCTATTGATTAAGAATTGGATAGGTTTATATTGTAGATCTTTTATGTACATTCTTTGAGCAATGAAATGCGAAAATCGTTACCAGCCCCAAGGTTAGGTTGCAGTATGAACCTTTATTGAGTTGGCTTGGTGCAACTCTTTTGTTTCAATTAGAGGATCTACAATTTAATACTCTATAATCTAACCCTCGGGAATATTTGATCACTTCTTTTCATTTATTGAACCTTTATTGAGTTGGCTTGGTGCAACTCTCTTGTTTCAATTAGAGGATCTGCAATTTAATACTCTATAATCTAACCCTCGGGAATATTTGATTAAGATTTGGATAGGTTTATATTGTAGATCTTTTATGCTCATTCTTTGAGCAATGAAATGCAAAAGTCATTACCAGCGCCAAGGTTAGGTTGCAGTATGAACCTTTATTGAGTTAGCTTGGTGCAACTCTCTTGTTTCAATTAGAGGATCTACAATTTAATACTCTATAATATAACCCTCAGGAATACTTGATCACTTCTTTTCATTTCCTTAGTATTTCCTTTGCATATGCAATTCAGTCAGTTTTCTATTATGACTCGTATTATTAACAGAGCAGCTCGATATCCATATACAAGCCCTTACCTGGTGTGTATCTAATTCACCTAGATATGGCTACCCAGTCATCCCAAGCCGTATCCGTCGAGCCTATAATAATAATTATAAACGGTTTAAAAGGGGGGAAAAAGGAAACCCAAAACCACAGTTACCAGGTTGCATAGCCTCAAAGCTATGATTTTCTGGGATAATCCCTAGGTTGCATGCATGGTGCAGATGAAAATGATTAGAAGGTGATTTTGGATAATATGAATGCAAGGACCACCCATTGGACTGACCTCTTTAGTTATCATTGTTAGGTTAAGAGTCAACCTAATTAAATAGGTCCTTTATGGCCACCATTGCAACATAAAAATTAATCTCAAAGGAAATGGATGAAACACAAAGGAATATAATATTCATATATCATAGAAAATATAAAATCTTAAGTATAATGAATGTTTTGAACATTGGTCCTACTATATTTTTCAAGTTTTGTATTTCTTATGGACTAAAAAATGAGTACAATGAGTGTATATGAATTTTATATATATATATATATATATATATATATATAATTTAATATACATGTATTAAATTATATATATAATTATTATATATTATATATGTACGGACGTATCCAAGACGTATTGTACCTAAGGGTTTTTTAAAATCAATGTATCCACATCGAACCCGTACCCATATAATGGCAACATAGTTGTGAACCAAAAATCGAGTGCAAGATAATTAAATATGACCATTCTATTAATCAAATGTAAAATGCAATATTTATAGGCATTGAACAGCTTGTTGTAAAATCAGTTACAACTCAAGATCAGTTCTCATAGCAATGGGTGATAACTACAATGCAGTAGTTAGCTAAACTAGTAACTAAAGTGAACTGAACTAGTAACAGAACTAATACAATAGAGAACATAACTAACTCTATAGAAAACAACTAGCAACTCTTAGTTACACACTAGTTGTAACTGCACTTGAACAATGTGCTTTTTATTATCCATACATTATCTGAACAACAATGCTAAATTTATATCTAAAATAACTAATTTTATCATTCCCCCCTTAATTTTGCATTGTCTCCAGTGAACAGGAGAGGAATTCTCGAAATGCCTCAAATTTTCACACGTAAGTGCATTTGCACATTGATCTGTTGTCGGGCAAAATTGGAGTTGGATGTTGTTGTTGTACATGCTCGCATATGAAGTGAATTTGTACCTTCAATGTGCTTGGTGCGCTCATGAAATATTGGATTGCAAATAAGTTTGATTTACACATTCATTGTCAACATGCAAGACGATAGGTTGTTTTTGTGGAACACCCAAACATTCAAGTATGCAACGTAACCATATCACTTTGCAAACAACTCCTCTTGCAATGCGATATTCTGCTTTAGTGGAAGATCGTGAAACAACACTTTGTTTCTTACTCCCCCATGATATTGATCTAGATCCCAAAGAGAAGACGAAGCCAGAAGTTGATTTTCTATCATCGATGTTACCTACATGATCTACATCTGAATAACCTGTCAAAAAGAATTGGTTGTTCTTATATTCTAGGCTGAAGTACATATTCCCTTTGATATATATGAGAATCCAGTACCCTGCTTTCTAGTGATTGACTTTTAGAACTTGCATGAATCTTGATAGGTAGCCCATTGAATAGCTTATGTCTGGCCCTAGTGTAGGTTAAGTATGAGACTCTCAATCAACTGTCGATAGAGAGTTGCATCAACTCATAGTGATGGATTTGTTTGAAGACAAGTGAAGCTTTGCCTCCATAGGTGTGGTAATTGGATTACAGTCCATCATCCGAAACTTATCGAGTAATGTTTTGGCATATTTTATTTGGCTCACACATATGTGATTCTGCTTCTGCCATACTTCCAATACAAGACAATAATGAAGTAGCCCCAAATTTTCATGTCAAACACATGTTTCAGATTTGTTTATGTCCTCTATCACCTGCATTAAATTGTTTGTGATTGCCAGATCATCGTCATAGACTAGACTACTATGATCACCATCTCCCCTTACTCGATCATAGGGTATCATAATTTTTGTTGAATCCGCTATGAACAAGATGCTCATCTATTTTTCTTATACCAAGCTCTAGGAGCTTGCTTCACACTGTACAATGATTTGACAATCCTACAAACATTTGCTTCTTGGTTGGTGTGACTAAACCTTTTGGTTGAGTCATGTAGACTTCTTCATTTAGGTCTCCATTGAGGAAGGCTAATTTGACGCCTATTTGATGCACTTTCCAAACTTGAGCAGCCATGGCAAAAATCGTCCTGATTGTCTTGATTCTTGTTGTAAGAGCAAATGTCTTTCTCATAGTTTATTCGTTCCTTCTGAACATAACACTTAGCAACAAGTCATGTCTTGTGCTTGTCTCTCCTGCCATCTACAGTGTACTTGGTTCTAAAAAACCATTTGCAATCGATTGGCTTCTTCCCTGGTAGAAGATCTACAAGCTGCCATGTCTTGTTCTTCATCAATGACTGATATTCTACTTCCTAGGTATATTCCAAGGTGGGGACTCAAGGGCTTCCTTGAACGTTGTCGGTTCATTAATTTCTAAATTACAACTCATCAAGGCCATGTTGACCTCTTCGTGAAGCTCTATTTCATGTCCTTGGTCCAGTAGTAGATGTGTTTGGGACTCCAATTTGGCATCTCGTATCACATTTCTATACCATCTCGACATATAACGAGTTTATGGGTTGTGGAGCTTGATGAACTCCAATTTTCCCATTATTACAGTCACCATCATTTTGATCTTTTGTATTCATCATAGGTCTACCATCTGTATTTTTTGTGTTGAGAGTCTACAAACAGTTGACTAGAAGAATCTATCTCGTCAAACTCAACATCCTTACTCATGTAGACTTCCTTTGTTTTCGAATCAACTAACTTGTATCCGGTTCAACCCTCACTAAATCTTGTAAAGATATATGTTGTTGACTTTTTTCCCAACTTTGTTCTCTTTTGCTTAGGGATTAGCATATGGACCTTGCTTCCCAAGACTCGAAGATGAGCAATAGAGGCTTTTTTGCCTGACCATGCTTTTTGTGGAGTCATGTCGTCAAGTGGAATTGTTGGTGACCTATTGAGCAGATACATTGTTGTTTTGGCTGCTTTTGCCCAATAAGTTCTATCAAAGCCTACATCCTCCATCATGCATCGCACCATTTCCACGATTGTGCGGTTTTGTCATTTTGCAGCATTGTTCTGCTATGGAGAGTAGGGTGCAGTCAATTGACAATGGATTCCTTGTTCTTTCAGGTATGCGGAGAATCCGTTACTAATAAAATTCCCCCCTCAATCTGAGCGGAGGACCTTGATATAACGACCAATTCGTTTCTCAACAAGAGCCTTAAACTCTTTGAAGGCTTGGAAGGCTTGATCTTTGGTCTTTAATAGGTATATCCACATCTTTTGTGAATAGTCCTCAACAAAGAGCTGGAAGTATTGATATCCAAAATAGGTTTTTTTGTCATTTTCCCGCAAAGATTGATATGAACCACGTCCAACATGTCGGTGGCTCTATACAGATTCTTGGAAAAAGGTGCCCGATGATGTTTCCTTGCTAGACAACTGGTGCAAATATATGTTTGTTTCTTCAACTATAGCAACCTTGAACCATCTACTTTTGGATGAATGAGACTAAGTACCCAAAATCGACATGCACCTATCTTTGGTGCCACAAATTTGTAGAATTGGTGTCCTTAGCAATGAGTGCTTGATTGTTACACAACACAAAATCCAACTGAAACATCTTATTGATGCTAGATGTCCACGTAATGATTTGAGACATTCTTGTTTTGTCCCAAATGAGGCACATCTTGTCACTTGTGCAGTCAAATTCAACTTTGAGATATTGGTCCAACAGTTGACTGATTAAGAGTAGAATTTTGGTATGTCCTAGGACATATAGGACATTTGTGAGTATGCATTTTCTAATTCCAAGAGGAAACCCAATATCACCAACACCCTGAACTTTGCAGGAAGTATCATCCCCCAAGGAAATTGAATTTTTAGTGGGAGACAAGACTGAGTGTGTTGAACCAATCCTAGTGTCCTGTCATGAACCTGGTTGCACTTAAGTCTACATTCTAGATGGAGCTTTGTGAGGATGATTCATCCACTGTTTGTGCAGCCATTAATTGATCCCCATCAAAGTAATCATCTTCTTGGTCGGTTATGTTGCCACGGTGTTGTTGCTTCTTCTTCCATTTTTTGTTTGTCCATTGGATTGTTGTTTTGAAGACTATTGTTTGTTTGAGGACTATTGTTGTTAGTTGGGTTTTGAATCTGATGACTTATAGTCAAACCTTTATACCAGCAGTTCTTTGTATCATGCCCCTTTATTGCAAATGGGACATGGACTTTTGCTTCCAAATGTTTAGGCATTCAAAGTTGATCCTTGCTTCTTATTGAACTTCTATTTGTTTTTCCCCTTCTAATTCGAAGCAAGAGCATGGTCATCATCAATCTGCTTCATGTTGCATGGATTCTTCTTGTTGCAACAAGTAAACCAACTTTTCAAATGTTTGCTTTTTCTCTATGACATTGAGTGTGGTCACGAACACCTTATATGAGGGCGGTAGACCTCTCAAGACAATGAGTATCAAGAGAGTGGCATCTTTCACTTCTTCTCCTAGTGCTAATGAGGTGGCTCTCAATGTTGCAATTCCCTGTAAAAAGACTTCTACAAATCCTGAGGATTTCAAGTTCGAATTGTGCAATTGACTACTGCAAATGGAGGATGGTATTTTGATTCTTCATCTCAAAGACATTGTTGAGCTCATTGCCTACATTGCTTTGGCGGTGTCAACAGTCTCTTATGTGAGGTTGTACCTCATCTAGTAACTCTAAACATGATGATGAGCTTGGCTTTTTTATTTTCCTTGTCAAACATTCATTGTTGTTGTTCAACATCATTTAACATGTCGGACAAAGGATGCCATCCACAACAAAATACAGATCTTCATACTTCCAAACAAGTATTTACTTAGGTTTTCCATGCAACATAATTGTCTCCATGTAGGAGCTGTGAGTTTGGCAGACAGAACTTTGGACCATTTGCCATTGTGCACAAATTGTAGGAGATGGATTGGTGCCTTATTACTCCTAAAAGGTTGCCCTTTCTATATACCATCAATTCAATATACCAAATCTCTCTATATGTGTTCCCTTCTTATATACTCATCAACGCATCGTTACGTGGAAGAAAGCTCGTCCTTTCGATATATATGGTTGTACATGAAAGAGACAATGCACGTGAGAGCAGAGTGGTACATCGTACATAGATAGTACGTGAAATGATCTGTCCAATCAATGACACCTGATTAGAGGAATATCCTTGTACATGGACGACAAGTCCTAATATTCTCATATTATCCCAACTTTAGGATTTATGCATAGCGATCGTGGCAGATGGGAAATGGAGGGAATAAATGTGAGTGCAATGTCTTAATTTCTCCCACAAGTTTATAGGGACGACGCCATAGACATCATTAGTACAACTATATCAGGTGTTAAATGCAATAATTACCTGTAAGCATGAACTAGAGGCAACGTTAATACCAATGTTGTTAAGAAATCAAAAGATCTCGTGTTTTGAGAAGAAGTTTTTCTGTTTTGTTGTTTTTGGATGCACAACAATTTGCAATTTTATACAAAAACCTGCAAAATTAGCACATAATTGCAAGATAATGTAATGCCCACTTTTACAAACAAAACACAGCTAAAACCTATGTTACCGGAAACGCCTATACAGGCAGCGGGAGCGGGAGCGGGAGCGGGAGCGGGAGCGGGAAGCGGGAGCGGAGCGGGCAGGGGCTGTGGAAACGCGCGGGTACGGCCTGCGCCGTACCCGAGCGTTTCCGCAGCCCCTGCCCGCTCCCTGGCCGCTCCCGCGTAGGAAAAAACGTTTTTTTTTTTTTTAATTTAATTTTTTTTATGTTTTTAAAGGCACACAACAATAAAAAATTATAAATTCTTCTAATCTAAAACCTAAAAGCTACCTCTAAACAATAAAACAAAAGAACAACACACAAACAAAACATAAAGCAAACAAACTCACATTGTGGCTCTCCAAAATTGCATTGTGCTTGTCTAGGGTTTGAGGAGCTATTGCTAAGATTGTAGGAGTGTGAGGAGCTATTGCTAAGCTTGTAGGAGTGTGGGGAGCTGCAAAGGAGGATTTGTGAAGGATTTGATTTGTGGTTTACTAAGTGAAGGTAAGTTTTTTTTTAATTTCTAGCCTTGTTCCTCTATTTTTTTTTTTATTATTTAATCTTTCACACATTACATTTTTTTGCTTATGTTCATTTTTATTTTGCTCTTTCCATTTAATTTTTTTAATTTTCATTGTTCAATCACAATGCAATTGCATGCCATTGTTTTCTTTGCTTAATTTTTTTTTTAAACCTTGTAGGTATTTCTACAATGGCAACAAGTTCTGCTTCTTCTGGGCAATCTTTGGCCAAAGACTTTGACCCAAATTCACCGTTATGGAGGCACGTAACAATAGTTCGACAACTTGCAGGTGGTGGTTGTTTTGAATGGAAATGCAATGAGTGTGATGGACTATTCAAAGGCTCTTACAGTAGGGTGAAAAGCCACTTGTGTGCCATAACGGGTAATGGTATAAGAGTATGTAGGGGGAGGAATAATGTTGGGGTGCCAAAAGCAAATGTTTTGGCATATATCAAAGAGCAGGAGGATGCAGAGGCTAAAGTGGCTATGAGAGTGGGTCATCCATTGGCCAAAAGAGGAGGTTCATCTCGTTCAGCAAGGCCTCCAGTTGCTCCATCACCTAGTGGATCCCCAATTGTGGCCATGCCACATCCATTTGTGGCTCCTATCTCCACAGATGAGGATGTTTCCCTTGCACGAAAGAAAAGTAAGACAAAAGGGCCATTGGAAAAGGCCTTTCAGAATGAGAACAGGGAGATTGCAGATGAATGCATTGCAAGGTGTGTATATGCTAATGGTCTTTCTTTTAATGTTGTGAGATCACCTTATTGGCATGAGATGGTGAAAGCCATCAATGAGGCACCAAAAGGGTATAAACCACCAGGATATGAGAAGATCCGCACCACCCTTTTGGATAGACAAAAAAAATATGTGGAAACCTCCTTGCAACCAATTAGGGACTCATGGACCAAAACTGGTGTGTCCATTGTTTCTGATGGATGGAAAGATGCAAGAAACCGCCCTTTAATCAATGTGATTGCAGTATGCCCTAAGGGGGCAATGTTTTTGAAAGCGGTTGATTGTGAGGGGCAAGTGAAGGATGCCCAATTCATAGCCAACATTCTCTTTGAGTCCATTGAGGCAGTGGGGCCTGAAAATGTTGTCCAAGTGATAACGGACAACGCCAAAAATTGCAAAGCTGCGGGGATGCTAGTTGAGGCACGGTATGGGCATATTTTTTGGACACCTTGTGTTGTGCATTCATTGAATTTAATGCTAAAGAAAATGGCAAACAAAATAGAGTGGATCCAGCAAGTGTATGCAGAAGCTGAAGAAATCCAAATGTTTGTCACCAACCACCACATGTCACAGGGCATTTTTAGATCATTCTCGCAGTTGGAGCTACTGAAGGTAAGGACAAGCTTTATTTCTTTCTTTCTTTTTAATTTAAAATTTAATATAAGTTTTTTAGTATTCTTTTAGCTTTCAATTTTATAATTTAAATTTTATTTTTAATTTTTGTTCCTCGTTCTTATTAGGTTGCTGAGACTCGGTTTGCATCACACACAATCGTCTTGAGACGACTAGTGAAGGTGCGAGAGGCACTCATGAGGATGGTAACATCCAATCTTTGGTCTGTATGGAGGCAATCAAACACTCAAGGGGCTCAAAAAGTGAAGAACTTGATCTTAGAGGACTCTTGGTGGGATAGAGTGGGTTATCTGTTGAGTTTTACGGAGCCCATTATGAGCATGATCCGGTTTACTGACACGGATCAACCATGTCTAGGAGAGATATATGACGGCATCGACTCAATGATTGAGAAGATAAAAGCCGTCATAAATGCAAAAGAACAAGATCCCGAGGAAATATTTTTCAAACAAGTGAAGTCAATCCTCATTGAGCGGTGGAACAAAATGACCACCCCATTACATCTACTAGCTTTTGCATTGACTCCTAGATTTTATAGCACAGAGATCCTTTCCTTGCCAGGGAGGGTAGCACCATACAGGGATGCGGAAGTCAGTGAGGGATATATGGCGGCATTGGCTAGGCTCTTCCCTGATCCTGAGGCCCAAGACCAGGTTATGGTAGAGTTTGGCAATTTCATAGCAGAAACGGGTCATAGCCTTCTCGCTCTTCGGAGCAAATACAAGATGGATGCACATATGTGGTGGTACCTCCATGGTACTTCATCGGCTTACTTGCAACCTCTTGCAATCAAGGTCTTGGCACAGGTAAGTTTTTAATTTTTTTATTCTCTTTTCTTTTAGTTTTTTAAAATTTAAGTTTGAGTGTTTAAATCTGAAGTTGAACTTTGCATTGACTTTGAAGTTTGGGTTGCCTTAATAGGTTGCAAGTTCATCTTCCTCTGAGCGCAACTGGAGTACGTATAATTTCATCCACTCACAGAAGCGCAACAGATTGGGGGCTAAAAGGGCTGAAGATTTGGTATACATACATTCCAACTTGCGCCTTTTATCCCACAAGCAGCCAGAGTACAAGGAAGGGTCAACAAAACATTGGGACATTGATCCAGAGATAGTTGACTTGGATGCTTCCATTTCCCACCATGGAGCATATGATGATGAGACGAGTTCTGTGGCACCACGAGACCTACATGCACAAGGGGGTGCAACTGGCAGTGGCCCTAGTGCGAGTGGTTCGAGCCCATGTGGTTCTAATGAACCACATAATGATGATGATGTAGCTGGTTTTGATCCTCTTGATGAAGAGGAATATGATGAATATTGACAATGAAAGATAGTTTGAGCTTTGAATATTGATCTATGATTGAATTTAATATATCATGAGATTCATGACATTCACATTGTGTTTGATTTAAGTATTTTAAATTTTAATTTAACTTTTAAGCTTTTAAGTTTCTAAGTTTTATCGGTATCCTAGCTTGTTTGTTGTGGTTATTCACTTATTTAGCTTATAACTTGTCTTTTATCTTGTCTTTCATATGCATAATATGTGGTTAATAATTAAATTCCTATTTAGAAGGCTGAAATTTATATATTTTTTAATTTTTATATAGTTTTTGTACTGCCGTATCCTACGCCATATCCGGGGTCAAAAAAAAATTTGCCGTTTCCGCGTATCGGATACCCTGCTCCCGCTCCCGTATCCAAAACGTTTCGGTAACTTAGGCTAAAACCAAGGTAAGAATAATTTATATAAGTACATGTAGTGCATACTTTTACAAGTACATTACTCCCACCACAATTAGTGCACCACAACACAGATGATTAATTTTTACATCACAAACACACTCACACAACAAAAACAACTTTCATTTGGAACAAGAAAGGGAGAAAGACATTACTCCAATGTAGAAACAACACATACTACCAAGCCTACCAATAAGGCTTGCAAAGGGGAGAGTCCATCATATATATTATGCATTTTCCCTCCACAAAGGAATCATTACTAGCCTTTGGTTTCTCCAAGATAAGACACACAACAACACACACGTCCTCCACTTAAACAACCCCTTTTTCACTTCACTAAGACTAGCCATGTATTCTCTTGGTTCCTCCAATGTAATAACACACAAATCCTTATCCCTCCCTTCAAGTAACAACCCCTTTTCCCTCCACTAAACAATGATGTAGTCTCACCCCCACACATACACTCACTCTTGCATAACCACAAAGGTACAATGCAAGTCCACAAAATTCAAAACCATTGTTATCACGTGCTCGCTAGAGCAATGAAAATACAACCTAATACTACAATCGAGAGAGAGAGAGAGAGAGAAGAAGAATAACTTTATCCACAACTTACACATACCATTATCCACCTTACACAATTAGCATACTTCAAGTGCTTATTTTATATGTCGTTTTGCGGGACGTTTTAGATACATACGAGGCATATAACACTTGTACTCAAGTTGTGAAATTCCAATTCCAGTTTCACATGTTTCCTTCAAAGAACCACCTCCCTTTTCTTTTATTTAAGTAATCTGAAGTTTTACCAATATCTTTAAAGAGGGGGCATTTTCACTTGCAAATAACAATTGGCTCCTGTATCATTGTTATGTGCCAAGATATCCTTTTTCCTTGCAAGAGCATAATAAGGTTACTCACAAAAAATCAATGTACAATCTACAAGTTCAAACTTATAAATGGTTTACAAGAGATAACAAGCAAGATTAAGGCTTGGTCGTCCTAAGCACTAGAAGAGGGTCAATAGTCATGCTCCACTCTACAGAGTTACTTGAATGACAGTGTAGTCCAGCCACTTACTACGAAAGATAAGTCCCTTCTTACACAAACAAGCAAATATCATTTCAAGGGAGATTTCAAGAGTCATTTCATATGGATTAATGAGTTTCGTTGACTAGTTTCAGTTCAACTAGGAGAGAGATAGTATAATGACAAGATAGGAAATCAATTCAATTTCAAATTATTTGTTTGTTCCATTCTATTTCATACATTACACTACATGTATGCCTTCCGTATTAGAGCACAACATAGCAAAAATTACCAAGTCCAAAGATTTGCCATACACATTGATTTAAGTAAGCTTAACAAAAAGTTCAAGAGGGACGATGCCGAAGCGAGGGCTTGTCGGGTTAATAATAAAGGAGGGTCACATGCACGTGGCCCACTTTACAGGAGCTTACACATATTTTGAAATAGGGTCTACACATTAATTACTCGGACTAAGTAGAGTATTAAGCTAATTAAGAGATAAATTTACCACAAGTTACATCTCCCAAGCCTTGGGTTTCCAATGAGTATTTTTAGATTAGGTCACTATCATGTTTAGATCATTGTATATTCCATGTTAAAGATTGGGTGTGCTAAAAATTTAACGAGAGTTATAATACCAACATGCTTTACCTATTTGTAATTTCCTAGACTGATGCTCCTTTGTTTTCTATAACATAAAATTCATAATTTCGTCCTTTCATCCATCCTATATGTGTTGTTTACTGACACTTCTATGTTTTCTAGAACATAATTTTCATTTTTTTCTCCTTTCATCCCTCTTGCATGTGTTGCTTACCAATGCTCCTTTGCTAAGATCAATAAGCCATTTGTTTTTACCATGTGCTCACGTTGCCACTCACCTTTAATTATTCATTTTATTATGAATATAAAAAAACTTTATCTTTCAGAATGCATTTACATAGTTTTTTTCTTTGGTTAACCAAGGTATTGTGTTTTATCTCTCCATTTTGGCCTTGGAACGACCTTGGAGCCAGATCCTTGCAAAGGCCGAGTCCTATAACCTTGCATTCTCCCCAACCAAGTTGGGCGTTTGTGCTGAGTTAGCCGAGCCAACATTAACACTGGCGAGTGAAACCTATTCCTGCCAAGACGCATGAGTGGTCGAGCTCCGTCTCCTTTGCATGCAAGCGAGTTGTGAGCTCGTACCCCTGCCTCCGGCCACATCTCCTCTCCACAGCAAATTCCAAAGCAACCTGCTTGCGAGTTGGATGAAACCAGGCCAAGCACATCACCGTGCACACGAACAGACCGTGCACACACACCCTTGTTCATTGACAAGTTTTGGCATCGGATCAACCTCCCAAAGCCACCCCTGCTTCCAACACCAAACAGCGTTATTCATCATTATTGGGTGAACGAACCTGTCAAATATCGACCTGCACAACAAATAACACAAAGGCAGCTGCATATAAACAAAAAAAAGCGACCCTGATAGAAAATAGAGACAGCGAAAACCAAAGCAAAGCAGCGACGGAGGAAAATAAGTGGCGGCCAAAGCAAAAACAACAAAAAAAACAAAGGCAGAAGCAATCTAAAATGCAGAGGAGATAAAACAAAGGTGGGAGCAAATAAAAAAAAAACAGTGGCGCTACTTTGCAAAGATAAACTCAGAGGAGCGGTTTTGTTGTGAAACCTAAAACCACCGCTCTATACAATTGCCGCATGGACGTCCCAAATACCGCCACGTCATTTTTCAAAAGGTATGCCAATTTTGCAAGTGTTTAAATATTAAGTCCTCCATTTCATATACCAAGCGCATATAGCGCTCAATTGGTTAGAAGCAAAGTTTTGGAGAGGCAGGTCACAAGTTCAACCCCCCTTCAAAGCATTCATTTTTGCTTTTAAAAAATTTGGAGGCAAATTTAGTAAACCTGCCAAAGTTAGCAGGAAAAATCACAACTAAACCTACTAGCTATCACCAACGCCCACACTATAATTAGCAAAAAAAACGCCTAATTGGGTGGAAAAAAAAAATATTTCTCCCGATTGATCCAAAAACTCATTTCGAGACACTTTTGTAAAGGCAAAGAGCCCAAAGAGCCCAAAAACAAAAACAAAAATTGCCTCACGGGAGACCTTTTTTGCACAAAAAGAGGTCTTCACTCAAACTGTCATAACTTTCTTTCCATTTAGCAAAAAATTGTCAAACTTTTTTTGAAAAATTCTACATTTCGATACAGAATTGATAGAATAGGTTTAGGGAGATTTTAGTGGACCGATTTTTTGTAAAAAATTGTCAAAGGCTATAATAAGGTGTAAAAAAGGTACAATATTTGCAATTTTGTACTCAAAATGTATTCCAAAAAGGGAATTTTTCCACAGAAGAAAAGACAAAATTGTAAACATAGTATACTTATAAAGTGCCAAAAACTTTTTTCATTCTCATGGAGCTAGTTGTCTTCGCTTTTCACTCAGAATTTTGGGGGAAAAGATAAAAGACTTGAAATTCTTCATTGATCACTCAACAGTGGTATTCGCGGATTAAAGCAAAGTGAATGGAGGGTAATTTTTCGTGTCAGTGCCAATTTCAAGCTATGAGCCAACCCAACAAAGGTTTTATTGAGCCACGAGCCAACCCAATAGAGGTTTTCAAAACATTCAGAACTACTCGTTTGTTTTTCGAGCACATGTGCCAACCCAAAAGAGTTTCCAGACATCCAAAGGCAATTCCTGAGCCTATTTCATCTGTTGTGCACCATCCAGAGGAAGCACCTTCATCCATCTACTCCTATTTAGATGAGATCCAAAGAGACCATACTGAATTAAGGGGGGCAATGATAAAGATTATTTCATTCACCTTAGAATAGGTCTCTTTTAGCATGTGTGTGCTAATAAATGTTTACCTCATGTAAACATATTCTATTTCAAAGTTTTTTCTCTCTTATTCACTTGAGACCATGATGAATTAAGGGGGAGGATGTTAGAAATAAACTTAGGTTAATTCATCATTAGTAAAGTTGTAATGTTAAAGGAATTAAATTTTATTACTTTAACTTAGTTTTTAGTTAACTATTCCCCTAGTTGTCACATCACTAGTTTAGTGGGAGCTATTCTATTGTTAGTTTATTATTCCCGAACGTGATTAGTTAGGGGCAATATGTTATTTCTGCATATTTGCCATAGTTAGTAGATTTGATCCACGTCTCGTGGATGTTGTTATTAATGTTCAATGTCTATAAACATTGCAGCTTCTTCATTTGTTTAATAATGAAGGGTTTCCAGAATATTGCATTCTTAACCTATAATGCACAGAAACGCCAAAAAGGGTAACGTTTCAGAAATGGAAACATGGGGGGAAACGTTTCCAATTATTTTTCAAGTTTTAAAGCCAAAAAACTTTTTAAAAAAAAAAACTAAATTCATTTAATGAACCTAAACCTAATCTACCTACCTAGACTTGCTAAAGACACTTCCTCAAAGCTATATAATGACATCTTGGGTCCATTCTAAATCACACTCTCATTTTCTCTAGCTAAATTTAGTTTTTCACTAAACTAACATTTAGCATTGTGAAAAGCAAAGAGACAACAAGGAGTAGTTTGAAGGAAGAGTTTAGAAGGTGCTACTAAGAGCTAAGAGCATCAAGGAGGAATTTCAAAGCAGATTTGGAAGCTTCAAGGAGGAAAAACCAGGTATTTTTCAAGTTTTTTTTTTAAGAAAATGTTAATGTGATCAATAATCACGAATGATGTGTGCATGATCATTGATCATGATATCAATATGTCGATTTCCTTCTAGTAATTTTTAAACTCTATGCTTAAAAATAAAATAAAAATGTAACATTTCCTTTGCGGTTTTTAAATAAAAATCATATATTGTTTTTTTTTAATTATAAATATCATCTAAACTCTATGTATGCTCTCACCTCGCACCTATACGGTGAACTTGGTGATCAAAAGCAAAATATGATGCGTAGGGTTTTTCTTGTTGTTATTTTAAGAGTTTTTTTTGTATTTTTTAAATTAAAAAATCCGAACTCTGTGTATGCTCTCACCTCGCACCTATACGGTGAACTTGGTGATCAAAAGCAGAATAGGATACATAGGGTTTAATAATTATTTTTTTTCCTATTTTTTATAACTAAAAAATCCGAAATCTGTGTATGCTCTCACCTCGCGCCTAAACGGTGAACTTGGTGATCAAAAGCAAAATGGGATATGTAGGGTGTAGTAACTATAGTTATATTTAATATTTAATGTTATCTAAGTTTATGTTTTTATTTTAATTTTTAAATATTTTTCAATGTAGGTTTAATTATTTGAGATAAATGGCATCTAGTTTAGCTTCAGTGGGAGGAAATGAGGAAGAAAGCCAAGGTGGGGGTGAAGTAGGCCAAGGTGGGGGTGTGCAAACTTTGGATCCTAGAGCTCCTCTTTGGAGACATGTGGAAGTGTTGGAGAACCTTGTTGGCGGTGGCTCTCGTGCTTGGATATGCAATCATTGCAATATTGAATTCAAAGTCTCATATACCCTACTCAAAGCTCATTTAATGGGGCAATCAGGAACGGGGATTAGAAAATGTGCTAAGGTTGAAAGGAAACATATTTTGGCATATATGAAAGAGCAAGAGGACGCTAATTTGCAAGTTTCAAAAGCTAGATTTAAAACTACCTCCATTGCAAAATAAGGGTTCACAAAAACCACCCACCTCATCAACCCATCCTTTTATTCAAATTGAAGTTGATACTCCCATAGAAGAAGAGAGCTTGTCACGAAAAAGAACCTCCAAAGGTCCATTAGAGCAAGCATTTGCAAATAAGAAGAGAGAAGTAGCTGATGAGTTGATTGCTCGATGTGTTTATGCATGTGGGTTGTCTGTCAATGTGTTGCGGTCACCATATTGGTAACAAATGGTGAGAGGAATTAATGATGCACCACAAGGGTATAAAAGCCCTAGTTATGAGAAGGTGAGAACATCATTGTTGGCGAAAGAAGTGGCCCATGTACATACTTCTTTGCAGCCAATTAGGGATTCATAGAAGGAATTAGGGGTATCTATCATTTCAGATGGATAGAAAGATGCCCGAAATAGACCCCTAATCAACATTGTTGCAGTGTGCCCTAAAGGGGCAATGTTCTTAAGAGTTGTTGATTGTGAGGGTGAAGTGAAAGATGCTCAATTTATTGCTAATATTTTGATTGAGGCTATTGAGTCAGTGGACCCTCAAAACATTGTCCAAATCATCACGGACAATGCCAAAAAAAGTAGAGAGGCAGGGCAGATTGTTGAAGGGAGATATGAGCACATTTTTTGGACACCTTGTGCAGTACACTCCTTGAATTTGATGCTACAAAAAATTGGCAAAATACCACGGATAGAGGAAGTGTCTACAAAGGCAAATGAGATTCAAATGTTTGTCAAAAATCATCATATGTCCTAGGTTATCTTTAGGAGGTTCTCAAAGTTGGAGTTGCTGAAGGTAACAAAAAAATTTGCTAGTTTCTAATTTTTATTTGCTAACTTTCTATGAAATATCAAATCATCATTTGAATTTCTTTTAAATTTAATTTTATATTTTATTAACTTGTTTTAATTTATTTTAATAGGTTGTTGAAACAAGATTTGCCTCTCACACACGCTCGTCTTGAGACGACTTGTGAAGGTAAGACAAGCCTTGAGGCTTATGGTGATTGATGATGTTTGGTTCGTGTGGAAACAAGCAAACACAGAACGAGCCATCAAAATAAAAACATTGATACTTGATAATGATTGGTGGGAAAAGGTTGCATACTTGCTCAGTTTTACTGAGCCTATTTTATCTATGATTAGATATGCAGACACAAATGATGCTTGCATAGGGGAGATCTATGATGTCATTGACTCTATGCTTGAAAAAATTAGAGACATCATACAAAAAAAAGAGCAAGATCCTGAAGAAAAATTCGAAATTGAAGTTAAGACTGTGATCATGAGAAGGTGGAATAAAATGACCACCCCATTGCATCTTCGAGCCTATGCCATGAATCCCAAATATTATAGCAGTGAAATACTTGGGCTACCTGGTAAGCACGCACCATACAATGACCATGAAGTTGCAACTGGAACTCATTCCGGAGGCTTTTTCCTAATCCAGCTGTAGCTACTGCGGTCTGCTATGAAATGGCATGTTTTGTTTCTTCATCTAATAGTAGCATGAGTGAAGCAAATGCATTAAGTGACAATTACAACCTAAAGCCATTCATGTGGTGGTATGTACATGGCCATGATTGCAGGCACCTACGAACTATTGCCATTAATGTCCTCTCACAAGTATAAAATATTAAAATGAAATCAAAAGTTTGTTTATTAATTAAAAATTAAAAATGTATGTTCTTACTTCTTAGTAAACTAATTTTATTACTAATTGAAAATTTCTAACTTCTTTTTTGTAACAGGTGGCTAGCAATTCTTCAGCAGAGCGGAATTGGAGTACATATAGCTTCATCCACTCAGCCAAACGAAACAAGTTAGGATCCAAGAAGGCTGAGGATTTAGTGTATGTACACTCCAATTTGCGCATCCTCTCACACAAGACTAAAGGCTATATTAGAGGTCCCAACAAACTTTTGGATATTGATCCTGAGAGTAGTGACTTTGATGCTTCTGCGGCTACTCTTAGCCAACTTTCACTGCTTGGTATTGATGAAGAAGAATCGGGATCCACTACACAAGGGATGGAAAGTGGAGCTAGTGGGAGTGGAGCTGCCAATGGTGTTCATGGAGATGATTATGAGGAAAATCTGGATGATATATTCTAGAATCTAGAATCTAGATTATTATCTTGTATATGTGAATCATTGAAATTGTAACCATGTTGAATGATGACTCATGACTCTTTAGAAGTTCAAATTTCAATGAATACAAAATATTTTGCGTGCTTTATCAATTATCTCTTATGGTCTACAATTATAAAATGAATATTATGCATATATATATTTTTTATTTTTTTTTAATAATATATTGTACGGACGTTTCCGGTAACATTTCGTATCCAAGGTTTTTTGAAAATTGCGGTTTCCACGTTCGTATCCGTTTCCATTTCCGTTTCTGTTTCCTAGCAACCTAGTTCTTAGCAAATTCTAACATATCCGTTACAGAGGTCATTTATAAATATTTTTACAAATTATGAAGCACACTTAAAATCAGCTTAAACATGGAATTTAATTGCTTACTTAAGTGCGGGAAATTAAGACAACATTTGTGATTGAACAAAATGAGAAGGTATATAACATAAATGATAAAACAGAATCACACGAGATATACCCTACAGAAACCCAATGGGGGAAAACTCCTACAACTTGTAGTTGTGCCTCCTTATGCCAACTCAAATAGAAATATTACAAGCCAATCATTCTCTTGGAGCATTCAAAACAGTGTGCAACTACGAGAGCACTTCTACAATTTTCCTAGCTATCTTTTCTTTACTCAAACCACTTATATACATCTCTTACACTCAGCTGGAATGCATACAACTCTGGATGCTAATACAAGAGCCCGATAGGAATATTTATTCCTATATTGGATCATTAGAAAAAGGCAGAATGCACCAATCAACACTTCATCTCAACAATCGGGATGTGGAATGCCATGCCTTCCATTCCAAGATGATTCCCCTTCCTCCCTGCCATTTTTCAAGTGAATTTTGCAGTGGTCGGATATTCACGAAAAAATCACCGGCGATTGAATTCACCTGTCTCATACTGTCTGCAGGGGGGCACTGAATTCACATCTATACCTGCTTTCCCAAAGTCATAAATCTTACAGGGGTCACTGAGTGTCAAAACAATCCTCAGAGCACCCATGTTTTTCCTCCAATGCTGTTTTCCTGCCTGCATCAATCTGGCTGTCTTCAGAAGTGCAAGTGTGAGTGTTTGGATCATGTTTGAGTGTCTGTTCAGTCATTCATACCATACAACAGAATTACAATTGAATTGAACTGATTGGAAGCGATTGAAACTGATAATAAATGATCTGTTGGGCATCAAACTTGATAATTTGAATGCTGACTACTTCAAGATTTGGATGGTTGTGGTTATCACAATTCAGCCTATGTTTCGTTTTTTACCTTTTCATTTAAAGTCTTTTTTTTTTTCTTGTTTTGTCAGTAGTTAGAGTTTGCTGTTTAAGAAAATTTCAATGTTTATGTTGGCAAGTGTAGTCCTTAAAAGACACACGCCAACATATTCATGGTTTTAATATCTCGACTGGTGTTTCAAGATCAGACACTTTGGCATGATTTTTGTTATTTTTAGCAAGTGAAAGACACTGTAAAACCCTCTTTTATAAATAACACTAATAAAAAGATAAATATTAAAAATAAAACATGCTGCAAATATTTAAATAATCTTTCTGCGGCATTTCAACACCACGAATATTATGCTCTGGGACAATAAACTAAATAAACAAATACAAAAATGTTATTTTCCATGGACCAACTAGGACTGATCCTACCTAGAACCTTCTTCCATGAGGATGCCGGCATGCTGTATAACTGAGCAACCAGCCTCCTCCCATTAGCATGTTGGCATGCAGTACCACTGAGCTACCGACCTCCTCCCATTAGCATGCTGGCATTAATGCCACTGAGCTAGGGGCCTCCTCTCGTTAGCATGTCGGCTTGCTCTTCACTGAGCTACCGGCCCCTTTGCTAACTGGACTGTGGATTTTCGCTTTCTTTCAACAAAATTATATAGGGCAATAACAGGGTGATGTGTCTCACTTCATTGGGATGTTACCAGCTATTATGATTGAAGGTAAACTCTCGATTTTTTGAAGATTTCCAATGCACAATGTAAAAGATAAAACTGATTTTCATATATCTAAGCTAATCCATTATACAAACCTCGGAAATATATAAATAAAATTCAATTCAAAACAAGCCAGCTATTTACCGTTCTATGGCCTCCTGAACAAAAGTCTGGAAACCCTTGGCAGTCTTGAGCACATCAAATCCATAAAGTCCGGACGCTTCGGATTTCCTAAGCACAGACTTCGCTTCATTGTGAAACCCTTCCGAGAGGGTTTCTGCAGACTCTTCCGCAGTAGTTCTTGAAGCAAAATGCCTACCATTGTTATTCCACCTCGGATTAATGGGAAGAAGGACAAATTTATGTCTGCAATTCTTTAACAGGGGCGATAGTTTCAGAATCTGCCTGGCCATTTTGTGAAAAAAATCTAAAAAAAAAATCGATGTTTTGAATGTCTTTGTATTTATTGGAAATGGTATATTAGTCTTAAAGCGTATATGTATACGTATATAAAAGGGTTTGTGGCTTGAGTTCAGCACTGCTGAGCCTCAACGCGCGAAATGTAATCCCGTATTTTTTAATGGTATACGTATTATGTACGTACATGCGTATTAAGTTTGAACTGGGTCGAACGGTATTTTTTCTACATTATATTCGACTCGAACTTTCTTTCCGAAATGCGTGTACAGTCCCTTACCGCGGGTTTTATGAAGTCAGATTATTTTGTGATTTGAACAATAGTGGAACATTATCTATATAGCACCATACAACATTGATATTGCAAATGATGCCAAAACGACTCAAATCTTTACTCTCGAATACTCATAAAGAACTGATGATAATACAACTTATTAAAGATAACACTCTAAAAATATCATATAATATGCAATAAAGAGTTAAAGTTTATTGTTATTATCCAACAACAACAAACACTTATTACAGAATTGTGTTTGACCATTGCATGTAAGTACAGCTTGGGCAGAGTCATACAACTGTTGGGAGTAGATATAACAACCATAAAGGGGTCGATTTGTTGTTTGAAGATTAAACAGGGACATATAAAGTAAGCCGCCACCACTACCAAAGCACATCAGTTCTGCAAAGATAGCGATATGAAGTTTTAGCTAGTACGACAAATGAATTACTATAGCAGTGGTGTGGAAGTATTAGTTGTATTGTAAGCAGCGGTATGGAAAGTACTATGGCGGCACTGTACCGCAAATTGAAACTCAAATAAACCTCAATCTTTAAGCACAAATGTGATCCCTAGATGGAATCACCACGATAAACAAGAGGGTTTTTGTCCTCCAATCCAACACACCAAAGAGTTTTCGTCCTCAGGAATGAGAAGATGAACACAAGTCCACGCACTCTAAAAATAAGGTTTGATTTCAATAAACAATGGATGCTTTCTTTTGAGCCCAGCTCCCCCTTTTATAATTACCCTTTTTATTCCAATTCCTTTTCCCACCTAATTTCCCTCTAGAATTGTCAAAAAACTCTTTTTAATAAAATATTAAATTAGGCCCACTTCAAAATCAAAATAGTAAATAAGTAGCCCCTTTGCAATGTTATTAAAATAAAGTTACTTTGGACAATTTAAATTATTATTATTAAGTTATGTTCTTTAATTCAAAATATTTAGAGAAGGGGATATGACAATCCTCCCTTCCCAAAGTTGTTTATCCTCAAACCAATGCAAGTTCAAACCGCTTTCAACTCCCCCTAAATGATTATCTATGTAATACCTCGATCCTCATTTTGAACATCCTTAGGAATTTGTAATTTCATGTTCTGAATTCCTCGTGTGATGTTGTATGTTCCTTCAACTGTATAGCATTGCCTGAGGTTTTGTTTATGTAGTTCTTGTGTACCCTTCTCCATCTCTCTATGTGATGCACGTATTTTGTCTTTCTCATTCTCAATTTGTTTTGCTTTTCGATCCATAGTCATGTGCAAACCTCTTGTAGACTCCTTATATATACCCAAATCAGTTTTTTATTTAGTTTCTGTAACTTCTAGCTTTACCAGGTGTTGTCTTATGTGAAAAATAAGCTCATTGCCATGCTTTCACTGCACTATTATGATACAGCTAGAAGTTGAAAATTCTACATCCAAAGACACTTCTACAACTATGATTTTTTGTCAATATTGTCCTTTCATAAGGCTCTGAATTACCTATAGGTGTTGGCTTTAACGTTGAATAAAGAGTAATGGGAAAAACAATTTCCACCCCATCTTTTAGTATGTCATGTAATATGGCCACAATCATGTTTCATGCATTACTTAACATAAGATGCAAATTTTCATGCTTCTTTGTTTTCAATGCAATTAAAAATATTTTACCTGAAACCTCCCAATGAGTAATACAGAAATCATCACCATAACCTTCTTGGATTCTCCTTATAATAGGCAGAGATTTATTGTATTTGCTATCAACAAGTTTTGTCAATTTCACAGCCTGATTTGTTATTATCAGCAATTCTAAAATGTAAAGATGTAGCCATTTATAATGGGTAATTATGGGAACATCCCGAAATTCTACAACACATTCTTGGGCAATAATGTCTTCAAAAACTTTTATGAGAAAATCATCTAAATTTATTCTTTACCTCAAAAACTTCATTATTTTCTATGAACTTATTATGAAAATGTTGAAAACTTGTTTCTTAGCAATCAATTGAAAATGTAATTGTGAAATTTGATCAATACACAATTATACATTGGCTTGTTCCTCGGTTGCAAACTTCTTGTTGTTGCTGAAATTTGAATTCTCCAAGTTGGGACTCCAATGTTTTTATCTACTATGTAAACTATTGTTTTCAAACTGCACATTATTCTGAAAAATTCTTGGACTTGTTCTTTAACCTCCCATTTTCTCTGAGCTGGAACTATTGTTTCCTTATTTTTTCCTCAAGTTTGTTGCTTACCTCGTTTTGAAATTTATTAGAATGCTTCGATATTTCTTGTTGTCATGTTGAGCTCCTCCTCACTTGATTAACATAGATTACATTTTCACCAATTTCCACCTCTTCAATGGTAAATGCACCTTTGATTTTTGCGACATATTCTTCTTATAATTTACTCACCTTCATCTTTTGTTGGATTTAATCAATTGTAGCAACATTCTTATTGCCAATTTTACCCCTGATATGAACCTTAGAAACCCTATTGTATTATCCAAGGAGTGTAAAATTTGCATAGATTTCACATTGCTCAATAGTAATTGTACTTCCAATAATCTTTGCATGTGTGATAACAATAATAAAATCAGGTTGATTCATTGCAAAAACATTTACTGTGAATTGACATATGTTCAAATTTGCATATTTAGTCCTCTTACAAGTACATGTAATGTTGCAAAGCATTACTTCCAATTTTGCAACCAATGAAGCCACAAGATTCCCCTTAATGTAATTTTTTAGTGTTTCATTTTCTACAATTTCTCATTTGTGCATCTTGGGGTAGCTAACATGGTTTAAGCTTAAACCCAAACTTATGATGTGTTGGGTTCCTTTATTTGGTTGTGATCCTAGGGGGAAATAACTAAACGCTATATTATACTTATTCAGAAAACTTTGAATATCAATATGGTGTTTATCTAGTTTCCCATAAAACAAGAAGGTACAAATTCCTTCCAAAACCAAGCATTTTGTTTCCCCTGGCTACTTCCATTTTTCTGAACATCACAAGTTTCCCTTCTAAAGTGAATTTTTGATCTCTTTGGATTAAGGATTCTATGAGTATTGTCCTGTGAACTCTAACCATTGAACTTCCATAGCCATGTTAGTATTCATAACACATATCTTATCAGTAATAATGATATTGAACTCATTGCCAAATTTACCCTTCGTGTGTTTTAAAATAACATCTAGGTTCTATATATAAATGCATGAGCTACTTTGAACAAAAGAATATACGTGCCCTTTCACATTTTCACGCTTATTAGAATGTTTCTCATGATGACAAGATTTTTGGCACTTATGTTCATAGGCATGTGCAGTATCATATGTTAGTTCACACCAAGACGCATGTTGTGAATTACCTTGTTTTATTGTTTACCACAAATGACAGTTCATAAGGAATTACCAATACCCTCTTCTTCCTTAGCATGGTTGATAAAAAATATTCCTTAATGTGACATTACTTCCACATAAATACAGTATATTACACATGGTAAATGTTATGTCAATGTTGAGTGGTAAATCATAAATACTAACAATTAAATCAAAACCATTATGAGAAAAGGAAATTGTTGTTGCGCCACAAAGCATGTCACCGACTTTGTTAGGATAATAGTCATTTTTCCACTTACCACCAAGCATAATGACAAATATTATGACACTTGCATTTGCAAATTTGACCATGGTTTGGGAAATTACACTCTCTATCCAAACATAAAATTTGAATCCAACCAAGATAGTATATGTATGAATATGTTTACCTTATAATTGAGTTGCCCCATTATCATTTTCCTTGAGAGCACTATTAGATGTGATGTGACATGCCTTTGGACCTTGCATTGGGCTCATGGTCTCTTCATTATAATTATTTTGAGCATTTATTGTAATCCAAGTATTCCATGATACTTTCTCTTTAAGAGTAGATAACATGAAGGGTTCCTCTAGTTCCTCCAAAAGCCACACACATGTATTTGTGGTCCAATTAGAAATATAATTTCTAGTTAATCCCATCAACACAATTTTATTTGGTCCTTTGGGATAAGGATGGAGTAAAGGATCAATCAAACAAACCTATAAAACAAAAATTGAGTGTTCTGGCATACCTTTCAATGGTTCATGTGCATGAACCATACATTGTGGATAATGATTGCTTTTTTGTTGTAGTTTTTGATTGATTTCTTGCAACTAAGATATTCAACTCCTTCTTGACTTTTCAACTATTATGAGCTCAGAGTTTTCTACCATATAGTACATGCCGCTTTGTTTGGGAGCATAATGGGGTTTTACTAAGCTTGAGAAGTGTTTTTTGGATACCCTTAGAAATTACTGGAACATATTTTATAATGTTGCATTCAACAAGTAATGTTTGTTCCTCCTTGACTTCATTAAGACAAACTTTTTGTTGGCATTCAATCTTATAATTCAATGGAAATTTTTTTTGATAAAATATCCTTACCTTCAACTTGCATGGCATAGTCCTCTGTAATTTTCTAGACCTCTATTTTTGTTCTCTCTTCTTTTTCTAGAAACATATTATTTGGCTCCCGCTCCTTAACTTCTTTTAGTTTTGACTTTTCCTCTTTCTTTTCTCAACCTTCTTATATATTCATACAAACCTTTTGTATTTGGATACCTCACTTTGAGTAACTCCAAGTAATCATCAAAGGAAGTTGATATTTGAAACTATCAGGCATCCATTGATATTTGTCAAGGATTTTGGTGGCCTCAAATTTGTATTTTTCTTTGTCCTTTTTTATTTTAATCAACACCTCTTGAATAGGATCTATGTTTTCTTCCCTTCGTTAGAAATTTGTTTGATGAAACATGGGTCAATTAATTGCTCAAGGACTCCTTTTGGTAGCCTTATTCTAATTTATATCATGTGAGGTTTGTATGATTTCTGCCATGGATTCTTTCACTATCATGTGGATGGTCATTGTTAAATCTATCTAACTTTGATTGATGGCTTCATGCAAGGAATTCATTTCTTTTGTAGGTATTCTATTTTTTCTATTTCCCATGATTTCCTGTATGATTCATAGGATGGTAAGATCATAGCTCTGATACCATTATAGTGCCCCTTTCCAATTATTTTACAAAGTCTGAATATTTTGTGATTCCTACAATACTAGAACATTAACTAGATAACGCCATATAACACTAACATTACAAATGCTACTAGAACAATTGAAATATGTATTATGATAAGTAAAATACTCAAAAAGAGCTAATGATAATATAACTGGACATCAAAAATAACAATACTAGAAATACCTGACCATATAATATACAATACATAACCTAATTTTATTATTATTATCCATCAACAACCACTTACTACAGAGTTGTGTTTGACTAGTGCACATAGGTATAGTTGGGGTATAGTCGTATGACTGATGGGAGTAAATACAAAAACTGCAAAGGGGTCAATCTATTGTTTTAAGATGGGACAACAACATATAAGGTAAGCCACCACCACTACCAAATCATAATATTCCACAAAGACAGTGATATGAAGTTTTAGCTAGTACGAAAAATGAATTATTGTAGCAGCGGTATGGAAGTACTATAGTGGTATTGTAGTAACAGTACAAAAGTATTGTAGCAACGATACAAAAGCACTTTAGCGGCACTATAACAAACTGAAACTAGAATGAACTTCAATATTTCAGAACAAATGTGATCCCTGGATGGAATTATCATAATGGACAAGAGGGTTTTCATTCTCCAATCTAACACACCAAAGGGTTTTTGTCTTTGGGTGAGAAGATAAACACAAGTGCTCGCAATCTAAAAATAGGTCAACTTCAATAGACAATGGATGCTTTCTTTTGAACTGAACTCCCCCTTTTATAATTTCCCTTTTCATTCTAATTTCCTTTCCTGCTTGATTTCCCTTTAATTTTTTAACAAAATATTACATTAGGCCCAATTTAAAATAATAATAATAATAATAATACATAACTCTTCCCATTACAATGTTATGAAAATAAAGTTACTCAGAGAACTTAAATTATTATTATCAAATTATTTCCCTGATAAAAAATAGTTAGAAAAGGGGGCATGTCAATGCATCAAAACATGGAGATTATATTCAAGTATGAGGAAATGTTAAGATTTGATTCCTATTTCACCCATTTTATATTTAACTAGGGTTTTATACCTAACCTAAAAGGAATGAAATATATGTTATATGGGGTTATTTTGATTAATTAACTTCCAACATTAACCATTCAATACTAGAATAAAGCATCAATACTTGCAAAAAAATGTTCAAGATATAATACACGTTCATAAATACAGGGGATTGAGTGCACTTAGATGATTACAAATGAATTTGGACTGATCTAGGTGATCTGAATGATGGAATAGGGATTCTAAATTTGAGAGTGCTTCACTACTGAAAATGTGACTTGAAGATTCTACTGGGTAGGAACATACAGTAGGGGCAATAACGCTTGTACAATATTTACCAAGTTGTAGATTCTTGACCTTTCTCATAAATTTGATGTGTAACTTTCTAGGTTTGTTGTGTGTTTGGATATCTTCATTGCTCTTTATTAGTCACTTTTGATCACACTATGGGGACATCTGAATGCTCGGCTTAATCTTTTAACCCCTAACCATGGATGAGAATTCCTGAAAAAAACATTAGTTGGGATGTGGGCACCCCAATGTACCGCCAATGTTGGCACTACTCCAAATAGGCCTCAAACCGCACCTCATTCTCCACCTAACATGTGATATCTAGTAGCGCAATCGGATTTGACACCCTTCATTTGAAAAAGCTTGACTTAATTATCTATCTTGTAAATCTACTTGAGTGGGTGACTTTGAGTGGTTGTGAATTTGGGAAGTAGTCCCCTAGACCTAGTGGGAAGCTTCAGACTCGTAGATAGTGTTGCTCTAATGAATATGCAACTCTAGTATTTGTAAAGTGTAGAAAGCTTTGGGTGCCTTTTGTGCTAACTTTTGCAATAGGAGTCCATAAGAGTGTATGGAAGCAAATGAGGGGCATTTCCATTACTTGCATATGCTTCTGAAGGTGATTTGAGTTACAAAGGTCGTCTGAGAAGGAGTAAATGATCTAAAGAATAATGTGCAATTGAAATTTCAGGATCAAGTGAGCAAGGGCAAAACCATACACTAGAGTCAAGACCATATGGTCATTCTTGCCCTTATTGTACATTTTTTTAACCTAGAGGGTGTCGGTGAAATAATTTTTGTGTTACAAATTAGGTGTTTCCACCAACAGTCATGGGACTAAGCCCTTCCTTCTTAGGTATGGGGAGGATCCCATTATTAAATGTAAACTACCTAAATTTTTGGGGTGGCCAATAGGCCAAGGATCACACAAGAACACTCTATTGAACATGTGCAAAAGTACTTGTACATAGTATAAGGGAGGAAATTGCATTGAAGGGATGTAAAGTGGAGTTGGAGAAACAAATAGAGGGGATTTATGTTGTGAGTAGGCACTATCAGATCCTCACCAACAATAACCAGAGTAGGTCCACATTCAATTAGAATAATCTAACTTATGCAAAAAAAATTGAGATCAATAAATTAAAGACACGAAGTTCTATTAATTTGTTCCTCAAAAGTACAAAGCCTTTTCTTAGTTGTTCAAGATCACTATGCTTGCAAATCTATGAAATAAAGAGAGAGAATAGAGGAAAACATAAGCAAAGAAATTGAAGAAATGAAACTCTTATTTCTTGCATAGTGGTGACACAAATCTCAACAACATACAACAATTCACAATTGCTAACCAAAAACTAAAACCTCAAAACTCCCTTCCAATGGAGAAGCCATTCCAATTTATAGCATTACTAATTGTCTTCTCATCTACCCCCCGCATGACCTTTCAAGTTCTTATTCCACTTGTGAATTTTCATCTTCCTTAGAAGTGAGGGAGTAAGTCCCCTTTTTATAAATCAAAAGGTACTTTTACAATACAACATTAGAGAGTCACTTAAGGTAAAAAGACAAAATACCACGATCATACACAATGAAGGATTAGAAAGGGTGAGAAGAGGAGAAATAATTAAGATAGGGGAGAAAATATGTTCCCAAGCATGGATGAAGGTGCCTCCACACTGGATGGAGATCAGCTATGATGATGATGAAGATGAAATTTTGATATATGATGACCCTCCATTATGATTCTCCATCAATGAAGATTGATCTTCGAAATTGTTACCCCTAAAAGGGTTTCATACACAATTACTTAGCCAAACATCAATAAGGAATATCAAATTCAATCCAAAGTAGGGATACCCTAAAAAAATATGTAATTGGCATCCCATTACTTTGTTTAATATTTCTTATACTATTATTGCCAAGGCTTTAACTATTCGACTATGACATTTTCTCCCTAGCATTATTAAGCCTAAATAAATTGGGTTCATTAAAGGACAATACATCCTTGACAACATTATCATTGTTTGGGATGGTATGGAATTGGCTCATCATTCTAACCAACATGCCCTATTCATTAAAATTAATTTTGAGAAATCCTATGATCGGATTGAGTGGCCTTTTATTCTAGCCATGCTTAGAGAATTAGGCTTCGACCTGAACTTCCTCTTGGTGGTTCAAATGTTCTTCTCCAATGTGTTATCTCATATAACCATAAATGGTAGAAGCTCGAAGAATTTTGGTTTATTCCGTTCAATCATACAAGGTTGTCCCCTTTCTCTAGTACTTTATGTTCTAGTGGCTAAAGGAATTGGCTATTTCCTCATACAAACACAATCTAAAGGTCATGTTAAGGGAATCTGTCTTCCTGCCATTGACACCATGAAACTTCTAAATGGGGAATTTGTAGATGATTAGTTTATCAATCTTATTGAGGAAGAACAAAACATTACTCATGTTATGCATTGGTTGGATGTCTTTTTCCTGACCTCTGGTTTATCTATTTAATGTCATAAAACACAACACTATTAAGAATATTTTCTCTCCCTCCCTCAATGGTTAGGGAAGTATGACTAGAAGTGGCTCAAGAATTGTGAAATATTTAAATTCCTAGGCATTGATTTTTCCTTTGAGGCCTCCCCTCTTAGCTTTGGAAATATGTGGTGCATCGTGTTGCCAAAAAAAAAAAAAGAATACTATATTACTAAGTCACTCTTGCTCACTTACAAATTTTAAATTCTCTCTAAAGTTTTGGAAACAACTCATGTCTATTATTCCTCTTGTTGGGTGACTCTCAAAAAATTTGTCCAAAAATTAGAAAATCTTCTAAAATACTTTCTATGGGCTAGTTCCTCCACTGGCAAAGGGTTTCACAAATTTTCTTGGGAATTGTCATTTTTCAAATGAAGTGGGAGGAATGGACCTTATCAAAATTCATCACCAAGGCTATGCCCTATATGCCAAATGGATTATCCAAGATATGGAAGGGAAAAAATCTTGGAAAGTGCTTATGTGGTGTGGAATTTATGAAGGGGATCCTTATTGAAATTCCATGTGGAAAGTATTAGGATTTTCCAAGCTCCTCATTTCCCCAGTACCGGTCAAAATTATGGGGTCATTTTTTATTAAAATCATTTGGAAATCCTGGGAGTAGGTTAAACCCCATCTTCTTTGGAATGGGAATGAATTTTGTGAAAGGATTTCATTCAACCATTACTCTGTGTGGTGCCCCCTTGTTTTCTTGCCAAGATCATTGACAAGATGAGGTGTTGTGGATGTTTGAGCTCAGACTTTTTAGGTAGGGGATATACACTATCAAATATCTTTTCTATAAACAATCTCTATCTTGGCTATCATGAAACATCCTCAAAGCCAAGTTTAAACTGGCCTAAAAGGACAAAGAATCCATTGATGAAAACAATTTGGCGGTTCTGTGCATATTCTTTTCAATGTGGAGGTTATTTCTCTATGTCTGTGGTAGAAGAATTAGAAATGGTATTTGGATATCCCTCTCCAGAACTACAATGAAAAGAAAAGGCTATGTTTGGTTCTCACCTGACCTCCCTATGGTGGACAAGCTCAACTCTCATTGGGAATTCATTCCGCCACTCCAACTTGGCATATGAGATTTTAAATTGTTTGGTCGGCTTGTTTGGAGCCCAAATTTGTCCCATTTTCTCTAATGCATTTTACACCAAGGGCTACCAATTGGGAATCACCTTGTGCAACTAGGAATGGTCAACGTGAAATTTTCCTTTTGTGGCCATTTGAAAATTACCCTATTGCACCTTTTCTGTTATTTTTTTTCAAATCGCAAAATGCCTTGAGCTGGTTTCATTCATTTTGCTTCATGTTCTAGCCAGAGTTTTTTTCTTAGCAACATGTGTTGTTGGGAGATAATTTCAGGATGCTGCTAAATTTTACCCTAAGTTGACATGCTTTCAAAGGGAAAATTATTTTTTGGATATGGAAATAAATAAATGCTTGGTCTTCTTGCTAGTTCTATTCTAGAACAATATTTCTCTATGCATAAAAAATCCATGGTCATCTCCAATATGTTATTACAAATTCAAGTTCAAGCCAATATAACATCTTTGAAGGTGGAAAATCTCCAAACTCTTCTATGCCACTGGTGGATGCTCAATGCAACATTTCTCGTGTTTCTCCGTCCATGAATTATTACTCCCAACCTTGTGGCCGTAACATGTGAAAATCCTGAGTAGGCGTGATGAATGGATAAGGTGCCATCCTGGAGCCTTGGAGGTCAAGAAAAGAATATTCCATGTAAGGGATATTCCCAGGATGATCATTACAGGTAGTGGAGGCATTTGCAAGATGACATAGGCATTCGACCATGGAGGACCACACTTCCACTTGGCATGTGATCTACTCATGAAGGAAACCAAGGTGGTGCATTCTAGATCCTATTTAAAGGAGTGTTTGGGTCTGAAATGAAGAGAGAAGAGAGTGAGAACGAAGTGCTAGGGAAATGAAGGGTTAAGGAGGGTTTTAGGTAGTGATAAGGTGCTACAGAAATGCTTAAAGAAGGGTTTTAAGCATATTAGGCATGGATTTGGGTATGAACAAGGGTTGTAATGGGTATAATAGCTAAGAATCTCTCTCTTAGCAGAGTATTTTTGTAGGGTTTAAGATAATATTCCTTGATGTATTCAATTTGTATGACCCTCATGATGTAATGGAGCCATTGTAAATGTTTATAAATCAATATATGGTGTGTGATTCTGGTTATTCATGCTCAAAAGTGTAAACCCTTATGTTCTTCATATTATTCTGAGTTAGATCTAGTTTCATTATGCTTATTTACAATGTTCATTTCCATTTATGATGCATCTGTGCATGGATATGTTGTCTGTATCTTCTGTTTTTTAGTGAATGTCTATGTTTCCATTTTTGCAACTCATTCTCCATCAATGGCAGACCATTCTCACAAAGCTCACATAAAGGAGGGGCTCAACACCTGTGCATGCCTCGGGTGAGTGCACCCAATACATGTTGGGTGATAGGCTGACGCGCTTGGGGTAGAAAGAAGGTATATGAAGAAATGACTACATTTTGGTTCCGTTGCTGGGACCTCTTTTTAAAGTTGTTGTGAGAATGATGTGTGATGATGAGCATCTAACCTTGGATAGAATGTCGAGACCTGGCTTAAAAGCATGGAGGATGAGTTTTCTTAGAGGTTCAGTACTGGATCTGAGTTTGATGCATGAAAATGGGTGGAGGAGAACCTGTATCACAAACTCTATGAGACATTCTTCTGTTGTTTCCCAGTAGAGTTGTATGAATGGCTCTCAGCATATGCATCAAGGAAAAGTTGGTACTATAGACCTCATGTTTGGACCCAAGAGGAATATCAACGGTTGCATGAATGTTGATCTGACCTGGACCCGTGTTGTTGATCACTGGTGGAGTAGAGTGTTGACTAGTTATACCTTGGAATACATTATTTCTACGTATTCTTTCCTGGAGATTGTTGAGTTTGAATTCTTGAGGGAGCCTAGAGGATCATTCTTGTGTGTTATTCCACTAGCTATCAAGATCCTGGTCATTACTTTGAGTTTGGAAGCCTTTCCCATGGTTGGCTAAACTCCTGCTAGGCGCAGGGTGCAGAAGCTAGCATGGTAGAGGATGGCGGACCTTGTGGCAGAAATGGAGAGAGAGGAGAGGTGGATCAAGTATAATGAATCTCGAGGAGAGGGAGTTGGATAAGATAACACGAAGTTGCAAGAGTGATGGATTTATGGAGGTAGACATTGTGGGAAGGATTTGAGGTTCGCGTGGAGGACATGGAACCTAAACAGTCTGAGCTACCCCATCTTGGCAAAGTGGAAGAGAAACCCCCTCAGTCTTATGAGAGAGATCTTGTCATATGAAGAAAGGAGGAGAGATCATAGGTGCACATCTTAACCCACATGGTGACCAAACCCTTGCGCTTAGTTTTCCAGTTCCTGAGATAAGTTTTGATAATCCAGTTGGTATCGGTATTGGTAGTCGAGTGAATTGGTATTGGTATTCAAGTGACACCTAGGAGGTATAATTTTTCATTTGGTACATCTATGGTTGCACAATCATTTCCTATGTTTGGGGGTATTTTGTCTGGCACAACATTTGGGAAAGGTGTGGGATCACAAGGTTTGAGTATCACATCTGGGAGTGGTACACGGGAAACACATCTGGGAGTGGTTCGGTATCACAGACTATTGGAGCGCAGTTTAGCAAGATAGTGGGATCACAAGGCATAGCTGTGTTAGGCCCCTTACCTATGATAGGAGGAGGATCTGGTGGATCTTGGAGGAGTTGGCACTAGTGGATCTAGTGGGTCTTGGTGGTGGAGGCAACACCGGAGGGAATCAAGGTCCTAGATCTGGTGGACAAGGTCCACAACACCATCAACAGTGTTTTATGAGATGTCACTCCACTTACCTAATTACAAGGGCATTGAGGATGTCACAGAACATGTACACAAGTGTGAGTTACTATGATGTGTGAAGGGAATCACTTCCCCAGAGTGGAAAGAAAGTCATTTTGCAACCACATTGTAAGGACGCGTGCATAGCTGGTACAGGAAGTATGACCCACACTAGACAGTGGTGGATTACATTGCATTGCGTAATGCCTTTTTGGTGGAGTTCCACATACCTGAGTTTGAATAGAAAAGCATCAGTGTGTTGAAGGAGATTCAACAAGGAATGGCAGAGAGTGTGCAGGAGTATGACACATGTTTCAAGACTCTCCTATCCAAGTTGTCTTATGACATTCACCCTTCGCAGCATGCTCAGTGGTTCATCGGAGGACTTATCACACCATTTAGGAGGGCACTTTCACATAAGACTTTCACATATCCATGTGAGGCCTTGGAGGCTACCTTGTGCATGTTGAGGCAGTAGGAAGTATTGATACAAGAGTTAGTCTGTTCCTAGAAGCCCAAATTTTGTGCAATGGCAAAGCAGCTGGAGAAATTGTCTATGAACTTGGCTCATGAGACTCGCAACGGGTTATGGTGTACAGGATTGTGAAGTAGAGGGTCATACAAAGGAAAATTTCCCATGAAGGTTGGTTCACCATATCGGTGGACTGTGAGATTTTCCACAAAGATCATGATGCAAGTAGGTGTCCATTGTTACAATGTGTGATCCAGAAGAATGTATCTTGCTATTGCAAAATTTACACCTCTACTACTCATGACACCAAGGATTATAGATTGATTGACCAAAATACATGATGCCATTGATACTGGTGTGTGCCAGACCAATGTTTCCAGTAGTTCTAAGGATGATGGTCCATCATTATGAAGGGCACGCGGATGGAGGAGGTCAAGGTAGAGGATTTCGAGGAGGATTTAGAGGCCATGGCAATCATGGGGGTGGAAGGAGTGAATTCCCTTGGGGAACCTTCTATAAATTTGGATCTACAGAACATTACAAGCATGAGTGTCCTCAATTTTTTGCAATGCTCTTGGTGTGGGAAAAAGCACAAGTATGAGGAATGCCTAGAATTGTTTGAACACATGAGCTAGAAGCAGTGGAAGGATAAGGGCGTTGGGATGGTGAGTGTAAAGTGTTGATCAATAGTGGATGCCAAGGGTGGCACGTGAGTCAGAGTTAGAACCTATACTGGTGACGACGCGAGCTGAGGTTGTGTGCGCCAGGGAGATACCAAAGAAGAGACTACTGATTACAAGAGAAGAAGTGGTACAGGGGAAGTATCCAGACCCTACACACTAAGAAAGAAGTGTATCAGGAAACCATGGATGTTATTCAAAGCCTACAAGGAGAGATCCAAGTGCCTGAAGGAGAAATCACAAAGTTAGAGTAGAAGAAGAGTGTTGAGGCTCCACAGAAGGATATAGATGAAGTCAGGGAAGTATGTAAGATGTTGAGATAAGAGAATATCATCCCTCTATTAGGAGAGTGGCTAAGGGGAAAAGTACCAAGTGCTGAGAGGAGAGCGTGAGAGGTAGGTTTTACATGTTAATCTACCTCCTCACAACCTTGACTATGATAAGGAGATTACCTTGAATGTAGTTGTTGATGGATGGCTCCTAAGTAATATTCTGATTGACATGAGTGCAGAAGTTAATGTTCTCACCCTGGACACATGGAATCAAATGGGAAGGCCCCCATTATAGCCATCTTTAAATGTGTTGTATATGGATAATAAAACAAAGGCAATGCCCATTGGTGTTTTAAAGGATGTTGTTATCACTATCCAAGGGGAAAAATTCACTGGATACTTTGAAGTCTTGGTGCTTGCTGAGGTAGACAACTTTCCAGCATTACTTGGGTGCCCCTGGTGCTATAAGAACAATGTTGAATTACATTTCAATAAGGGGTATATAAGTTTTGAGAACAAGGAGGAACATGTTATCATTCCTTTGACGGATGGAAATTTAACACCCTATACTGAGCCCTTGGGAGAAGAATACCTAGATGAAATCTATGTGTGCACTATTAGGGACCCTGAGGTTGTGCAACCAACAAAAGAAGGCATTATTCAGTGGGAAGAACACTCAATCTATAAGTGATACAACTAGTGTGGCATGTGAAAATTTGGTGCACGGGACATATGAGTTAGTTCGGAAGGCAGTTAAGAGGCTCTGTGATGAGAGTAACAAAGGCATCACTTAGTCAGGCGCCTGGGAGGAAAATAGTTTCCAAGTTACACTGGGGGAGCCAACCCTGATGTTTTCCTATGAGAAATGGAGACCCAGTGGAGATGTGAGATCGAAAGGAGAAGTATGCTTAGCTATACTTTTCTCAGGACCACAACATGTTGGTGGGTGACCCATCACGATAACCTTCTAGAGTGGCACGAGGTGAGAATCATGTTCTCTGTTAGGTTTCTATGAAGCAATGCACCTACTGCTATACAAGACTATCATGGGAAGGAACCCACCTCATTTCACATCCAGGCATGTGAGAAGGCTTGGATGGAAGGCATGGAAGCCTTGCCTCCATCTTTATGGGTGCATAAGCTTTACTCCACCTTACAAGGTTGTGCATGCACATGGTACATTCATTCAGAGCTACTTTGTCAGACATGAAATTGGTTGGAGTTAACAGCTTGATCTCCTTTAAGCTTTCGAGTATCAGAGTACTAAACCATCGGTGAATGAGGCACTATAGGTTGTTAAGTTCCTAACTATGGGAGATAGTGCCATGGTAGAGGAAAAGAGTACTAGAGTTGTTGGGTGAACCTAGCATGGAAGTGTGCTTCAATGAGGAAGAATCAGAGGAGGTACAACTTGAGCACGCATGCATGGAAAAGGAGAAAGGAAAATTGGTCTACGTGATAGATGGTGAAGAGGTGGAAAACTTGGATGTTAACCATATTTTCAGTACGCACAAGGTTATGGATAGTGTTGATGAGAAAGCGTGTGCCTACCATGAACCCCTGAAAACCAAGAAGGTTAACATTGGTTTGGAGGTGGAACCTAAGGAAGCTACTATTGGAGATTACTGGACAGAAAAGGAGGTTTCAAAGATTATTGATCTGTTGCATGAATTCTAGGATTTATTTTCCACGTAGGTACCATGAGCTTAAAGGAGTTCACCACTCCTTGGGAGAAATGAAGATCAAGTTAAAGGAAGGTACGCACCCAATTCAAAAGAGACCTTATCAAATGAATCTGAATCTTGTGAGTCAAGGTCAAGGAGGAGATTAACAAGATGATCACATCATGGAATCATTGAGGCGGTTGAGGAATCAGAAATGGATAAGTTATGATGGTCATCAACATTAAGAAGGATGGAAGGATAAGGATTTGCATTTGATTACATGGATTTGAATGCGGTGTGTGTCATTGATCCTTTTCCAACCCCCTTCACCAAAGAGATCCTGGAAGGAGTAGTTGGGCATGAGATCTATTCTTTCACAGATGGATTCTCAGGATATCATTAGGTTAGAATTGCAAAGGAGGACCAAGAAAAGAAAACCTTCACCACTGAATGGGGAATTTTTTCCTATACAGTCATGCCTTTTGGATTGAAGAACGCCCTATTGTGTTTTCACGTATTGTGGTTCAGGTGTTTCAGGACTTCATCCATAAATTTCTACAAGTCTACCTTGATGACTGGATAATATATGGATTAGTGAGGGACCATTGTGACAATCTGAGGTTGATGTTTGAAAGATGCTGGACAGTTGAGTATATCTCTCAACATTAAGAAATGTGTTTTCACTACTCCATTTGGCACCCTGTTGGGACATATCATATGTAAAGAAGGCTTGCTGGTGGATCTATGCCAAAGTTTCCGTTATTGTGGGATTAGGGGAGCCTACCAGTTAATCATGGTGCATGCATTCCTTTGGGCATATGGGGTATTACCATAAATTTATTAAGGGATATTCCAAGATGGTCCATGTTGTTGGAGGAGTTTCTGAAGCATAAAAGTACATTTCATTGGGGAGAGGCACAACAGATGGCATTTGACTCATTGAAGAATAGGCTTATTACCGCCCATATTGTGATTTCCCTCTTAGGATAAGCCATTCCATGTACATGTTGATGCTTCAAGGATGGTGATTGGAGAAATCTTAGCACAACCTAGAGAGGGAATTGTTGACCATCCCTTGTGCTTTGCTAGTAGGAAGCTAACCCCAAAAGAAAAAAATTATACTACCACAGAGCACGAGGCATTATCAATGATCTACATGCTACACAAATTCAGGAAGTATTTGCTAGCAACATATTTTATCTTTTACATGGACCACATGACATTAAAGTACTTATTGAACAATCTCATCTTGCAAGGGCACATATATAGGTGGTTCCTATTATTTTAGGAATTTGAGTTTACAGTTGTTGTAAAAATAGGTAAGAGTAATTTGGGGCTTGACTATTTATCAAGGGTTGTCTCAGGAGAGGATGCACATAGAGCATTGACATAGATGATTCCATATGTATAACTATTCAAATTGCAGTGCATGCCCTATGACTTAGAAGATATTGTTTTGTTTCTCAAAATGGGTGTGGCACCAGAGGGAATGAAGAATTTAGAAAAGAAATAGTTAGCCATACACGTAGCACCCTATATGTTAATTAGTGGAGACTTATAAAATCTAGGACGTGATGAGGTTTTGTGCTAACGCGTGTTTGAGCATTATTGCATTTCAATCATGGAAGAGGATCATGGTAGAATTATAGGGGACACTTTGTGGGAATGCGACTATGCACAAGATCCTCTTAGATTTCATGTGGTGGGAGATGGTTTGCAAGGATTGTATTGAATATTACAAGGATTGTGATCATTTCCAGTGCCTTGGTAAGCCAAGAAAAAGGGACGAAATGCCATTCAGACTAATAACTAGTGCTGAACCATTAGAGAAATGGACAATTGAATTTTTAGGCCCTATTTCACTTTCCATGTGAAAGACAAGTTTGAGCTATATCATTACTTACAATGATTATCTAACATGGTGGGAGGAGGAAACATCTATAAGTTATTGCATGACAACCACAATAGCAATATTCCTATGGGAAAATATAATCAGTAGGTATGGGTACTCTCAAAGTTTTACTAATGACTGGGGTACTCAGTTTTTGAAATGAGACAGTCAGGATTTTGTTGGTAGAATTCATGGTGGCTCATCACAAGACTACCCCTTATCATCCTCAAGCTAATGGGACTGCTGAGGCATTTAACAAGATATTGAGTCATACACTTACCAAGATTTGTGATGTTGGGAGGAAGGATTAGGATGAAAAAGTCTCAACCATGTTATGGGCTTAGAGAAAAAATTACAAGAGATTAAACAAAACCAAACTATTGTAATTGGTGTTTGGTACCAAAGTTTTTTTTCCAGTAGAGTTCATGCTACCCTCTCTGTGCATTACATGCATGTAAAAGGATTGGTCAATGAACAGGAATTCCAAGAGTACATTAATAAGTTGATGCAGTTGGATTAAATACGATACCTTGCTAGATGGAGTTAGGAGAATGATAAACCGAGATAAAAGGCCATGATAAGATTTTCAAATAAAGAATAAAAAAATTGAGGTTAGGAATATGATTTTACTTTACAATTCAAAGTTCCTACACCATCTTGGGAAAGCTCAAGGTCCACTGGTTGGGACCATATCATATTATCCATATACTTGATTTAGGTGCTTTTCAGCTATAGGCACTGGATGGAACGTGAATTTGTATTTTAATGGAAGTGGGCTAAAGCCCTACTATAAATAAGGATTCTGGGTGTTTGTAAATAAGGCAATATTTCCAGTTAGATTAGGATTTCCCTTAATGAATTCTCATTTATTTATTTCCTTTTCTCATTTATTGGTTCCTTTTGGTTTGTTTTTGGGTGCGTGTGTGCACCGATGACTAATTACATCATCAAGATATTATGTATAGAGGATCACACATATTTTTAGGGTGGGGTAGAACATAAAGGGGAAGGAAGTAGGATGTGGTAAGAATTGGAGGAAGTGCATAGAGAAATGTTGAAGTAGTTTTCATGGGTTGTAAATTCAAAAGTGAGTGAGTTCAAAAAAAATGTGTGTAGCAAAGGTGATCATTAGAGGAGAATGGTGTGAAAAGTATTTGAGAAACCACACACAAGGGTAAAAAGTGCAAGAGAAACATGAGGTATGCAGAGGAAAAAACTTGGTTTTAGACATACATGAAGAATTGAATTTGACGTGAGAGAAGGTGCAAAGAATTATATGGTCAAGGCAATTGCACATCAGAAGGTTGCAAAAGTGTTCACATAGGTTTGCACGTGGAGCAAAATTGCTTGATAGATCACGTGGAAGGATGACATTGGAGAAATCTAAATTTAATGTGTTTTCATGGTGGTAGGTGATATCAAGTTTTGTGTGGAAAAAAAAAGCTATAAATAGAAGGTTGCGGGTGAGGTATTCTTTCAACTTGATTTTTTTTATTGAACAAGTTCTTGCATTTTAAGGTGATTCTTGCAAAGAATTTTTGAAGAGTAATGTGTGGATTTGAAGAAATGGAAGGACTTATGAACCAATGTGGAGGAAAAGTGCACGGGCGTACGCATAATTTTTTTTATGTGGATTCCCGTGGGTGGATACATTGTCTTGTGGAAAGGAAGTGCTCTAGATTCAGGTTTACAAGCTAGGTTACATGTTCCTGTGGAAATTTCATAGAAGTAGAGCCAAGGGTTTGAATGGTAATAGAACTTTATGCAAGGGAGAAACTACAGAGGAATGAGGAAGAGAAAAATGGCACCAAGGAAAGGAGTGAAAACTTCACTGAAAAATGGAAAGGGCAAGGGAAAAGGAAAACTGACCATTTCCACAAGTTTCAACAAAGAATGGCAAGTAGAGATATAGTACCTAGATGGTGTGCTACTATGGAAAGAGTGGGTGTCACATACAAGGAAGAAGGTCATGAGCTATTACAGTCATCGCACGAGCACCAAAGAAAATGAGATGACCCTGGAGTTTGTTCCTCCCTATGGAAAAGAGGACACCAGATAGGAAACCCATCTATGATGATGAAGTAAAAGTGAAGTTAGAAAAGTTTGGGCTTCTACAACTTTATGAGTTTCCCTACTTTGGCCCAACCGGATTAACTATACCAGTGGTTAATATTGCGTCGTACATGAGGACTATTTCTATTTTGAAGGAAGGTAAATGTGCATAACCCCACAATTGATTTCTAATTTCACTATCTTGATTTACGAGGGAGATCCGCTGGATGAGGAATTATGTGACAAGGATCCCATTAAGAAAAAATGGTTGAGGCATATGACTATAAGAAGGATTTGTGATACTTTGACATCACTACCAATCACTGACCCTATTACGAGGATGGCCGTGTCGCTTGGTGACAAAGCTGAGTGGGTAGGAGAGATAGATGCAAATTAAAAAAAGTTAGTTGAATGTCTTCCAAAAGATCTCGAGAGGGCATCATGTATAACCTCTCATATTTCATTACGAAGGAGATTATTGATGCTCATGCACAACATGGTGAAGATCATGTTCGATAATGTCCTCCTTACCATTTTCTTTTTAGAAATTGAAGTGCTTGATGGGCCAAATAACTTTGTTTAGTGATTATCCGGATGAGAACCCCTCTCCCACCCAAAGATTTGAAGGTTACACTGTTGGCACCATGATGACAGCTCATAAGGTGTGCTTAGAGAAATGGTATAAATGGATGTGTGACATATTCAAAGTTGAATGGATGATACCAGAGTAACTACTTGAACTAGTGGATGGAGAAGCTGAATTCGCCATATACCAGCACTTTTGTATCTACAGGTTTACCTTGACAGATGAAACCAAGGGTCCTTGATGTAAGTTACCCTTCTCCTTCACACCGCAATATTTTCAAGGCGTGGTAAATAGGTTTAAGGAGGCGAGGAAGCTGAGATTTGATCTAAGTGTTGTAGATCAAGATCACCGTGAAATGCTATGGACCTTGGTGTATCCCAAAAAGTGTGCCCATGTATCTCATGACACACACATGGTAAAATCAGTGACATTGCCTATTATAGGTAGGATGATGGCAAGGGTGTATGTGCGGCTAAGGCCCAAGTTTTAGAAGGGTGCTTATGTTGAGGATGATGTCTCAATCCCTGAGGACCCCGCTGAGAGGAAGAAGAAGGTAGTAATTAAGAAGAGAGAATGAGAAGAGACTCTTGCAGAGAAGGCGTAAAGTGTGCATATAGTGCAAACCGTAAGGGTGCAGGAGTCAGGCATGAGTACAAGCACCTAAATTTGATGAAAGAATTCTCCCATCAGGAAGGAGTCACCAGAGAAAGAAGAGTCTTCTAGGAGAGAAGAGTCACTAGAGAAGGAGGAGTCCCCTGTGTTGGAGTCGCCAATGAAGAAAAAGTAAAGGGTGACACAAGGTTCAGACTCAGAGAAGATAGAGAGCATCAAGGATGATGATTCTGAGGAGGAAAATGAAGGAGACAATGAAGAGCATGAGGAAGCTCAAAATCCTCTTATGTACAATGTACACGAGTTTGGCGAAGAAGGGGATGAAGAGGAGAATGAGTATGAGGAGGGTGCCCATACCAAAGGAGCAAGTAAAGAGGTAAACATGGTTGATCAGAAGACCCCAACCTCGACCTAGACCCTGAACCCGACCGAGGAGCAGATAGATAACACTGTCGAGAGGGGGGTGTTAGGTATTATCCAATAGTTAGTGGAGTACGAAATAAAGTGAAGCGCCAAAGAAGTGCTAAAGGAAATTGAGGAGAGCGCACTGAACAAAATCCTTGTGAAAACATTTGATGAAGTATGAAGGAATTGGCATCTCAAAATCCTGTTTTCTCTTTGGGATTATCAAACTAGCATCTATACTCCTACAAGTGTTACACCATTCTCACTAGTATATGGCTTCGAGATGGTTCTACCCCTTGAATTTCAAATCCCATCACTCTGTGTATCTCTTAAAGACTTTATTATTGATGAAGACTGTCGACAAGACCATCAGGAACAATTAGATATACTAGGTGAAAAACATTTAACAACACTTGAACACCATCATGTCTATCAAGAATGCATCAAACGTGCATATAAAAAACATGTAAAAGAAAGCGACTTTCAGATAAGGATCTTGTTCTCAAAGAAAATCAAAATATTATTAATCTAGAAAGGAGTAAATGTGAAAAGTTTTCCCCTAATTGGATCAGTGCATATGTTATCACTCACAAGTATGGGTCGGGAGCACATTGTATAGCCTCCCTTGATGGTACACCTAAAAAGGAACCTCTAAATTTCTTACAATTGAATCCATTCTACTATTAACATTTCAACCATCTTGATAGTATTCATATCAAAAGTCTTATTCCATCATCAGACCAGTCATCTTATCACTGTAATGATTTGAAAGGAAGCAGTCTTTCATCACTATCCTGAAATCCTTAAAGATGAGCACCAAGGCTCTGTTCATCACATATTTCATATGGATAAGTTTCTCATTAGCAGGATCCCTACAATCATTACATCCATCCACCTTATACACCAACCAAAGACATGCTTTAGGGCATACATGTGTAGTTTGTGCGCACATTTATCGCTTTCCTCAAAGTGGTCTATTAGGGTATTCCCTCAACTCAAAAAAGACGTTAAAATAATTTATGGATCCATCTTATCAAATGTAAATAAATTGATCACTTGAAGAACAACTATCAAAAATAAAAATCTTGTTATCCAAAGATAAAAGTAGATTCATCCCACGAAGTACAACTACCTTTCAAATTCATAGACCGATCCCTCGAAGGACAACTACCTGTAAAAAGTAAAGTAAAAAATTTTAGACCACTCCCTTAAAGGATGGCTACCTATTGGTCCATAAATAGGGGTAATATTTTCTAACTGTTAATGGACCCTTATAGTAACTTATCAATAAAATCCATAAAATTACCAACTTTAAAGGAAATGAAATGGAAAGAAAACACCCACACACTACATAAAAGTTGATAACGGTGTTTCGGAAAATGCCTACATCTCCGGGTTCAAATGTTGAACTGATTCATTACACTTTCGATTATAAACAACTACAATTTACAATGAATCTATGAAGGTACAACCTGAACTAATGTTTACTAGTTGATTCCATAGGGACTTTGAATTGGCCTTCATAAGAACATATAACAATTGACTCTAATGGATTCTAACTGATCCTTTTGAAGTACTAAGTAGTCTTCTCCAAGAACAACTACCACTCTGTTGCATGCCCAAGATGCCTCTACATCAGAGCAAATATCTGAGCTGAACAAATGAGTAAGAATAATGCCCTGTATGATCTGTAATGGATCTGAACCATAACATAAAGGTGATCACATATCTAGTTGACTCACTAGGACTTGGAACCAGATAATAAAATGACCATGTAACCAGTTGATTCAAGATGAATCCAAACTAGTAAATAGAGAACAATAATCTCCTTCATGAACACCTATTACTCTATTATAAATTCATAAACAACCTCAATGTAAAGTAAATAACTGAGTTGCATAGTGTGTAGAAAATCATATATCTCTAAAATGTCTTCCTTCAAAGAGATGCACGCTTGATGAAGGCTCCAGATGGAATCCAAGTGCTTTAATGAATTCTAATTTTAAAAATACATCATAACACCTCCAAATATATAAAACACATACATCATCAGGAGAATATTGGAATTCTAAGCATATCTCTAGTTTACACAAAAGGATGACTCCTCCTCTAAGTGCTCCAAAAATGATGATTTCTACAGGCTCCCTCTTAAGCATGCAAGTTATAAATAACTAGTGATCAAACCTCCCCCCATAACTCTCACCTGGAAAGGTAAAATGGAAAATTAGAGGTCTACTAGGAGTGTCTTAGGGTTCTGGAAATTTCTCCAGTTGATACCAAGTTACAGAAATACTCCTAAGTGCTCTCTAAAATGAGCATGTACATAATAGCCTATAATAGGCTTAGATCACAATGTAGGTATGTAAAACTTTTCCAAAACTTGTCGAGCTACATGGTGTGGTGGTGGAGTGCTATTTTTAGTAGTAAGTTGTTATGGGTTTGAATTCCTATTGAACCACCATTACATTTTGCATGCACGCTTAAAAAAATAACATAGGCTATTAAAAACCTTTTAATATTTCCACCATGCTTAAACCTTTATTAAGGATTTTTTATATTTTTATTAGCCTACATTATATGACCATCTCCACGTGGGTTTCCACATTTTTATGTGGTTGGTAGGAATGTATATATCCCCATATAATATATTTATAAAGGGGATTAAAATCCCACATACACGACACAATATAGGGCGATGTCCTTTTTAACTGTGTCAATCACCATGTATCATGTGGCTAAGGCCACACATGGGCTTTTTTTTCCCCTCCACGCAATACTTAGAGTGCTCGATTAACAAAAATCCACATGGGTATGTGGGGATTATGAGCCCTTCACTTAACATATAAGGCCAAGGTGGTTTGGAAGGACCACGTGGGGTAATGTGGTTGCCACATAACCACTGCCAATGATATTAATATGAGTACTCAAACATGTAATAAATGTTGGTCGGTGTATAGGTTGGAATGTTGAACCATATAGAGGTTACCGAGTCATATGAGGAGATTTCCATGAGTTTTCCCAATATAGATAATAACTCGCCACCCATGCAATGCAATACAAATCGAGTTATGGTTAGCTCATTGAGATTTATACACTCACTCGACAACATAATAAATTTCTGAGTGTGCAGAACTTGGGTAAGGCCCCCCGACCAGTAAGAAGTGGGGTCCACCCATCTGAATATGAGTGGAGAAGACAAGTGTCTCAAAACATTTTTTTTCCTCCGCACTTGCATTCTGCTTCTACCACGTGTCATTGTCTGTATTGGCCAGTTGATTATGCCGAGTCCGAACTGCGACCAAACTTTTGACCGACCATAAGTTGAGCATACAAAGTCCATTTTCCATGTTCCAGGTACCGAACAAAGATTGATGAATTCTCTAAACACTATGTCATGGTTTAGGGATATTTATTGAACCCTAAAACATCCCAAAATGTCCTTTATATGACACCTCCCTAGTGAGAAGGGTTTTTGTCCACAAAAAGCTTGTGAACACCGAACCTCTGGTTGCTAAGAAGAGATCTATGTAGTACAATGATGCTCCATAATAAAAAAACTAATTACTCAATCCATGGGACATGTGGCATCTACACCACACTGGTGATACCTCCTTGTAGTCTTCATCCTGTTGCACAGACTACACCTTTACTCAGAACAAAGTTTTGTGCTACTATGAAAACACTTTGCTCCACCCCTCTGCACGACCTCAACCACTACACGATACTGAGAAGTGTCTATGATGGTGACTTTACCCTGTGCATGACCTCTACCTCTACATGGTACAATTCTTTGATGATGATGAAAATCAGGTACCATCCTACTGCATGACTGCAATGAGCCTCTACACAGAATGAAGTTCTGAACCAGTACCAAGTGTCCATGACAATCAACTACCATTATTTTGTATGGCCTCAACCTCTAAATAGAATGACGATCTGAGTTGACGTTAGGTGACGATGATGATCAAATTTTACTTTGTTTCATGGCCACAACCCTTTACACAACAAAGATCTAAGTTGATATCCCATGAGCTCAATAATGGTGGCTTCCCCTGTTACACATCACTGCCTCTACACAGTATGAAGCCTCCTATTGACGATGACTATCAGGTACCACTCTGTTGCATGGCCATAAGCCTCTACGCAGAGTGACTATCTAATATTTGACCTGATGTCATATGCCAACAATGATCAATTACCATTATTTTGCATGGTCATAATGCCCCTGCACAGAATGATTATCTGAGATGACACTAATGCGATCTCAAATGTCTGCACAAATGGATGACACATCTCCAAGCTTATAAATATGAGTTCAATCATGTACCCAAACTATAATAGGAACTCAAAAGATGATTAGGAGATATAATGGAGTAATCCAAATGTAAATGTAAGAAAAATACTTAGTATAATAAAACTATCCCTCAGTCTATCTCACAAATTTGAACTCCAAAAGCATAAGTTGATGCAACGACACTTTCAACTCAGCCTACTAATATACCAACCTACTCAGAGATTAACAGGTTTTGCTGGCAAGATCAACTAGCTCTGATACCAACATGATCTGTAAATAGGGGTAAATTTTTATAACTATTCACGGACCCCTATAGGTACTTGTTAATAAACTTCATAAAATTACCAACTTTAAAGGAAATGAAATGGAAAGAAAACACACACACACACACATTGCACAAAATTGATAACAAAGTTCAGTAAAATTCCTATGTCTTCGAGTTAAAATGTTGAACCAATTTATTATACTTCTAATTACAAACAAGTACTTTTTACAATGAAGATATGAAGGTACAACCTGAACCAATGTTTACTAGATGATTCAAAAGGGTCTCCAAAGTGGCCTCCAGAAGAACCTATAACAATTGACTCCAATGGACTCCGAACTGATCCTTCTGAAGTACTAACTAGTCTTCTCTATGAAAAACAACCACTATGTTGCATGGCCACAATGCCTCTATATAGAGTGAAGATCTGAGTTGAACAAATGCAAAAGAAAAATTCCCTAGCTGATTTGCAATGGCTCTAAACCATAACAAAAAAGTGATCATATATGTAGCTAAATCACAAGGACTCTAAACTAGATAATAAAATAACCACGTAACCAATTGTTTTAAGACGAATCCAAATTGGTAAATAGAGAACAATAATATCATTCATGAAAAAATGCTACTTTATTACATATTTGTAAACAACCTCTACACGAATTGAAGAACTGAGCTACATAATGTGTACAAGATCAGATCACTAAAATGTCTTCCTTCAAAGAGATGCATGCTTAATGAAGTCTCCAAATGGACTCCAAGCACTTGAATGACTTCTATAGGATAAGACAACATCACAACACCTCCAAATCAAGAAAATAATTACATCATTAGGACCATATTGAAATTATGAGAATATCTATGGTTTACATTGAAAGATGATTCCTCCTCTAAGTGCTCCAAAAATGATGATTTCTACAAGCTGCCTCTTAAGCACATGGCTTATAAATAAATAGTGATCAAACCTCCCTACATAAATATCACTTAGAAAGGTAAAATGGAAAATTAGGAGGTCTACTAGGAGCAATCTCGGGGTGTTGGACATTTCTCCAGTTGACACCGAGTTACAGAAAGGCTCCTAAGTGCTCCTAGAATGAGCATTTACATAATAGCCTATAATAGGCTCATATCACAATGTAGGCTTGTAAAATAAAACTTATCAAGCTGCATGGTGTGGCAGTGTGGAGTGTTATTTCTAGTAATGAGTGGTTATGGGTTTGAATCCCATTGAACAACTGTTACATTTTTCATGTAGGTTTTACAAAATAACATAGGCAATTAAAAACCTTTTAATATTTCCACCGTTGAAGCCTTTATTAAGGCTTTCTTTATATTTTGATTGGCCCACATTATAGTCTATAACCCCACGGAATACATTTATAAATAGAATTAAAATCCCACATATGCGATATAGTATAGGGTGGTGGCCTTTTTAAATGGGTCGACTGCCATGTATCATGTGGATAGGGCCACACATGGGCTTTGTTTTGACCTTCCACACAATATGTAGAGCATCTGGATGGTAACAATATACATGGGTATGTGGGGATTATGATCCAACCATTTAACATATAAGGTCCATGTTGTTTGGAAGGGCCACACAGGGTGTTTCCACATAACTGCTTCCAGTGAGATTAATATGAGTACCCGCATGTAATAAAATCTGGTTAGTGTATAGGCTGGAATGTCGAACCATATAGATCCTGTCAAGTCATATGAGGAGCTTGTCACGAGTTTTACCAATATATATATATATATATATATATATATATATATATATATATATATATATAATAACTCGCCACCCATGCAATGCAATAAGAACCAAGCTATGGTTTGCTCGCCAAGTTGTATACACTCACTCTACAACATAATAACTTGCTGAGCGTGCCGAGCTTAGACGAGGGCCCCTTCATAGTAAAAAATAGGGTCCGCCCATTTGAATACGAGTGTAGAATATTGGCATCGTAAAACAAAAAAAAATCTTCTCCGCACTTGCACTTCACTTCCGACATGTGTCACTTTTGCTTTGGCCAGTTGACTCTATCGAGTCCAAACTATGACCAAACTGTTGACATGCCATAAGTTGAGCATTCGAATTCCATTTTCCATGTTTTAGGTATCGACGGAAAGTTCTATGAATGATCTACCACTATATTGTGGTTTATGGAGATTTTATGGAACCCTCCCAAATGCCTCAAAAATGTTGTCTGAATCACCTATCTTAAAAAAGGATTCTAGCATCGATCAACCTTTTAAAGTCAAAATATCAAAAAGCATCTTAGGAAAGCTTCCTGCAATGATCATCTATCCCATCAAGGAAAACATTCCTGCATCAATCATTTTGTGTTAAAATAAAAAATGTATAGCTAGAGCATCTCTCTATGAAACCATTCGACATGACAACCCTCCTTTCCCCCACATACTACATGTGTTAACCCTTCTCATGCTTTAGGAAGGTCTATGCTTAACTTATTTATCTGAGACATTGCAAGTGACTACTCATTTTTAGTCATGTGTTAACACTTATTGTGAATTCCAAAAAGTGCAAGTTCCCTCATCATGTTTATTCCCCATCATGTATGTATCAAATCTAATACAAAATGAATCATTTTATGTTTCATCCTTATTCAAGAATTAGAAAAACATTTTGATGCATTTAGATCATATCGAAATTCACATATAAAATACAACTATCAAATCAATCATAATCAAATCAATAATAAAGAATAACACATTTTAAAGCATTAAACTAAATGCAATCATAATAAAATCAACACATAAACCATAACATCAAACCTATCATCATATCAAAAATGTCTCTATACAATCACAAGGAGTCTCCCAAACTCCATATGTATACACCAACAAGGAAATCAATAGCACAAGAACACTCCCCTGACCATCACCTCCCTGTGCACCTCCATCACCATCACCATCACCTCCTCCATCTAGTCTTTAAGTTGGTTGACCCACACTTGTTTCGCTAGCACTAGGAACTTCTCTCTGTTGGGCTTGTTGCTCCCTATATCGCAAAGCGGTAGGCATGTTCTGTATCACCAAATCCTTATATTAGGCTAGCTCCTCTCGAACTAACTGATAGTGAGAATAGCTAACCACACCCACCGTGACCATATGACTACTAGCCTATGCCCATGCCACCAACTCAGAGCCTGATACCAATTTCCTTATAATCTTAAGAGACCTTTTTAAGGTATCTTTGTGTTGTCTATATCTATAATGATCAGTTGATTCCCATGTCAGTTGTTAACTGAGACTATCATTATCAATCCTTAAACCATCCCTCTTGGTCACAAAACTATCAATATGGGTCTTTTAGACTATCTCTCTCGGTCATTAAGCCATCCCACTCCACCCTTAAGCTATCTCTCTCTACCTTCACTATGGCCTTCTCGGCCATCAACTGTGAAATAATAGCCTCCAATGTCCCCTATCCGTCTCCTTATCACTAACATCAACTACCTGATGTGCCACCTCTACTTGGGCTTGTACTCTCCTACCTCTTCGAGCTAAATGCACCATCTCCCATGTGGTATATACCCAGTCTATTTATGTCACGGTCATGGCAACATCATCAATTGATATCCTATTAGCATGATCATTAATACCCATCGTTCCCTCCTACTTTAGGACAATATAAGGATGCCCCACTACTACCTTATGGGTATCCAAATCCCCCTCACCGTGTCTCTATAAAACCATATCATCTTTCATATCATGTATCAATTTGAACTGTCACCAGATGTAACTAAACCTCGAAATCTCCCACTCTCCTCCTCATCGTCCCTAGAACAAGAATTCTTACTGGGTGGAGTTCAATTCCTTCTCATATTTTGGCCACACTGGAAAATCAATATAAGGCCTCCACAATATATCACTTGCTTGTAATCCTGTAATGAATTTTGAACATTGTGCCTCACTCTCCACTCCTCCTGACTACCCTGCCTCTACACTTTATTGTACATAGCCTGACCTATACACAACCAAATCAATACCGCCCCATGGTAAGCTAGGAGGATGGGCTATAATAATATGCTCAAAAGGCCAACACTGTAATAGAAAACCAACACTGAGTCTAAATATCTTCTGACTCCTCCACATCCATAGCTTCCTATATGTCTATGTAAGAAAATTAAGAGGCCTACTCGAATATTGTATGATGATCTAACATCTTAGCTACAAAACCTGTCATCATATAAGTAAATCACCCACCACCAAAAATCAGGTAGAGAAAAACATGAAATCCCCATCATCATAATAGTCATAACTGGACAACCCTACATGTCCTCTTCATACAAAGGATGATAGTAAAATCCACCAGCTATAAATCCTATATCATATGCATCATCTCCATACAATATCCTCATACACTCCTCCCTCTCTGTCTCATCAATACAATATATCCCATCTCCCTGCATAGGCAACATGGTAATCATATGCACGTCCTCCAGGGTGATTGACATCTCACCCGTAGGTAACCAAAAATTACAAGTGGCAGGGTCCCATCTCTCAACTAAAGACAACAATAAACCTTGATGCATGCGAATACGTTTATAGTAACACATCCCCACAAAACCTACCAACTCCATATGATCCCAATCATTATCAGACATATCCTCCCTCACCTTTTCCAAAGCTACAGGAATTTGATCTCTAATAGTAAATTTGGACTTCACGTGCATCCATAAAATCACAAAACATTAATTAGAGCACATCCCCATCAAGATTTTATCAATTTTTTAGCAAAATACATTGATCATTAACAATTAAGTACGAATTGCAAACAATCCTGCATCGATCTTCGACGATTCTGTTATGCATCGCTAGTGATCCATAACGATTGCTAGTGATTTGTGCGATCGTAGGTGATCCTCATAATTTTCACAAAAGTGTACCTACCATGGCATTTTAAGACAAAAATTTAAAAAATTGACAAAAACTCACAAAGTGACAAAATAGGGATACACACCTCTGCCTGCGTGGGCCTCCTTAGTGCCATTTTAAAATTATCTCTCTTAAAGCATGTGCTTAAGCTTCTCTAATTTCACAAACCTGTCGATAGCAAATGATTCGTTTATTAAGAAAAGAGGCCATTTATAACCCACAATTTACATGCAAAAGAATCACCAGTGATTCCCATAATCGTCAATGTTTTTCCTTAATAGTCAGTGATCCACCCTAATCACTAGTGGTCCTTCCTATTTTTATCATAAATCATCTTTTCTCAAAAATTACAAGCAATTTCAACTACGTAATTTCATCCTTCCAAAATATTCCTTATCTTGAGGACCCTAAGAATTAAATTTGTCCTTCACAAAAAAAATTGGTAAGACAATACGTCAATAGGCCATGAACCCTTTAGTTATCCTATCATTTTTTCCCGCAACTCCTTTTTCTATGGGTCATATGTCCACAAGATACGAACCCTTTGGCTCCCTTATCACTTGATCCTATGATGCTAGTCGCTTTATTTTGATACCTTGTCTTGGGGAAACTTTAATATACATCGTGACTCTCAAACTCAATCAAAACCGGTGATTGTTGTGTTATGCCACAATCACCTCCAGTTTGAGGGGGGGGTCACCCACTCAAAGAAATATTCTCCTTATACTGTTTTTGTCTAGCAGTTTTCTCATCACAAACTACTTGAAAGATTCACCATTTTTTGAGATAAGGATATAATTTAGTGTGTTATTGACCTTCAATGAAAGCTCCAATTACTTTTTTTGTGACAATTGCACTTATTATATATATTCCCAAAATATGTCCTCTATATGTTGAACATCTTGGATGATTATTAAATCCTTTGTGATTGGATCGTACAATCTACAAGCTTTGGATTGTTCATTATACCCAACAAAAATAGATTTTTCTTATTTATCATCCCACTTTGATCTTATTTTCTTGGGAACATGTGTGTATTCCACACACCCAAAAAATTATAAGTCCTCAAAACATGGTTTCCTTCCACTCCATTCCTCTTGAGTTAACATGCTTTCAATACTCTTAGTAAGAGATATATTTAACAAATAGACTACTATTCCAAATAATTCATCCCAATACACATCAAGCAGTCTTTCTAATTTAATCATACTTATTTCCATATCTTGAATGGTTTGATTTTTTCTTTCGGCTACACCATTTTTTACAGTTTATACCTCACTATAAATTACTTCTTGATCCCATGATCTTTGTAAAAATTAAAAAAATGATTTGATATGTATTCTCCCCCTTTATTCATTCTTAATTTTTTTTATGTAACACCCATTGTGATTCTCAACCATGACCTTGAATTTCTTGAATACTGCAAATACCTTTTATTTTATTTTAAAAATGCACCCATTTCCTTCTATTGAAGTAATATATGAATGTAATAAAAATAAAAATGATTGGATAAGGAGGAAATCTTCATGGGACCACATAGATCTGAATGTATAAGGTCAAGTGATGTACTTATTCTTCATGACTTACCTGAGGGAAAGAAATTTATATGTTGTTTCCCTAATATGCAACTCTCACATACTTTATTTGGTTGTTTAAGTGGGGGAAATCCTATTACCATTTATTTCATATAAAGAAGATTCAACCCACCAAACTTAAATTACCATTCCTAAGGTACTATAGAGTATATTGATCAATTACCACAACTTTAAACGCTTCTTCTATATCACTTTGCATCCTCAAAGGAAACATCCTATTTTGTTTCATCTTCACTATTGCAAGATATATACTTCTTCCAATTCTATCATAAATGATGCATTCTCCATCTTGAACTGTTACCTTATATCCTTTTTGACTAGTTTCCAAATGCTTAGAAGGTTATACTTTAACCATAACACATAAAAACATCCTAAATTTACCTCTTATCACCTTGCTTAGTGAGTATGGATATGATTCCTTTTCCCATCACAAGGATATTGTCATTAATTCACATCTTTACTTCATATTTGACTAGTTCATCTATGTTATTAAACATTCCTTTGTTCCCAAACATATGGCTATTGCATGCACTTTCTAAATACCATATTTGTTTGTTTCTTTTCTCAACTACATTGCATGTTAAAAACAAATATCCACCCTTTTTATACTTTTCAAATTAGGCCTCTTTTGCATTAGTATCACTTGCATTATGAGTTTTTATATCATATTATTTATTTCTATGTTCACTAGCATAGTGTTTGTACTTATTACAATAATAGTATTGGATGTTATTTATCATACTTTTGTGGTGAACCACCTCTAGAATTGTTGTTTCTTCTTCCTCTTCCTCTTCTATGTGGCTCTTGATGATTGTGCCTTCCATATTATTGGTTGTTGTAAAATCTTCTTCTTCCTCTTAGATAGTATTCTCTCACCCTACCTATCATGTTCACATAATTATTCAAGGATTGCTCGTTGGAAGATTTGGCTTATTAATCTCTTGTTCATGTGATTGCGAAGAACCCATCAATTCATCAAATTTCATTTGTCTTAAGTCCTTAGACTTGTTTATTACTACAAAAATAAGATGAAAGCTAATTCTCTATCATTATATGATATTAAATAAAATATCCATTTGTCCTAATTTTATTTTCTATGATCATTTTCCTTATGAAAAAATCACTGATGGATTTTTATTCCTTCATTAATAGTGTTTCAAAATCTCTCCTTAACATCTGTAATATAACTATCTTCAACTTGTCACTAAATTGATAGGAATTTTGTAAACCCAACTTTGTTTGGGATGTGAAACTCCTACTATCCTTGGAAAAATAGAATCAGTTATTGCATTTTGAATATAGCTCAATGAATTAGCATCCTTTTTTTTCCTTCAAAAGGTTCTTTTGTGCTTGTGTGAGACCATTGAATTCTTCTTAGTTTGTTATGTATGTGTATCCACATTCTATTAGCTCCCACATCTCTTGATAAAAAAAAATAAAGTCTATGTCTTTATGCACCAAATGTCATATTTTTACCATCAAATAAAGTGGGTTGCTATAAAAAGTTACTACTACTAGAAGCCATCATTTATTAGTTTATAAAAACCCCAACTATGAGACCAAACTGATAGAAATAGATGCAAATAAAAATAATAGAATAGGGGAGGTAAATAAAAACTCACAAAATACAAGATATTGTAACCACTCAAATTTGGTTATCCTATTGTTGACACTATTGTTCTTAACATTACACTCTTGCCCAAACAAGTGCACTTTACCCATTCTCCTATGGTATGTATTTAGGTCTCTTGTCTATATTTTTTTATCATACACACTCATTTGTCAACATTTTATGATAATTTAAGGCATGAAATTCAGAAACTTCACATTACAAATTATTAGCCCTAGGAAAAGATGTACAGTAGGGGCATGCAAATTTGTATAGTGTTAAACATAGTTTACAATTTTAACCTTTCTCACCTTTGTCCCAAACTTATCATTGTAAATTACATGTTGGGTCATTTAATCCTCCTTAGCCATCCTTTGTAACTTAAAAACCTTTAGAAATCTAAATAAGAAAGTGAAACTTGCATCATTTGTAACCTAGAACTTTCATGGAATCTTATTGTAACTTAGCACTTTCATGGAATATTGTGACACTCACATCTCCCTACACTCTAGAAATACTTTTACACATTCATTAAAGAAAAACTATCTAAAACTATGAAGCTTCCCGCCAGGTGTATGTGATTTCTTCCCACATTTGCAAGAAATCAAATTCACTCACTCAAGTAGATTAGCAAGAGAGAAACTCAAGTCAAGATTTTTCAAATGAAGGATGTCAAATCTAATTACACCACAACAAGATATCACATGCTAGGTGGATAATGACAAATAGTTTGAGGCATCTTCGGAGTAGTGCCAACATCGACGGTGCATAGGGTTCCCAGAACCAAACTAATGTTTATTTTGCATGACTTCTCATCCATTTTTAGGGTTTTAAATATTGATAAAAGCATTCATATACCCTCGCAATGTGATTCATAGCGACTGACATAGAGGGAAGAAGATATTCACACAAGTAACAAACCTTGAAATTTACAAATCATAGTTCTAATCAGGGTTAAGACCGTACAAATACGTCAAGACCATACAGATGTTCCTCCCCCTATTGTATAGTCCTACCTAAGAGAATCTTTAGGTCACAAGTTCAGTAGCAAGGCACTCTCAAGTCTACATCTCCCTATTCCATCATTCAAATCACCAAAATTAGTCCAAAATTGTTTGTAATCAACTAAGTGCACTCAATCCCTTTTTTTGTGTGAACTTGTATTATATCGCGTACATTTGTTGCAATTATTAATGTTTTATTATGATATTGAATGGTAATTTTATCAATTAATTAATCAGAATAACCCCCTGTAACTTTATTTCATTCCTTTTTGGTTATGTGTAAATCAAAATCAAAATCTAAAAAGGGTGAAAACAAGGGGTATAGGATCTAGAAAATGATCACCAAAACGAAATATAGATTAACATATTTCAATTAAATTTGAGATGTAAAAACCTATACTATTTAATTAAGATTAAATAAAAATAATTTAATAAATTAGAGCTAATTAATAATCCTAAAACTAGCAAAAATGAGGTGATACATAAGGTTTAGAAGTGTATCTTGAATATCATGAGAGCAGACGATAATTACTAGGATCTAATATTGGAAATGTGTATACAAATGTAGGATAGAGATAACCTAGAAAATTTACAAAATGTTGAGAAAAATTGTCATTTAGATGCTTTAGACAATATTACAAACCTATATAACTTTTTTGACTATTTTGTTCCCCTGATTGTGATCCCTGAAAAAAGTGCTCAATTTTTCATGCTTCTGTTTTGATCATAGGTTCTAAAATCGGAATTTCACAATATCATTCTATAATTAGACATCTTATATTTAGAAAAATGTATGGAAAACATATATTGTTTGGGGCATATGTTGTCTGTTGGATGGTTTTCAAGCACTATCTAATTATCATGACCATAGGCAATAATAATATAAAAATATTAATAAATTCTAGTTTAATTCACCAACTAAGCAAACCAATTTAATACAATGTGGGACATCTTTCTAGTGAATGCTCTTATAATTGCTTGTATCTAGAATGCTTCAACAAAATGCACAATAAACATTGTCGATTCTCTAGAATGTTTAGATTATCTTTTTTTATTATTATTGAGCACCTCTAAGAATGTCGAACTGGGCAATGGATTACATAGTTTAATGGCATATCTCCCTAATTTCCGGAGGGAACATATAGATTCAAAAATACAAAATAAGCAAAGAAACTCACCTTGGTCTATTGGTGTGGGTTTGGATTATCTATTGATTGTTAAATATTTAAAATGTCATAGCACTAAATGAATTCTAGATTTCTAGATAGATGCTAGATGATTAATGATATTAAAATCTAACAATCTAGAAACTAATATATACCTAAGATCATACTACCTACAACAAGCTATATAACTCTTTACCTTTCGTCAAGACTCAAGTGTTGTAACAACTTGCAAATGAATGTCACAAACTAGTCTCGAGAGAAGGTGGCGACGATCGAACGCATTTATTTATATTTACTGTTGTGACATTCTCATTCACACATGTCAATCTCTTGAGGTACATAAGATTTTAAGAAAAATATATATTATTTTTTATGTTTGAGTTGTCCTTATTTTAGTTTCCAGTTTACTTCGAAGACCCAATTTGCTCCTAAATTCCTCTAAATTTTTATTTTACAAAAACTTCTTTCTCAAAGTCTCTAGAATTGTGTATTAAAAATTTCAAGAAGCCTTTATATAGGCTTAGTGATCCTGAATAACATGGCGGTGAGGAATGCCTTTTGGTATCTAGGTGGTTGGGGGTTTGATCCTCCCCAACCGCCTACCGATTCACCTTTGTTATGTTCAGGATTAAAATCCCACATTTACCGATCGATTGGTTATTTAAAGCCTTAATAACACTTGAGCGCTCTGTATAAACAATGGCATGTGGCCATGCTTATCCCCTTTTTCCATGAGTAAATGTGGACTCAGTTGTTTTGTCAAGGCATTATGGCGGGATTTGAATGACACGTCAGTGCATGTGCTATTTTTATTGTCCATGTAGGCATGAACGATGCAGAGACTTTGTTTGGGCTTCCCTTCGGCGAGCTAACTTGTCAAATTGGTGAGGTGGTATGAAAAATAGAATACGATCTCGATCTCCAACTTGGTAATGGCTCCACTCAGTCTATAGCTCGACTCAAAAGTATGCTTGAAATTGTACGGCGGTTGAGTCCCCCTTCCAAATAAAAGTGGACCCCTTAGTTGACCAGCTTTTTTGTACTCTCAAGCAATGAAGGTCGGTGTTTTGAGACAACCCCCGTATTATTTCTCTATGATGTTGATGACCCATTTTCCACTACACCCGTGCCCTATCAATGTGTCGTTGTTTATGTTCTGGTTATGTCCTGTGAATATCCCGTTCCTGCTCAATCTGCATCTGGAGTGTACGACATCCATTTTTTGTGTTCCAATAGGCTTTGGAAAGATCCCAATAAGTACTTTAGTAAGGAGCATGTTTAAGGATATCTTGGGAATGTTGACTCCCAATTTTGACCTCTGAATCAACTATGTTAACTAGTATCAATGTACTTGTAACACTAAGCTAACATAAAGCAACAGGGAAGGGAAGTGAACTAATAAATACAAAATTAAAAAGAGAGTTAGAGAACTTATCTATAGGGTGGTTGTTGATGCATATATCTCTCTAAAGAATCAACACACTGAGAGAGAATCGTTATTTGGTGGAGAATGGGAACATTGTTCCTAGTCCTAGACTCATTATAGATGACCCGGTAATGCAAGCAATCCAACCAAGAAGAAGAGTGTCCAATCCAATCCAATTCAAATGCAAGATGAACCAAGGGATGAGCGAGCAGATGTGAAGTTTGTACAAAAGAGCAGAGTAGATATTAGTTCTTTTGATTTTGGATTGCTTACTTATGAATGTAAGAGTGTGGTGTGTGTATATATACGACACCATAGACCATGGGCTAGGGAAAAACCTAACACTGACACCATCGCCCATGGGAAATGGCATCGGCCAGGGATGTCCAAATGTCATGCAAAGTAAAAAAGAGGTGTCATGCATCAATAAAATGGATGAACAAGGTACCAAATGGTGAAATGCAAGCAAGGTGTTAGGAGTACAATGTGTATGAGACATAAAGGGACAAGGATAACTAAGGTTGGGACCACATAGAGATACTATCTATGTGTATTGTCTCTAACCCATAATGATTATGTGAATAATCATACCCCATTCTCGGAAGGCCCCTTAAGGCACCCACTCTAGAAATAGATGCATCAGTGACCCTTATCTACACAAAGAAAATTGTTAGTAACATGCATGAAAGATGAAAAGTGAAAAATTAGGTGTATACATGGAATACACAGTTTTGCTTTAAATTTATTAGACCTAATTAAAATAGGTTCAGGAAAAAAAATTTAAAGGGCGTACGCACTTTTTCAAATGGCATATGCCCTTTAGGAAAATTGGACGGTGGCCATAAAATTAACCCCTTACTTTGTGAATCTACTCATCTTTGTTTGAAGTAATTGAGTAATCATTCAATTAATTTTCTAAAATTAAGGCCAATTGAGCCCCAAATAACATAGTTATAATTAGGTTCATAGGGATCAAAGTGGCCCAAATTGCATATGTAATTAAACTAATCACATAACTAGTTAAATATATGATGAAGTTAGGGTGAACTGAACCCTAATTAACATCATATAGTCACAATTTTAGGTTCATAAGGATAAAATTGTCCCAAATTATGTTTTTTATTGAATTGATCGAGTAATTGGTTTGATCAACAATTCAATTGTGGCCAAATAATACCCAAAACATGTTCATAGAAAAATTCATAATTCAATTTACTCAAGTACCTTTCATTATCTCTAGGAGATGTGAGGTTTGTAACATTTAACTTTAATGCATATAAACCTTCTACAAATATCAACAACCAATCTAAATGGCCCCAAAATTTATAAAAAAAAAAATGTTTTCCTGAAACATACACCAATTGCAAAATTTATGCCCTAAAATCCTTAGGTTCAATATGAAAATCTCAAAAAATGAAGTACTTACTAGATTATATTTTGAAAAGATATATTCTAGATTGTAACTCATGGGGCTCTGAGACAACTTTCATCAGTTGTTCCTAATTTCCCTAATTTATTATATTTACTAAAATAAATTTAAACCATAAGAATATAAATTTCAACTTATACTTAAATATGGAGATATATCATATACATGCTTTATTTTTGGTGAGTATTGAACTTAACAACTAAAACTATTATTTGAAACAAAGTATGTGTAATTTGAAATGGAATATACATTTTCATCTAAATCACATTTTCATGGGGAAATATCCACTTTTTTGGCTCTCCATCTTCCTACACTTACCCAAAGAATCCTCTCAACCCATGATTTGAATTACATTCTCCTTCAAAATATTCATCAATGGAGTTATTTCATTAGGGTTTTCATGTCACATTTCTTAAAATATACAATATAATCAACTCTGTCTTGAAAATCCTCTAAGAATGTGTGTCAATTGTTATTTACTTCACATGCATTATCCAACAAAATGTTGAGTTGTGGAGCTCAATTACTTCAGTTTAGCATGCAATGTGAAACTTGCTAGAAAACACAATAATTGTCATCAGTTAGGAGGGACTGGCATTGGTCACCTAGGACCGACATCAATCAGGAAAGGAGGAACCGACATCGGTTAGGGTGAACTGACATCGGTTACCTGTGCGAGGATGTTTTAATTAACTCTCGGGAATTAGATGTATTTTTAGCATTAAAGTATATCTATTGATTGTAATTGCATGACTAAGTGCCCTAAGTCTATAAATGACTATATAAGCATGAAATCTAGGGTTTAGAAGTAAGTATTAACAAGAATTAAGAAGAACTTGCAAAATTTGGTAAGAGAGAGAATTCTTGGTGATGAAGCAAAAGCTTGAGAGAAAGAAAGTACTGTACATCTGAGAGGTGTGGAAGATTGTAAATCTTCATTGTATATCTTGTCAAAGCTTTGGATAATAGATTGGCTTGTTTCTTGGTCGACGTAGCCACACTGGGTGAACCACGTTAAATCTGGTGTTGATTTATATCTCTTGTTTTGTATATTTCTTCTGGTAGAATATCTACTTTTATTTGCATGTATGCTTAGATCTGATATATTATCTGTACAACCGGTGTGCTAACCCCAACAACCGGTATCAGAGATTTGTTTGAGGGTTTTGTGTGTTGACATATTTACTCATAAAGGGTTTTCTGATTGAGTGGGAGCTACAACAATGGCAAAAGAAAACAAATACAAGGTAGAGAAATTTGACGGACGAAATTATCAATTATGGAAGATGTAGATTGAGGATTATCTGTATCAAAGAGATTTGTATTTACCATTGGATGAGAAGTCTAGACCTACGAAGATGACTGATGAAGAATGGAATATTCTTGACAGAAAGGCTTTGGGATCTATAAGATTGAGCCTGGCAGCATCCGTGGCTTCCAATATTACAAAAGCGACTTCTACAGTAGAGTTAATGAAATCTCTTGCTAATTTATATGAAAAACCTAGTGCTTCAAATAAATTTTATTTGATGAAGAAACTATTTAGTTCTAAGATGCATGAAGGTGGATCTGCATCTAGTCATTTGAATGATTTCTTATCTATTGTAAATCAGTTAAAATTGGTTGATATACCATTTGATGATGAAGTGAATCCACTTTTATTCTTATGTTCTTTGCCTGATAGTTGGGATAACTTGGTAATGGTTGTTAGTAATACAACATCTGCTAATAATATTTTGAAGTTTGATGATGTGGTTAGTATAATATTGAATGAAGAAATTCACAGGAAGATTACAGAGGAATCATCATCTGGGAATGCTTTGAATGTAGAAAGCAGGGGCAGGAAGAAGGAGAGATCCAAGAATAAGAGTAATGGGAAATCAAAGTCAAAGGATAATAGATCTAAATCCAGAAGTAAGGGAATTACTTGTTGGAAATGTGGAAAGAAAGGACATGGAAAGAAAGATTGTTGGTCAAAGGACAAAGAGAACCAACAACCAGACAAAGGTAAAGAAGCAAATCTTGCTACATCAGAGGTAATGCAAGATGCTCTTATTCTTTCTTTAGATAATAGAATTGAATCATGGGTTTTAGATTCAAGAGCTTCTTTCCATGCAACCCTAATAAGGGTTATTTCAGAAATTATGTCAGGGAAATTTTGGGCATGTTTATTTGGGTGATGATGAACCTTGTAGTATTACTGGTAAAGGGGAAGTTCATCTAAAATTATAGAATGGAAATACATGGGTATTGAAAGATGTGAGGCATGTGCCAAGCCTCAGGAGGAATCTTATTTTTACAGGGGCAACTAGGTGAATCTGGTTGCATGGTTACTTTTACAGGAGACTCTTGGAAATTCACCAAGGGTGATTTTCTTGTGGCAAGAGGTAAGAAGGTAGGAATGTTATATTTATCTACCTGTGTTACTGATTCATTTTTTCTACATTATCTACTTCAGATTCAGATGCATGCATGTGGCATAATTGGTTGTGCCATATGAGTCAAAAAAGGAATGCAGATCTTAAAGGCTAAGGGTAAGTTATCAGATTTGAAAGATTTAGATCTTAATTTCTGTGAGCATTGTATCTTTGGAAAGTCAAAAGAGAGTGAGATTTCTCAAAGTTGGGGCAACTAAGAAGAGCAAGAAATTGGAGCTTGTACACTCAGATGTGTGGGGACCAGCTCACGTAGCTTCTCATGGAGGATCCCAATATATGTTACTTTCATTGATGATGACTACAAGAAAGGTATGGGTTTATTGTATTAAACGTAAATATGATGTTTTTGAGACTTTTAAAAGATGGAAAGCCCTTGTTGAGAATGAATCAAATTCTAAATTAAAGTGCCTTAGATCTGACAATGGTGGTGAATATTCTAGCAAGGCTTTCAATGATTATTTTTCAGTGAATGGATACGTAGAGAAAGAACGGTTCCAAGAACACCAAGAACAGGAGAATGATGTTGTAGAAATAATGAACAAGACAATCATGGAATGTGCTATAAGTATGAGAATACATTCTGGACTGCCCTTACAGTTTTGGGTAGAAGCAGTTGATACAACAGTTTATTTGATTAACTGTGGGCCTTCAAGTTCACTAGATGGAGGAATACCAGAGGAAGCTTGGACATGAAAAGAGGTAGATCTTTCTTTTCTTAAAGTTTTTGGTTCAGAAGCTTTTGTGCATGTTGATAAGGAAAATAGGAAAAAGTTGGATGCAAAATCCAAGAGATGCACTTTCATTGGTTATGGATCTGGTGATTTTGGTTTCCATTTTTGGGATTTAGAGAATTCTAAAATTATTAGGAGTCGTGGTGTTGAATGGAATGAAAAGAGAATGTACAGGGATCAAATTTTGGTACCCAAGAATGAACCGGTTGAGAATTTTGTGAATGAAAATGAACTCTCAGATTTAAAAGTATTACCTACAGGGTTACACAGTAACCGGTGTTGGTTTACCCCTAACCGAGTATCAGTCAGACAGAACCTGGTATTGGTTACAGAAGATCCAAACCTACATCGGTTAGCAGAACCGACGTCGGTTACAGGTGACCGACGTCAGGTCACTATCAGATTTGGATACAAATGTCCAGGAGGTCCAGATTGAGCCTCTGGTACCCCCCAAACTCCTGTGAGAAGGTCACAAAGGGTAAGTAAACCTCCAGAAATATTTACACCTTCTCTATTTTATTTATTATTGACTGATAATGGTGAACCAAAGAGATTTGAAGAAGTAATGTAGGATAAGACCCACGTCCAGTGGGAGCATGGCATGGATGAGGAGATGGACTCCTTGGAACAGAACTAGACTTGGGATTTGGTTAAGTTATCCAGCAGGTAAGAGAACATTGCAGAACAAGTGGGTTTACAGGATCAAGGAAGAAGAGGGTGGATAGAAAAGGTACAAGGCAAGGCTTGTAGTAAAAGGATTTACACAGAAAGTAGGTATTGACTTTGGTGAAATATTTTCTCCTATTGTTAAGATGACTTCTATTCATACTGTATTGAGTTTAGTTGTAGTAGAGGATTTGCATTTAGAGCAACTAGATGTGAAGATGGATTTCCTTCATGGTGATTTGGATGAAGAGATTTATATGCAGCAACCACTTGGGTATGAAGTCAAGGGTAAGGAGAAATTAGTGTGCAGGTTGAAAAAGAGCCTATATGGGCTCAAGCAAGCTCCAAGGAAATGGTACATGAGGTTTGATAGTTTTATGCATGAGCATGGTTACTTGAGATGTGAATCTGACCATTGTGTTTATTTTAAGAAGCTTGAAAATGGGAGTCTATATTATTTTGTTATTGTATGTGGATGATATGCTTATTGCAGGATCTAGTATGTAGGACATTGGTGAGCTTAAGGGAAAGCTAGCTCACACATTTACTATGAAGGATTTAGGAGTTACAAAAAGAATCCTTGGCATGCAAATACACAGAGACAGGAAAAACAAGAAATTGTATTTGTCTCAAGAGGATTATATCTACAAGGTGTTAAAAAGGTTCAACATGTAGAATGCAAAACCTATTAGTACACTTATGGTTGGACACTTCAAATTGAGCAAAGATCAGTGTCCATCATCACATGAGGAGGTCAAATACATGACATGAGTGCCATATGCTTTAGTAGTTGGGAGTCTCATGTATGCTATGGTTTGTACAAGACCAGACATTGCATAGGTAGTGGGAGTTGTGAGTAGATATATGGCCAATCTAGGTAAAGAGCATTGGAAAGCAGTCCAATGGATACTCAGGTATTTGAAAGGGACATCTAACATGCAGTTATGCTATGGAGGTTTGGATATTTCATTATGTGGCTATGTTGATTCGGATATGGCTGAGATATGGATGGTAGGAGAAGCACTATTGGATATATTTTCATAGTAGGTGGGATGGACAGTTAGCTAGATTTCAAGATTGTAAAAGGTTGTGGCTTTGTCTACTACAGAGGTAGAGTATGTTGTAGCTACAGAGGCTAGCAAGGATATGATATGGATGAGTAGGTTCATGGAAGAGTTGGGAAAGGAGCAAGGTGATTGTAAACTATTCAGTGACAGTCAGAGTGTAATTCATTTGGCAAAGAACTCAACATTTCATTCGAGAATGAAACACATTCATTTGAGGTATCACTTCATACGAAAGGTATTGGAGGATGGACAATTGAATCTGGAAAATATTCATACGAGAAAGAACCCTGTGGATATGCTAATGAAGCCATTAGCAAAGGAGAAGTTGGAGCTACACTCCACTTCTATTGGTCTTCAAGTCTGAGACTTGAAGAGGAAGAAACAAAGCTAAGGAAGGATCCAAGAATGATGTTGTACAAGTATGGTGTAGTAATTAATCTCCAAGTGGGAGATTGTTGAGTTGTGGAGCTCAATTACTTTAGATTAGCATGCAATGTAAAACTTGCTGGAAAACACAATAATCGTCATCGGTTAGGGGGAACCGACATCGGTCACCTAGGACCGACATCGGTTAGGCAAGGAGGAACTGAACCGACGTCGGTTACCTGTGCAAGGATGTTTTAATTAACTCTCAGGAATTAGATCTATTTTTAGCATTAAAATATATCTATTGATTGTAATTGCATGGCTAAGTGCCCTAAGTCTATAAATGACTATATAAGCATAAAAGTTAGGGTTTAGAAGTAGAGAATTAACAAGAATTAAGAAGAACTTGCAAAAAGTTGGTGAGAGAGAGAATTCTTGGTGATGAAGCAAAATCTTGAGAGAAAGAAAGTACTGTACATCTGAGAGGTGTGGAAGATTGTAAATCTTCATTGTATATCTTGTCAAAGCTTTGGATAATAGATTGGCTTGTTTCTTGGTGGACGTAGCCCACACTGGGTGAACCACGTTAAATCTGGTGTTGATTTATGTCTCTTGTTTTGTATATTTCTTCTGGTATAATATCTACTTTTATTTGCATGTATTCTTAGATCTGATATATTATTTGTACAACTGGTGTGCTAACCCCAACACCAGTTGCAACAATTTTCTTAGTAGTGTACTATTTCTACTTATATGAATATTTTTTTTGGCATAGTCTTAGAATTTGATCACTCATCTTAGATTAGTTTCAGGGGGTATGAAATGTTTCATTCCTTATTCCCGACATTACTTAGTTTTAGTTTCAATTTCGGGGATATTGAGGGCATGGGTCTCCTTTCTCTAGCTACCTTTAAGAAAAATCTCAGTTATATTCATTTTTAAGTCGTTGTGTGGCACATGGGGAGAATATGGGGGAAACTCACTCATATTATGATATCTAGACCCTAAAGAGAACCTAAGACACTTATGTTATGCTTAAATCATACTTTACATAGATTCTAAGCTCCAAGAATACAATAAAACACCTAATCTAAGCCAAAAATTTCCTTACAATTTCAAATTTACATTTTGGAGGGAAAATGCTTCATTGGAATTTGTGAAGGTCCAAAGAAAATCTAACAACAAAACCTGACTCCAAAAGACATCTAGGACCTATAACCACAACTGTAATTTTTTTTAGATGTTACCATATTTATTTACATGCTAGAGTTGATGCTCTTGCATCATACTCAAAGGGTAAGAAATATTCGAGCTCCATTGTTGCTTTCTTCTTCTTTTTCCAATTTCTTTGCTTCTTCATATTTCCTCTGATCTTATTTTCTTCTTCAGCTTTTTCATCCTTTATGTCTTCTTGTCTATTATGTTCTTGGTGCTTATTCTTTGTATCTTCCATCTTATGCCTTACCTGGTTTTCATTTTGTTCACAAAATAAATCTCGTTCTTCATAACTTTCTTCTTCTTCATTCTCCTTTCCTTCAACTCTCAGCTGCCATATGCAATCATGTTCCTCTTTATCTTCATCATCCCACATCTTGATCAAATTTGATTCATTCAATTCTTCATAACCTTTGTCTTCCTCTTCATCTTGTAGTATCTTTAACAATTCTTCTTCTACTCTTTTATAGTATTCCTCATCCCCAAATAATTCTAAAATTTCATATTCTTGCATGATTTTTTTCCACAAAAGCTCCTCATCAGCTATCCTTCCTTCATTTCCTCCATTGGTTATTCTCTTATTTTCATTTTCTTGGAATTTATTCTTGAAAATTTTCTTTTTTTCTAGCTCTTCATCTCTTTCAGCTTCATGCACACACTGAAAAGAAACATTAGAACAAAAATAAGGAGGCATTATAGCCTCATAAGATGATTCATTCACGAGCTCTTGCTCATCTTGATTCTGTAGCTCCATTTCATCATCCCCTCTTTCATCATTTTCAAGGCAAACTAAAAAGTTTGTAATTGTTTCTTCCTCATTCAAACCCTTAATTTCCTCATACACAATCTCTTTTTCAACCTCTCTCTCTTGCCTTATCTTCCTTTTTCCTTCTTGTCTCAACTTCCTCTCTTCTTCTCTTATCTCTCTTCTTAGTTGTTCTCTCTTTCTTTTCTTCACAATCATCTCTAATGGCCATTTTAATTTCTTATTTACCACTATTCATGTTGGTTCTTATGATTCTCTCTGACTCTCTATCATTTCCAACAACTGTGCTACATCCCTCTTTAATTCTTGTATCTCCTCTTGTATTTTCAACTCTCTCTCTTTTGACAACTTCTTTCTTTCCTCTTTCCTTTTCCTCTCTCTCTCTTTTTGTTATATTTTTCTGTGACTTATAAATTTACCCAAATCTCTTATAAATTCCTCTTTATTCATCTCTTATAATGTTTCTCCTTCATCATCATCATCATCATCATCTGTTAAATCTTCCTCATAGTGTCTGACAATCCTCCATTGTGAGTCTTTGCATACTCTCCTTGTTTCTTTCATATTTTCCAATCTTCTCTACTGCTCTAATTATCTTATCCTCTCATGAAATTCCTTTTTATTGACCTCTTCTCTCACTTCTATTGATTCCTTTATCCACTTTGACATCATGTATCCATGACTGATTTAATATTCCTCTCTTCACTCATCTCCATTATCACTCTTCATTATACAAAATCACAAAACAATGTTAGTCACAACAATAACTATTCATTAAAATTTCATTGCCTCCCTCTGCAACCAAAAATGATGCAGATGATTGTTTCACTCGGAATGTTTCGGTTTCTGGGAATAGAGTTGCTTCTATCCTTTCATTCCTTTTAGAAACAGATAAGGGTTAGGGTTAGGAGGAATACCTGTTTAATGTCGAGATGGTGTGCGCGTACCGTAGAGAAAGATCAGGTTGACTGCGAAGAACTCCTTTTTGTCTTGGAAGGACTACCTGCAAATAAGAACACAAGACCACAAGATTTTGATTAGACAATAAATGAGGAAACTGCCTTGGGCCCAGGAAATGTAAAACTTCCTTTCGAAGGTGGTCAGTTTCCCTGCTAATATGAATTAACACCAAAGACTGTAAAATATCAATTAAATTGCTTTGTTGAAACAGGTAGGGGAAAGGCTGATTTCTGGTTTTGAATCACAATAACCGATACCGGTTACTGATAACCGATATCGGTAGGGTCTAGGATCTGTAGGTTGGTTGTGTTGTGGGGTGGTTGTGTTGTAGGGTAGCTGTGTTGTTTGTAAGGCTAGTATATGAGTGATATTAGGTAATGAGGTGATGAGAGGTAAATGAATGATAGTTAGATGCAATGACACGCTGGGTAGTGGATCTAGGAATGGATTTATGAGGACTGTGATTCAAAAAGTCTAAGAAATGTTATTAAAGAGGACATGCAAGATGTAACTTACTGGTTATTGACAAAGATGCAGGTCCAAGAGCTGTGATGACAAAGGCAGAACTCAGGTAGGATGGCCTGACACACAGAAGATGAGATATCTCCCTCCCGATGATCAGCTGAGTATCACAGGGCTCTGGTTATCCAATTGCAGTCTTGGGCTTGATCTCCTTTGCTGCAAACTCTTCTTGTCTCTTCACTTGTCTCTGCTCAGCAAAGTAAAGATCCGGATTCTCTTGATCGCTTCTGATGATCTCCCTTGATCCAAAAATCCTTCGACCTTTGTTTCTGGTTAGGGGAGCCCATTTACAGGGAACCGATGGCGGTTTCGTAACCGACGGCGGTCGAGTAGGAACCGGTATCGGTAAGGAAAAAGTAGGCTATTTTTAGTAAAATAGCCCACTTTCCCTGCTTTTCTCCCGAGAGATTAGTTGCGGGCTTGGTCAAGTGACTAGAAGGTCGGTTTTGGGTGCGAGAAAGGGGTCATTAGTCATGGGTGTAGATGTGGACCAAGTTATAGGTCTTAATTAGGTTAGTTTAGGGTTAGGACTAGGTCATGATGAGGTGGCAAAATGAGGTGGTAGGTAAGGTGATGTGGATTTATCAATTACAAGGTAATTAATAAATAATTGTGTAAGGTTTAGGTGATGAGGTTAGGTTGCGAAATGAGATGCGGGTCACAAGGGGTCGTAAGACACAAATTTGGTGTCTACATTAGCCCCTTATTGTCGTGTAGCTTGTTTTGTAAAGCTGCACGGACAATAATATGAAGTGGTTTCTCCTGTTAAGGGTATAGGTAATCCCCCTCAAATCTATCACAGATTGAGAGAACGTGAAATCAGGGATAGGGTTGATAAAGGGTAAATGGTGTAGAGAGGATGGGGAGATGGTGGGGTAGGTCCAAGGAAGCAGACGCATGTTGAAATGTAATAGTGTGACTAGGGTACATGATTTGACGAGCAAACCAGCAATGCATAGGCAAAGGTCGATAGTTTATCCAAACAAGGGTGATATAATCCTGGTATCCAAGGCATAGGAAGTAGCTCCAGGGTATATAACAGGTAAGGTACAGGAACGTTTAGGCATGTTCGGCAGTACCAAATGGTTGGTTTGGTTGAGATAAACGTCACGGTCTAGGTCTAGGCAAAGTTGGTCGACAGATCAAGTCAAGGACCCTAATCATGCTAAAACACGAACAGGTGAGCTCGATGGAACAAAAAGCTACATGATGGGTGGATAAAAGTGTATGTTGTTGATGTTGGGTAAGGTATTGAAGTGGTACGGCCGTGGGTCGGGCCAAGTTGTTGGGTTGCGGCCTTGGGTCGGGCCGGATGGGTAGGGTGAGGCCTTGGGTCGGGCCGGATGGGTAGGGTGAGGCCTTGGGTTGGGCCAAATGGTTAGGGTGAGGCGCCTTGGGTCGGGCCAAATGGTTAGGGTGAGGCCTTGGGTCGGGCCGAATGGTTAGGGTGAGGCCTTGGGTCGGGCCAGATGGTTAGGGTGAGGCCTTGGGTCGGGCCAAATGGTTAGGGTGAGGCCTTGGGTCGGGCCAAATGGTTAGGGTGAGGCCTTGGGTCGGGCCAAAGGCCTGGGTAGGGTGAGGGTTGCCTTGGGTCGGGCCAAATGGGTAGGGTGAGGCCTTGGGTCGGGCCAAATTGTTGGGTTGCGGCCTTGCGGCCTTGGGGGGCCTGGGCAAATGGTTGGGGTGAGGCCTTGGGTCGGGCCAAATGGTAAAATGTTTGCATCAAAGGTTGATATAGGCGATGTTGGTGAAAAAGGGCAAATAGTAAATAAGGGCAAAAATTGGTGGAAAGTTGGAATAAAACCGATGTCGGTATATGACCGATATCGGTTAGGGGACCGATACCTTAGGTTTCTTAGGGCACAATAAAACCGATATCGGTTAGGGGCGAAAAACCTATAAAAAGAAAAATACGGCCTATCATTGTCACTTTGGCAATTTGAAAACCAAATTGAGTTGTCTGACGTGGAGAGTGAGATTGGAGCATTTGTTGCGTGAGGTGGCACTATTTGACTGGAGGAGTTAGTTGGTAGAGGGCCTGAGTGAGGAGTCGAGGCAGCAGTTGATATTAATGATAGCGGTAGGGTATTACGCGTTACCGAGGGCGGATGGGGGAAGATTTCCAAAAGCATTGATGTGTGTTATTTGGGAGATGATAGAAAGGAACGTGACTTTGCATGGGCACCTGCATATTTGGAGGAGCTATACAGGGGTTTATGGGCTTGTAGGTGAAATCACAGGATGACACTGGATTGTTCATACTTATTACACTGTTGGGCCTATGAGCACATTGTTTATGTGCGACCAATAGGCCGACCCATCCAGTCAGGAGAGACCAGAGTACAGAGGTTGGGATTCAGATGATGGGGTCCAGACAGAACAAGAGGCAAGATCCCAGGTCGTGACGGTTGACATTGAGTATTATAGGCAGGTGTGGGAGATGGTGACAATTGCGGATATATGTTGGAGGCCGTACGGGAACTATATGTAACAGAGTACATAGCGGAGGATTTGAGGGGTGTAGAGTGATTGAGGTGGATCGCGGGGCACAGGCCAGGTGAGTATGATAGGATTCCTCTAGATCGTGTGCGGCGACAATTTGGATTTGTGCAGGATATACCCCTGGCTTATAGACCATATATGAGGATCGACGCCGAGGAAGCATTCTCACCTCCCTGGCCAACATCTCCAGAAGGGCCAGAGGAGATAGTAGCCGATCGCAGGGTAATGGATGCAGGAACGACAGAGGCCTATAGGTTATGGTGGGTAGCAGAGCTGCGAGGTGTACGTGATCGCCCTGACATAGTTGTGATTACAGCAGAGAGAGATCGTCTGCAGAGTTTAGTTTATCAGCTCCAAACGCAGATGGATGAGACAAGAGGATTGTTAGCGGTTGCGGAGTCACGAGCAGAAGGACTAGAGGTTGAGATTCCTCCATGCGAGGGAGCGTATTCATATGTTACAGGAGAGATTGGCAGATCAGTGGGGCGGTACCAATAGCCATGGTACCTTTGAGGACAGAGAGGCCTGGCGAGCGGCGTCGACGATCACGATCATCTCCTGGGTCGGGATGAGTCGTGATGGTCTAAGTAAATGTTATCGAGGTATAAGAATAAATAAGGATGCCAACCTGCGTGTCGATGATAGAGAAGATGTATTTGTTTAACATCTAAATAAAACTGGATATGTATGTTGATTTGAGTTATAATAAAAATAAGAATGTTTGGGTTGTGATTTTTGGTGTTTTGAAAAAGGATAAAGAGGAATGTGATTAAATAGAAATACACAAAAATATTTATATTTACCACACATGATAGGTTATGGTAGGGGATGGTCGAGCTAACCTTGGGAGACCCCATGTCTCCGAAGTGCTGCCTACATAGCCCATTGCACAAAGCAAGGAAGGGCCTCAGACCGATGTAGTTCTCCCTTAGGACCAGGGAGAGGTGAATTTAGGCAATTTGGTATGGTTAGGCAATTGGTTGGTTGGTAAAAATATTGATATTAATATTGGTAAGGTAAGGTTGATGGTGTTGGTAACGAATTGGTGATGTTGTAAAAGGTATAAGGGAAGCGAAAGTTAGCCTACCCAAGTGGTAGGGAACCATGTCCTGATTAAGATCAACACACAATCCTAGATGCGAGGCAAAGAGGAAAGAGTGCTCCGTAGGTGAAAAGAGCTAAACAAACCACACAACGTAGAACGAGCTTGAAGCCCTAGGTACCGTGCATAGACGAGAAGTCAATAGGTGAAAAGAGTTGTATGATCACAACATATCGGGTGTACGTCACGTCCCTTGAGTTGAAACAAATGGTGAGGTGAGGTGGATGGTATAGCTGAGGTACGGAGAACTTATTACAAAGTGAGTGTTCTGACGAAAGAGAACCTACCCTAAATAGACAAGTCCATGACTCAAAAGTTCTTTTGAATGAGGCTTTTATTTTACTGAATATAGACTGATCGATGCGGGAAGTCTACAAGGGATATTGATTGTATTATTCTTGAGGTCTTCACAAAGCTGATCAATGCGAGAAGCTTCTGATAAAGGCTGACTGTGTATAGCTGTCCTTCGAGGGAGCAGTAGCAAATATGATTTTAGTGCATAGCTGTCTTCGGGGGAGTATCTTATATAATAGCAGCAATAGTTTGGCATATAGCTGTCCTTCGAGGGAGCAGTCTATATATAATGTAGATAGCTAGATGTCCTTTTGACGTGAAGCATCTAGTTTTGTAGGAAGTTTGACTCAAGAAAATCCCATAAGAATACGGCTTATTTTAATACTTTGAAGTCATGGACTAGACTAAAAAGGGAAGGCATTGCTAAGGTGAGGTGAGAATCAAACTATGTGAGCTTGATTTTTATTATGAGGTGTAGGAAACAAAGTGTATGTGGTGGTAAGTGAGCTCAAGGGACGAGCGGCAGGTAGATAAGAAGTGATATAACACTAAATTCAACAGTAGAATGGTCGAAGATGCAAGGCATTAAGGGGTTCAGGCTCAGGTTTACCATTAAGCGAAGCTAAACGATAAGTGCCTGATCCATAAGTGTGAGTGATTATATAAGGCCCAATCCAATTGGGAGCAAATTTTCCACGTTTGCTCTTTTCTAGTTTGGTTACATGTTGATTCTCTTTGAGGACAAGATCACCAACCTTAAAGGTACGCTCATGAAGTCACTTATCATAAGCACGCTTGATACGTTTTTGATAGATTTGAAGGTGATCGAGAGCTGTAAGACGACGTTCGTCAAGAAGCTCCAATTGGGCTAACCGCTCTTGGCGGAAATCATCGTTGGTGAGAATATCCTGAAGAGATATTCTGAGGGAGGGTATTTGTATTTCGAGAGGCAAGACAGCCTCGGTACCATATACCAAAGAAAAAGGTGTGGCATTAGTGGAGGTACGAATGCTAGTACGATAAGCCCAAAGGGCAAAGGGGATGTGATCGTGCCAATTTCTTCCGGACTCATTGACAACTTTCATGAGGATTTTGGTTAGGGTTTTATTAGAGGATTCGGCTTGTCCATTTGCTTGTGGATAGTAGGGTGATGAGAAGCTGAGTTTGATACCAAAGTTGTCACAAAGGTCCTGCAACAACTTATTTTTGAAAGATTTTCCATTATCTGTTATCAGGTGATGAGGAACACCAAAACGACAGATAATGTGGTGGTTAATGAACTCTACAATTTTTTCTTTTTTAGTTGAAATGAGTGGAATAGCCTCCACCCATTTTGTGTAATATTCGGTTGCTGTGATTATCCATCGGTGACGTTGCGAAGAGGACAGATGAATCTCACCAATAAGGTCTAAACCCCATTGTGAGAAAGGCCAAAGATCTCAGGTGACCTGTAGGGGGTGGCTAGGAGTATGTTGAAGGTTGGCATGTTGTTGACACATAACACAACGCTTAACATATTCGTAGCAGTCGTTATTGAGAGTAGGCCAATAATAACCAAGGTGAAGGATTCGTTTGGCCACGGCAAGGCCGCTAAAATGTCCGCCACAAATACCGTCATGGACTTGTTGGATGGTATGGGTGACCTCCGCACCGGTGAGACATCGAAGGAGGATGCCATCAAAGCCACGTTTATAAAGGAGTCCCCCCATAACAACATAACGAGAAACGCGTTTAAGAAACACGCGTTTGCCGGTACTAGTAAGGTCAGATGGGAGAACAGAGGTTGTAAGGTAGTCGTGGAATTGGTGATACCAGGTATCCTGCGAATTAGCAGACACATTATTTATCGTACAAACAACCGGGGTTGAGTAAGATGGGGCAAAGAGTTGTTGGACCAAGACGAAAATGTCAGAGTCAGTTGATGAAGCTGGAATTTGCGAGGCTAAGCAAGCCATAGTATCCGCAAATTTGTTAGTGGAGCGGGGAATGGTTTGGATAGAATAGTGAGTAAATAAGGCTAGAAGTGAATCCACGTAGTGTTTGTACTTTTGAAGTTCCTCATTTTTGCATTGGTAGATGCCCATAACTTGATTGACTACCAATTGAGAGTCGCCAAAAATATTGATAGATTTGATACCTAAGTGTAACGCAACTTGGAGACCCAGAACAAGGCCTCGTATTCCGCTGTATTATTAGTGCAAGGGAAATCGAGTCGGAATGAAAGAGGCATAGGCTCAGCGTCGAGAGGAATGAGAACAACGCTGGCTCCTCCGCCGCGCTGGCATTTGGATCCATCGAAGAAGAGGGTCATTGGATACGACTCCTCCCTGAGGGAAAGAGTAGCGATGAGTTCGTCGGGGAATGTAAAATTGGTAAATTGTTCCCCAGGTAAAGGGGCTTCCGCAAGTTGGTCTGCGATGGTTTGTCCTTTGATTGATTTCTGGTGGACAAACTCAAGGTCGAGGTCGGCGAGGAGCATGAGCCATCGGGCGATGTGTTGGTTTAGATGAGGTTTGGCATACATGTAATGGATGGGGTCTGTGTTGGTGATGATGAAAGTTTTGTGATTCAGAAGGTAGTGTCGGAGTTTGGTGGCCACGAATGATAGGGCTAGGCACAACTTTTCTACATGTGTATACCTAGTCTCATAGTCCACCAAAGTACGACTTATATAATAAACGGCTTGTTCTCGATTCTCAGAGTCACGATGTGCAAGCATGGCCCCTACAGCGTGGTCGGTGGCGGAAAGGTAAAGGTAGAAAGGGCGGTCATCCTGGGGTGGGATAAGCACGGGTGGCTGCAAGAGATAAGCTTTGAGAGCTTCAAAGGCTTGGTGGCACTCTTCGCTCCATTGAAAATCAATGTCCTTTTTAAGGAGGTGATGGAAAGGTTGACATCGATCCGAGAGTTGGGAGATGAAACGTCGGATAGATTGGAGCTTACCTTGTAAACTACGCAATTGTTTAAGATTGGTAGGTGGGGGCATTTCTAGAATAGCTTTGACTTTAGATGGGTCGACCTCAATGCCACGCAAAGAGACGATAAAGCCAAGAAGTTTTCCCGAAAGGACACCAAAGACACATTTCTTTGGTTGAAGACAGACAGAATATTGTAACAGGCGATCAAAAATAATGGTTAAAACATCGAGATGTTCACTGCGATGTTTAGATTTGCCAAGAAGATCATCGACGTAATCTTCAAGGATAGTGTGCATAATGTCATGAAAAATGTAGGTCATAGCCCGCTGATAGGTTGCACCAGCATTCTTAAGGCCAAATGGCATTACACGATAACAGAAGGTTCCCCAAGGAGTTATGAAGGCAGTTTTATGTTGATCGGCAGGGGCAACCAAAATTTGGTTGTATCCTGAAAAGCCATCCATGAGAGAGAGCATCTCATGGCCTGCAGTGAGATCAACAAGTTGGTCAATACTAGGTAGGGGGAAGTCATCCTTAGGGCAAGCGAGGTTAAGATCCCGGAAATCCGTGCATATCCGAAGTCCCCCCGTCGCTTTAGTGACAGGTACGATGTTAGAAATCCATTGAGGATAGTCAATAGGCAAAATGAAGGAAACAGAAAGGAGTCGTTGAAGCTCCTCTTTGACCAAGAGGGCAATGCGTGGATGCATTTTTCTCAATTTCTGTTTAATTGGCTTGGAATCGGGTTTCAGTGTAATGTTATGGACAGCAATGTCAGGATCAATTCCTGGCATGTCAGCGTAGGACCAAGCGAAAGCTTGGTTGCGAGCACGGAGAAAGGTAGTAAAGGCGACTTGTTCTGATGCGTTAAGGGATTGTCCGATCTTCACAATGTGAGGATCCTCCTCCGTGTGGATGTTGATTTCTATAGTAGATTCGTTCAGCATGGTTTGAGTTTCAGATGGTAAGGCGCGTTGAATATAAGAGTCATCCGCGCCAAGGTAAGTGAGGATGGAGTCATCATCCTGACACTCAACAACGTTAATTGAAGGCGAGTCCTCTTCAATCATGTCTGGATACAGAAGGGGGATAGAAGAGGGGTCCTCATTATTGCGTTGATAAGTGAGAGGACCTAGGAAGATAGCATTTATGAAAAAAAAAAAAAAAAAGTTAGGAGGGATAGATTCGGGATCTATCGACTCTGTGGGTGACGAAGGCAAAATGGGTGATGATGGTTCGGTAGGGGTGACGTCGTTGTCTTCTAGAAGACAACTGACACGAGGTTCCTTCGATGTAAGTGTTCCCGGAAATCCGAGACCACTACGATCATTGTGCTTGCGTGTAGTTACGGGGATGATTGTATGTCGGCCTTGTTCATAAAGACCAAAACCAAAGCCTTTCCAAGCACAGCGAGTCAAGAAGGTGAGGGTGAAACGACGATTTGTCAGGTATTGAAAATCGGATTGGAAAGGAACCACACCAAGAGGAGGCTCAGGGGCAACGGAAGATGCGTCGACACCCCCATATGTTAGGTTAGTGCGGCAGTGAGGTGGTCCGTAGGGGATTACTTCCCCCACATGACGGTCATAGGTAGGATGTGCATGTACCTGTCCGTACTCCTGTGGGGTATGGAAAGAACTAACGTTATATAGGTGATACTCCCCCAGCGTAAGGCGTTGAAAAACATCTACTAAGGGGTCTGCGGTTGGGATATTAGCTGCAGGAAGGGAAGTGGTTTTTGCGACAGTGGTTTCATTTGAAGGTGTAGGTGCGGTTGAGGTGGATGGTTGAGGCACATTTGAAGAGGATGGTTGGGTTGAATGAATGGGTGTCTTGATTGGTACAAGCACATCATTAGGGCGGTATAACATATTGCAGGTTTTAAAGGGGGGAGGATCAGCTTTTACGGTGTAGGACTTCCCCTCGTACTCAAATTTTATGCATCTATGTAAGGTTGAGGGAACGCATCCCATAGCCCGGATCCAAGGGCGACCTAGCAATATATTGTATTGGAACTCTCCCTCAAGGACATAGAAGAGTTCGGGTAAAGTACGTGGTCCTACACGAATGTTAAGGATCACGGTGCCTAAGGTAGAGGTAATAGCATCATTGAATGACCGCAACATGATGGGATTGGCACACATGTAGCTAGAAGGGATATTCATTTGTTGGAAGGCTTTTGAAGAGATGATGTTTAGGCTAGCGCCCCCGTCAATCATAACACGACGTACCCGAATGTCCCAGACGTAAGCTGAGATGAAAAGAGCAGGGTCAGGATCTTCTGTACCAAAGTCAACAATTTCGTCTTCGGAGAAACTGACTGCAGCAGCTTGTTGTACAGAGATAGAAGTGGTTGGGGCAGTGGGTTGTTTGGTGAGAGAAGCAACGTGATTGGGTGTTAGAATGGAGGTAACAGGCAGGGTTTCATTAGGTAAGACCTCGATCCCTTGAAGAATTTCAACGAGAGCTTGTCGATGAGATTCAGAAGTCTGAATGAGATCATATAGTGTCATTTTTACGGGTGATTGGTGAAGCTGTTTGATCATGGCTCGATGGGCAACTCCATTAGAGATGGGGTAAGCGGGTCCACGAATAACCACTTTGGGTGGTGGTGCGATCGGGATGGTGGACGGAGAAAGAGAGGACGCAGGTGTGCTTTCTTTCGCTTTCTCGTTGTTTTTCTGCGCTCGAGTAGCAACACTAATCATATTAATCTCGTAGACCTGAGATGAGGAAGATGGTTGGGATAAATCATGGTCTTCAAGAGGTGGGGTTGTAATAATGATAGATCTTGGTGAGGCGGGGACAGATGGTATAGGAGAGGGAATTGAAGCTAAAGGTCTCTCCCTTCGTAAGTTGTCTTTCTTAACCTTTCTATCTGGGAGAGGTGACTGACGAAGGATGGTTTTTAAAGCTTTGCATCCCTCCACATCATGTCCTGGTGTGCGGTGATAGGCGCAGATTTTAGACTCATCATAACCTATAGGTCGAGGTTTAGACGGGTCATAAGGTCTAAGTGGGGGTAGGGAAATGGTCGCATTCTCCACCAACATAGCAAGGATTTTGGCGTAAGATCCTTTGAGTGGGTCAAAATCGGAGGAGGATGAGGGTATTGGTTGTGCGGGTTTTGGTAATGTTTGGGCGTGGTTGGTTCGTACGGGTGGTGGTTTAGCCGAGGGGTGTTGACACGTGGTTTTCACTAAACGTGGTTTCTTTGGCGCAGGAGCTACGTTCAGCTGGTTAGATGATGAGGCTACAGATGACGCGGTAGCGGGAAACAACCACGGAGAAAGGGGAGTGACAGAAAATAAATCCTTTGATGATGGAGTTTGTTTAGGGTTGATGGGTGGACAGGATACGTGGGGTGACAATGTTGATATACCCTTTGATCTCTGTATGGGTGCAGAAGGCGTAGGTCGTTTTGAAGAAAACGCAGGAGGTATGATATATTGATGCAAGGTGGAGGGATGAGGTCCCAATATGGAAGGTAGGTGTGACGATGATGGTTTTGATTGTGATAGAGGCACGGATTGAGTTTGTCTCCTAAGTGGCGGGGCGGCTTTATTTTTGGATAAATCTAGTCGCTTAGGCGGGTGTGTTAGACTGGGTATTGGTGAGGTCCCAAGTGTAGGGGAAGATTTGGTTAGGTTAATAGAGGTGGATGGGATACTTGGTATAGATGCGGGGGGTGAGAATGAGGACATAGGCATTTTGAGTTTCTGTAAACACTTAGGGTATATGGTAGAGGTGTCTGGATCGGTCATCTGCATTTGAGTAGAATAGGGGGTACTCAAACGTTCCCATAGGACTCGTCTATCTTCTGGAGAATGACAGTCTTCAGGTGTGAATTGGAATTTTTGTACGGAAGAAAGGTGGGTTGTGATTCCAGTCCACTGTGGGTGTGATACAGGGGGTAGATGAGGCACTGTATCAATAGATGTTAAGAGGTCAACCGGTCGTTGAAAAGATTTAGGCGATGAAGAACTAATAGGTAGGAGGGCATGTTTGAGAGGGTCTGTTATGGTTAAAGAATTTGGTGATGTCGGTGCAAGAGATTTCTCGTCTAAGGATGACAAAAGGAGTGGCGAGCCTTCCTCTTGTGCAGCAAGAGCGGTAGGAGGAGACGTTTGGGAAATAGATAAGTTAGATAACATCCGTTCGCAGTCTTGTAGGGATGTGGTGTAAGAAGACTCATCGATGAGAAGAGAAGTCTGGGCAGTTAACTCCTTTATGGGTAAAGGAATGATTTCGCCTTGGTTTGATGGTGGTGAAGGAGGTTCGGGCCCCTGCGTTAGTGAAGAGGCTTGATTCAAAATTTTCTCGATAGAGGCTTTTGGCTGGGAGTCGAAGACTGCATGGATCTCATGAACACTTTCCTCGGCTAAGATATCCTGGTTTATGTTACTGTTAGAAGAGTGATTTGGGAATGGTTTGTTGAAGATTTTCAAATTTCGGTTGGCAGGGGCATTAGGATTATCGAGGGTTATATCCCCTGCGTCAACCATTTCCTGCACTATGTTTTTCAACATCTTGCAGTTTTCATGACTATGTCCTTTTACGCGGTGAAAGTTACAGAAGTCATTTTCTTTGTACCAGGAAGGTATAGCGCGGGTGGAGTCAAACCCGGAGTGAGGTTTAACAGGAGGCAAGGTGATAGCTCCGGCTTTGAGCAATTTTTCCAAGATGACACCATAAGTTTCTCCCAAGGGAGTGTAATTGATGGGCTCGGCTTTGTACTTATAGGTGGTTTTTGGTGGGGTATTAGACGGTGTTTGAGATTTGACCATCACCGCGTGGACAGCTCCTTTTGATTTAGAAGAAGTGGATGCGTGAGGAGTGGTGGTGTTTGGCTTATTGGTAGAATCTGGAGTTCAGAAATTGGGGTTTTTGTTGCGCAACCGCAATTTCTCTTCTTCTAAGGCTCGAATTTCTAATTTCCGAGCCATGGTAAAGGCCTCATCAAATGTGCGGAAAGTTTGAATTTGAAGAGTAGGAGAAATGTGCTTAGCACATGCCCGCGTAAAAAGTTCGATAAGTTCAGCCTGAGGCAAGGCATATGTAAGTTGGTTGATAAGGCCGCGCCATCGTCCAACGAAATCTGCGATAGATTCGTCTTCGAATTGTCGGATGGCATAAAGGTCGGTGATAGATACTTTCTTGGCAATGTTAATGGAGAAATGATCCAAGAAAGATTGGGCTAGTTGGTTAAAAGAGAAGATTGAGTGCTGGGTTAAAGCACTGTACCACTCCAAGGCGGGTCCTGATAAGGACATGGGAAAGGTGCGGAGTAACAAGGCATCATCATGAGCAATCAAATAACAAGCATGTCTAAATGATCGCAAGTGTTGTTGAGGATCCTCTTTACTATTAAAACGAGTAAATTTCGGCAATTCCCATTGAGGAGGATATGAATGAAGGGGGACAGAAGGGTGAATAGGCTCCCGACAAACTTGCTCGTATGTCAAGGCGCTACGACTTCCTGAAACAGAAGCCTCCAGATTTTGCATTTTGTCCATCATTTGTTTGATGAAATCCGTGGTTGGATGAGATGATGGTGCGGTTGTGGTAAACGGAGGCAAATTGGGCCAAGGGCCTCCGCTAGACAATGGTGGGGTTAAGTGTTGATAAGGTATGGAGGATGAATATGTTGAGGCGACCGAATAGGGATGTCCCATATAAGATGTTGAGGTCACTGGATACGTGTATGGGAATGAAAAGGTAGGCGGAGCTTGAGAAGGAAAGCTCGTGTGGATAGGTGGCAGAGAGCAAGTCATGAACGGAGCAGTCTGCAAGAGAGATGAGGTAGGGGCCAGTCGGTGGTAATGATATGTGGGGTCCAAGATTAACCAAAGGAAAGCCAATCTGTGTCGTATGAACCTCTGAAGCCATCGGATTGGGAGACGGGGCTAAAGATGCGGGAAGCAAGGCGGTGTTATCAGGCGGAGTGGGAGCTAAATGAGCAGCTATACTAATAGGCATACCAACAAGGAGCTGACCATCAGGCGTACGGTCAGGGGTATGAGACAAATAGTATTGTACAGCACTAGGATTAGCATCCAGAAATTTGGCAAATTCCTTATCTCCTACAGGAATTTTGGGGACCTCACTGGTGTCCGTAGGGTTCCCTATAGAATGTGAAGGGGGTGATTCAGGCAAAGGCACAGAGCAGGCATGTGAAACCATGGCGGCGGCTTGCTTCTGAGTGATAACAACCATGGACAAGAGTACACAGTAGGGTTTCAATCTATCAGGAACAGAAACAGCCTCAGAATGGTGAAATTGGCAGGTTGTTGGTTTGTCAGGGGCTGTAAAAGACAGTAACCGATATCGGTCTGATAACCGATGTCGGTCAGAGTTTAGCCGACGTCGGTCAGTTAACCGATGCCGGTGTAACAAGACTGGTATAACAAGATATAAAAGGCTGCTAATTTGATTTTTAACAACGTTTAGTATACTTATCAAATTATTGATCACAGAAGACAGAGTATGACAGAGAAAACAGAACTGAAAACAAGCAAGATGCACACGCAAATCCAGAGACTAACCCTAGGGTTAATTTTAATTATCGTGGGCTTATGCCTTTAGACGTAGAATGATGTCAGAATCCTAAACAAAAGACTTAGGGGAAATGTCAAGTTTGTTTTGGCTTATAAGGTTACCTCAATCGGGCGGAGGAATACCGCGGAAAAGGGGGGATGTTTGAGCTGTTGAGTTAATTGTGAAGTGATTCGGTATGTGTTGTGCAGTGAATGTAAGATTAATTTCTTGTCAATACCGTGGATATCACCCCCACGTGTACGACCTGTTACTTAATCTATGTTCACTAGAATTGAAAACAGCAAGCAAGAATGTGATGCACGTGTTTTAAACCCAAATCGAAAATGATATTCGATGAAGCAAAAGAGATGACTTTCACTAATGCAAGATGTAAAAGCAAAGCAAGTTCTTTTACCGAAATAATACAAAACCTTGTGAATATCTTTAGAAGAAGAAAACAGCAAGTATGCTCCCTATATGAAAGCAAGCAAGAAAGAAAGAAACCCAAAATGGGTCCCACCGGGCGTGCCAAAATGTTTCGCTCGGAATGTTTCGGCTTCTGGGAATAGAGTTGCTTCTATCCTTTCATTCCTTTTAGAAACAGATAAGGGTTAGGGTTAGGAGGAATACCTGTTTAATGTCGAGATGGTGTGCGCGTACCGTAGAGAAAGATCAGGTTGACTGCGAAGAACTCCTTTTTGTCTTGGAAGGACTACCTGCAAATAAGAACACAAGACCACAAGATTTTGATTAGACAATAAATGAGGAAACTGCCTTGGGCCCAGGAAATATAAAACTTCCTTTCGAAGGTGGTCAGTTTCCCTGCTAATATGAATTAACACCAAAGACTGTAAAATATCAATTAAATTGCTTCGTTGAAACAGGTAGGGGAAAGGCTGATTTCTGGTTTTGAATCACAATAACCGATACCGGTTACTGATAACCGATATCGGTAGGGTCTAGGATCTGTAGGTTGGTTGTGTTGTGGGGTGGTTGTGTTGTAGGGTAGCTGTGTTGTTTGTAAGGCTAGTATATGAGTGATATTAGGTAATGAGGTGATGAGAGGTAAATGAATGATAGTTAGATGCAATGGCACGCTGGGTAGTGGATCTAGGAATGGATTTATGAGGACTGTGATTCAAAAAGTCTAAGAAATGTTATTAAAGAGGACATGCAAGATGTAACTTACTGGTTATTGACGAAGATGCAGGTCCAAGAACTCTGATGACAAAGGCAGAACTCAGGTAGGATGGCCTGACACACAGAAGATGAGATATCTCCCTCCCGATGATCAGCTGAGTATCACAGGGCTCTGGTTATCCAGTTGCAGTCTTGGGCTTGATCTCCTTTGCTGCAAACTCTTCTTGTCTCTTCACTTGTCTCTGCTCGGCCAAGTAAAGATCCGGATTCTCTTGATCGCTTCTGATGATCTCTATTGATCCAAAAATCCTTCGACCTTTGTTTCTGGTTAGGGGAGCCCATTTACAGGGAACCGATGGCGGTTTCGTAACCGACGGCGGTCGAGTAGGAACCGGTATCGGTAAGGAAAAAGTAGGCTATTTTTAGTAAAATAGCCCACTTTCCCTGCTTTTCTCCCGAGAGATTAGTTGCGGGCTTGGTCAAGTGACTAGAAGGTCGGTTTTGGGTGCGAGAAAGGGGTCATTAGTCATGGGTGTAGATGTGGACCAAGTTATAGGTCTTAATTAGGTTAGTTTAGGGTTAGGACTAGGTCATGATGAGGTGGCAAAATGAGGTGGCAGGTAAGGTGATGTGGATTTATCAATTACAAGGTAATTAATAAATAATTGTGTAAGGTTTAGGTGATGAGGTTAGGTTGCGAAATGAGATGCGGGTCACAAGGGGTCGTAAGACACAAAATTTGGTGTCTACAACTGACCTAGGACACCATGCCATTTTCTCTACCATTTACAAATTATACCCCAAGAATCACAACCATAACTTCTTTCATTCATAAAGACTTAGTCAAGTTGTCTAATCTTTTTCAGCCTCTTAGTAGAAAAAATACAAAAAATATAATCATGAAAATAATACTAAACTTCATTCACTTGCATAATGACTCTACTTTCCCAATCCATTTTAATCTCTCATAAGAATAACGATCAAATCTATATTTAACAAACTCTGATCACACTTCATATCTTGTGTACTTGAGCTCAATATAGTATCCTCAAATGAGATCATTTTAGATATAGCCTTAATCCATGGAAATCATACACTCTATAAATTGGTCTTAGTCAACACTAATACCTATGTGGGAAGTATCCTTCCACTAATGTTGGGGCATACCTACACCACAAGCATATTTCGAATTGATCTTATACTTGATCATATATCTTACACACTAGTCATTACTGGTATAATGTTACTCCTCATATGCCTCTTTACACCATGCTTACTTGGACTTACAACTACGTGCATATAGACTGTGATAGGTATCCAATGATCACATTTGGAATATTCATCTAGATACTGATCTTGGCCATGTTCCATACATGTGATTCATATTGATTCAATTTATTAACTTGTGTTTTTTTCTGTATAGTACTTCCCTATTTGTGTTGATTGTCTAATGGACTTCAGTAGGCCTTCTTAAATATATTTACTATTCAAGAGATTTTTTCATACATAATGTCACATCATAATTTACTTATATATAGTCAAGTGTCACTCATATATAATTTTTATATGCTTCATGATTTTTCCTACCCTAACTGTTCCTAACATGTGCATTCATGATCTTGAATTTTTAATTCCTTGTATGCATTTCATCGCTCACTTTATGCTCTATGACATTCTTGTATGCTTTCTATTGTCTAATAGATTATTACAATGATATCATGATTTTTTTTGTGTACTTGTATGCTCCATGTATCTATAAAACTCCATGATATGGTATGTTATATTATTTGTCTCATGACCACTTCATATGCAATTTTCATGATATTCCTCGATTGTGATCTTGTATGCTTTATGATTTATTTTATTTGCAATATAGTATACTTTATAGTTTATGTACTCTATGATATTGTCATGTTTTATGCTTTCAAACTACATATTATATTGTCCATGATATATGCCATTTATTTTACTCTATTCCATTTGTATGCTATAGGATTTATTTTCTGTCATATGACTCACGTTTCCACTCTATGAATTGATTGCTCACTATTTGTAAAGTTTTAGTGCATCAATCATGTGCAGTGCCATGTCGAAACCCTAGTATCTATTTCGTAGACACAGCTACTTACTACATATTTAGATTGAAATGAATATTCTTCTATGACATATTACTTGATAACCCCCAAATATTTTGTAACAACACTTTATTTAGACCATTAATGTTTCTTATGATTTACACTTATAATGTTTATACATTGAATCTATGACACACATTACCATAGACAGTATCATTGATTCATGCCAAATATTGTGTAATAAGGTGTAAAGATAGAGATATGATCAATTCTTTAGTTTTTGAATGTAAATGTATGTATTTACAACTTTGAATTCTGTCCAACATCAATCACCTTCCAAAAATTACATTAATCTTTAATCAATCAAATTTCATAAATTTGCATGTAATCAGGCTTCCAAACACTCTCTCATCAGCTTATTCAAACTCATAAAACAAATGAATCATTCTTCCTGAATAATGAAATCATATACACTCATTTATTCAAAATCATCAAACAACTTAAGCATTCTTCCTAAATAATGAAATCAGATACACTCATGCAAGTTCACAAAAACAAGGCTTTTACCAGTCATGAAACCATTATAAAAGAATGCACAAAATATTTAGTCACCAATAATATCACCTTCAAATAGAAAAACATGCACAAAACTGTTTGCAACCAGTTTTGCTCTTCCCTTCTCTTCCTGGAACTTTCTTAATTTGATTCTCATTCAAATGGAATGAGGAAATTCAATTAAATTTTTTCTTTTATATACTTTCAATAAAATTCTAAATGAATTAAGCACCTAGACCTCTTGGTCACATGAGAAAATTTTTAAACTTATCACCAGGTTTCCTAGCTAGAAACCAAGTCCTTAAATTCTTAACTCATATTATGATTTCTAGACTGTAAAGAGGACCTAAGACACTTATGTTATGCTTAACTCATCCTTTACATAGATTCTAAGCTACAAAAATGCACTAAAACACCTAATCCAAGCCAAATATTTCCTTACAATTTCAAGTTTACATTTTGGAGGGAAAATGCTTCATTTGAATTTGTGAAGATCCAAAGAAAATTTAACAACACAACCTGAATCCAAAATACCTCTAGGGTCTATAACCACAACTACAAAATAAAATTTAGAGGTTACCATATTTAGTTACATGCTAGAGTTAATGCTCCTGCATCAGTTCCTAGGGCGCTTAAGACCTCTCCTAGGCGGTGGAGTCTGTGAAAATTTTCACAACCTGGTCTCTTTAGTGTCACTAGGGTTTTTCTCTTGTTCATCAATGATTTCCTATACTTCCCTAGAGCTCATTATTATTCACCTGAAACCTGTAATCAAGATGAGGCACTTGCAAAACCCTCAAACCAAATCAAATGTTAAAAAATAAATATGTAAAATGAGGGTTTAAACTGTTCTCAGCTGTCAAATGAGTGATCTTCCTACTAAACATTGTACTACATCTCAAACCCAATGCAGTTTTATGTCTTTGTGTGTGTAATAGTGCTCCTCGGTTTCCCTTGGGCTAGTGACACCATGATAATGAGTGATAACTAGATAAAATGCAAATGTGTGGGATGGAAAAATAAAATTCCCCTTCTTATGCAGTGTAATGAGCCCAAATGTAGTCCCTTTGATATGTAGATAGATAACAATTGTTGAGAATTTCCCTCCATTATAATGGTATGTATGTTGTGTTTATCTACGGGTCTTTTTCTTGAATTTCGACACTAATGACTCGACATGCCAACTATGACCCCAATATAGGATTAAGAAAACTGAAAAGGAATGACTACAAATGTAATAAATGTAACCAAGAACAAAGAGAAAATGGGTTCCCAAGATGGACAAGAGAACCTTGGCACTAGTGTCTAGTCCTGGGTGTTTTTGTTTACAGATAATTGACAAAAATTATGTAAAGAATTACCAATAGGGATCCCTATGACCTAGCCAGAAATAGGTGGAGAGATTAGAGAAGTGAGAGATAAAACAATAGAAACAAGAAAAACAAGTAGGCAGACAAGACAACAAGTCACCACTGAATACTTTTCTTACGCAAGATCCATATATAAGCAACATACTTAGTGGTATAATAAAATAATATTGTGTGTATGATTTTGTGTCTATATTTACCCCCCTTTATGATATTTGAATGAAATTCAAGTAGTAAAAAGGTAGTAAGGAACATACTTGAGAGAATTCCGGAGAAGCCCTGTTGCAGAAGTATGCGAAGAATAAGAATATGTAGTGTGGCAGACCATGGATTAATGTGTTAATCCATGTGGTGTAAATAGAGATAGAGAACCATTTTAAAGGAACACTTGGTGATATTGATGATTTGATTTAGAGGATTTGGTAACTTTGATGGTTGCTAATGGTGATGTAAAGGGGGTAGGGAGTGATCAATTCCCAACCCAATTTTGTATGTGTGAAAAACTGAGGATTTGGGTGTCCTGCCACCAGAGGAAGAGTGTAAGGGAGAGAGGTCTAGTTCTACCCTCCAACTATGACTACATCCTCAAAAGGTCCAATAAATTGTAGATGGAAAAACACCAAGAAAAAATTCCATTTCGATCCAATGTAGAATAACCCATATATGAGTAATATAGGAAAGGAAATGACGTGTCCCATTGCCCCCACTCCATGGGTATCATGATAAGTGTATAGTGTTAGACTGGCTTCCATGTTAGGTCATCTAGGGAAGTGATAGATGATGTAAAGCGACTTCCCAAGTTAGGTCATCTGGGAAAATCACTGATGTAAATCCTAAGTTAGGTCATATGGGAGGAGTAGTCAAAATATGCTATGTGTTGTACCGATTGATTGATTCGATTTTGAGTAGTAGAGAATTTTGTTGAGATTGAGATGTATACGATAGATTACTCATGGAGATATTTTTTTCTTATTGCCCCTAGATTAGGTCATTAGGGGGAATGCGATAGAAAGCAGTAGGAAATTTTACATGTTGTATGAGAAAATTTTGGACAATGATGATATTAGAAATGTGATAATGATCATATGAGTATCACTGAGAGGGATCGTAGGAGTGATCTTAATTGTATGCCCCCTTTCAGGGAAAGGAAAGAGTGGTAAAAAGTATGAACGTTCAACCGAAAGTAGATTTGTAATAATGCTAGTGGTAACGAGTAAAATGAAGTGTCGTAAATTTCGTAAATTTGTGTGTATATCGAGTTTAAAATATGTTTATATTGAGAATATAGCACTATGTAGAATATAGAGAATACGATAGTATGAAGAAATCCTAAACTGAATGGCGTACAGACAAGGAATAAAATAGAGTAGTGAAGCTAAAGATATGAGACAAAATGTGTAGCACGTATTAGTTAGAAGAATATGAGCATGATTAATGACTATAGCAAAGTCATGTAATTGATAAAGTTGTTATATATAGTAATGAGTGAAATAGTGAGTAGTGATTTTATTTTAACCTTTATTGCGAGTGTGATTTTGAGCTCTAAGATCCTGTAAGGATGCTACATAAGTTAGAGTAGCAAGATTGAGCTAGATTTGAGATGGTATCCAGTGGTCCGTGGCAGCACATGGACGACTAGATAGAGTTGGTAAGTGTGGTTATTTTTGAAAAATGTGGTCCAAATTTAGCTCATTTTTGTCGAATTTTACAAAAAATGCAATTTTTGAGTATTCTGGGCATGCTTCTGAGATGGGTGAGAGAGCGCCAGATGCACTAATATCCTTCAGGATACTACCAGTGCCCAGATCTAGGCACTGGTGACATGCTCCTTAGGTGCTTGCATCTTGCTCCTAGGTGTTGGTGACCCATCAGAAGTTATTTTGAGTCCCATAATGTGATAAGTGTGAAATTTTATGTTTTTTGGTATGCTAGTGAATAGTCATTGTTTACATGTATGTGAGGTATTAATGTTGCGTGTTTGTTGGTTTTGTGTCTTATGCAGAGGGATATTCATTCAAGTGAGTTCTATGGAGGTTGACACTTGAGTACATTTTTGGGATTGGGATTATCCGACACCGAGTGGGATATACTAGAGTGTATCGGCTTGTGGCATATATCGAGATTGGGGGAGGTACGTCATAATATGTCAATGATCACAGCATTATACGAGTGATGGTGTGCAAGCACTTGTAATTTTTGGTTACTTACTAGGGAGATGACTCTAACCCTAGAGGATGTATATCACATATTACGATTACCAGTTTTGGGTGAGAGATTCTAGGTGATGGTAGTAGAGGATGCTCAGAGGTAGATGAGAGTTGTTAGGTGGTATTTTACAGGGACACAGGTATAGAAAGAGATCCATATTATCTTGGATTCCATACTAAGATCAGGTGTTCCATGATTATAGAAGTTCATTACAATTTTGATTACTTCTTTAGTAGCAGTGGAGCATGGAGGTGTGGGCATCTTGTATAAGATGCATGATATATGTCAGCGTATAGAGGAGGGCACTAGGTATGCATGGGCACGATGTGTATTAGCACATTTTTATAGAGACTTATATAGGTTCATACAAGAGGACCAATGGAGGTGGACTTAAATCCACCACATTATTTCATGTGTGGGCTTATGAGCACATTGTGATACTGAGGTCACTCAGTAGGCTACATTCCGATTGGGAGAGGCTTGATATTTTTGTACCAATGTATAATAGGTACACGCAGTATGAGATTGAATACTACTACCTATAGATCTATGTTGGACAGTATAGGGCTAGGAGCCATTATATGGAGGCTATATCGAGCCTATGGAGGGTGGTTTAAGGATGGAGTAGAGCTATGATGTATTTTTGCTATACTATGTGGCTAAAGGATTGGTTTCCTAGAGTGACTGGGTTATTTCAAGCAAAGCATGTATCACGTCAGTTTGGTATTGATCAGGATGCTCCCTAGAGTCTTATGTATGGTTGTGAGTGACGAGAGTTCCTAGGAGGTCGAGGTTGAAAACCAAGGCATATTGGAGCATAGCTAGTGCCCCTAGGTTCATATGAGATGGATGTAGCCATTGAGTCGATACAGGTAGATGACGCAAGATGTACTAAGGCATATAGTGCATGGTGGGTAGTATACCAATGGGTTCTATTATTTCTAGTTATTTTGGATGTAGAGGGAGCACCACCAGTTGGAGGAGTAGAGGAGTAGGCACTTGCTCTCGATTGCAATGGTTACGGGAAAATTTTAGTGGGCAAATTTTTTGTAAACTTGTAAATATAAGGGAATTTGGAAATTGAAAATGGCAAATTTTCAGCAGTTGGCTACCGCCAAGTTCACCAAAAAAAATTCGGCCGAAAAAGTCATTTGTATGGGTCATTTCCCCTACTATTAATATGTAAAAATTAACTAATGTAATGTATTTTATCAACATTTCTAATCAAAATGTGAAAATATTCACCAAGGTATAATATATAGCCTGGGGGTTGTAAGGGGGGATTTAATACAGACGTCAAATAAAGAGGTTGGATGGCAAGAAATGGACGGTCGTCCAACCTGGGTTGGATGGCCATCCTTGAACGAAAAGTAATGTTGGGTTAGACGGCCGTCTAACCTAGGTTGTATGGAAGCTAATGGATGATCATCTAACACCCTTAAAACTATGTGAAATCTAAGAAAATTGCGCCCTGCCAAAATCACCTTTATCATGAAACATTTTTTCAGAAATTTTCCATCGATTCGAAAGTAATTCGCCACCCATTCTAAACTAATTTTTCAAAGGGGGGTCTTAAAATGAACCCTGGTGATGGTATAGTAGCAGAGATGGTAGAGCATGAGTATTGGATAGTTATGGTTTGTTATTTAGTTGTTTGATTATGGATGTCATGCATAATAACTAATGTTATGTTTGTATGGTTATAGGGGATGCATATTGGTCATTAATTATTGATACATCAATCTGCACATTGACACGAAATGTGCCAACTGATGTATTTTTGGGAGGTGGGATGTTGGAGAGATTAGATGTCATTATGGGTAAGCATGCCCAATTCTTTGAGCCAGTGGTGATAGTAGTAGTGACATGTATTGTGTTGTTAAGTGATTGTGATGAGGCACGGGTCAAGACTCAGTGAGCTAAAGAGGCTATAAGTGGAGGAATCCCTAGCACAGGATGTGTTCACAAAGTATGTATATTTATAGGGCTGGTTTGAAGAACATTTCTATCGAGTTGGCAGTATTATGAAAATAGATGTAGAGATATATGGGCTATGATTAACAACATAGATTGAGTGGTGGAGCATCTAGTTCTAGATCTCTCACAATTGTATATAGTGATAGTGATGATGATGTATGACATATACTGATGTAGCTATGCATGGGCACTTTCTCCCCAGGTGATTGTATTTTTGTGACAATGATTTTTGACGATATGTATAGATGGATGAATTATATGATTATGTTATGTTAACGTTAGTTGATATGTGATATGATGATTGTTGTTATTATGTAGTTATTTGATTTAAAATGCATAATTGATGATATTGACTAATGGATGATGATATTGATTAGGTCATAGATAGATTATATTGTATGTATGAATAGAGATGTGATAAATGGTAAATATATGTATCAATGAGATGAATAATGTGAAAGAGTAATACAATGAAAATGATTGTAAAAGTGTATGTAAGCGCATGTTAGTATGATGAAGATGGGGAAAAATAAAAATTCCCTTAGCGTGTTTGTGTGAAGATGAGGTTCATTTATTTAAGACCCCTCAACAATCAAGAATGGACTGTAAAGTAAGAGTGCATCATCAGGAAATGGTATGATAGCATACACTAGATAGATATATCAATGAAGCACTTAACATAAAATAGAGCGAGGTTCTTATTTTAATTGATCCCTCAACAGTCATGTAAGAACCATAAGAACACGAGTGCATCATCGGGTGGTAAGGTGAGAAAAATCACCTACCAAAGACCAAGTGAGTGTGGAGTAGTGAAAGCAACATGAGTCTATGAATTGAACTGAATTCCTCGTGAGATGGTTCCAATGAAGGGTGATGCAATGGTAGGAAGTACAAATGCTGATTATTTAGGAAGCTAGTGTGAAGTACGAGCACTATACGGTAGATGAGATGGTGTAGCAGTGGATGAATGAGATGCCAGTTGTTCATGAATAATGACCTTAGGTGGTGGATGAATAACAACCTTAGAAGTAGGAGAAGGAGACAAGTAAACTAAAGTAGTAACATGATTACATGGAATTGTAGAAACAAACCTATCACTAGAGTGAGTGTTAAATAAAATGATACCATTATCTTTTAATTTTTATAACTTATCATAAAGGTCATAACAATCATTTTCACAATGATCGTTGATGTGATGATAATGGAAATAAAGATGATCATGCTGGCGATGCAAGTGATGCTTAGGATAATATTGATTAGAAGGTAATAAGATTAGGAACTTATCAAGTAAAGCACACAACACATCATTAGGCCTAATAGAATATGAAAAATGCAAGGGCTCCCAAGTAGGATATGGTTGATACTTAGGTGTAGAGCAACATGGTGGCGAAGGTGGAGGACACTTATCCGACGGAGGAGATGGAATATGATTGTGAGGAAGATTAGATGGAGACCTTAGAGGATGCTTGACAGATGGAAGTGGAGAATAATGAGAAAGTGATGTAACAAAAAATGAAGTAGGAGGATCTATAACATGTGTAACAATTAGATCTTGTTCTAAATTGATGACCTTATAACATAATAGTGTAAATTATTTGTATGTATCATATTGTAAGCACTCTTCTAAAGCAAAAAACAAGCCTTGAAAAAGATGAATTGATTTTCTAAATTAACAGGCTAGAACACAAGTTGATGCATCCAAGAATTGAAGCATAAAATGTAATCAGGAAGCGGCTATGTCTTGCCTTTATGTAAGCTAGGTAGGCTATCATGTGTGACTCTAGGACCATTGTTTAGCATAAAGCATCTGTGAAAAGCATAATCAATGTCATAATATGTACTTATAGATCCAAAAGGAAGATGAATTTACCATTAAAGAGATTCACCAATTAGACTATGATTATAATCTTTGAGCAATAATTGATCATTTGAATCGGATGCCATAACTAGATGATAATGATTGAGATGTAGATATGGGTTATCAATACTGTCAAAGCATGAGAATGCAGTCATAATGAAATATTTTGAAAATGTTGAATTGTAAATTTTATTTGGAATCAGATTTCCATGAATAGAATTATTATGGATATATGCATAGTAGGCTTTACTTTCAAGAGTGAGAAATTTAACTTGAGATTGTAGATGTCCAAAAACATGCATGAGTGATAAAATGTCATGTGAAGGAATGATAAAAGATGTGAGAGGAACATTGAGAGGATATAATTTTCGATTATGAGTTATCATGGGGACATGAGAATAAGAAGTTCACGATGAAGATGCGACGGGCACACTTGATGTAGGTGAAAAAGAAGTAAGAGACAAAATAATAGGAGGAATAGAAGAAGCAACATGAGTAGCTTCTAGAGAAGAATAAGAAGAAGAAAGTGATAGAGATAAACATGGAATCTCAAGAGGAGCATAAGAATGAATGATGAGAGGAAGATAAGAAGATGAAATATTGATAGAAAGATTAGGGGTGCTAAAATAAGTGATACGAGTCAAAACAAAAGAAGGATAATTGTCATGCATGCTATTAGAGAGCTTATCAGAAATAGATGAAAGTGGAGTAGAAAATTCACATTCAACAGAATCAAAAGACACAACATCCTCACTAGAATCATCATCACTGGTAGATAGAGTCTCACATGAAACCATCTCATCGAGTGGATCATCAATAAATAAAGAAATAGGAGAATAATTATTGAAAGATGAATCATGCCAATCATTAGAAGCATTTTCATAAATATGAGAAGCTTGAGATACCACTTGACACTCATCCTGAGTATTATGAGAACTAGCATCATCTATATGTAACTCATGATTTTTATCTATGGTATCACTATTTAGACCAATCAAATGATCAATAGTAAATTCATCAAGTATTTTAGCATAAATAGAAGATGGCAAATTATTCCTAGAGATTATGGAATAATAAGGAGTATAGCCTGAAATTTTTGGTTCCAGAGAAACAATGCCGATAGAGGAATTAAAAAAACTAGTAGGAAGATTGCATTCAATATCCCGATGTTGTTTTTGAATCTTATCATTAACATAAGGTTTTTGATAGAGAGTTCTAATTTAAGCTTCAGTAGCCTCATCATGAATAGGGTTAAGACTCTCATACACATGGATTTCCTTGGAGAATAACTACTTTTAGCCATTAAGGTTTAGTGGATCCTAGGGAAATTAGTTCTAATATATGGGTTCACCAAAATGATTCAATAAAATATGATATATTTTATTAAAATTTGAATGCAAATATTGCTATAATGATATACAATGAAATACAGATGCTAAGGAATTTTACTTGATGTAGTTATGAAAGCAAATGAGAGGGCTAGGGAACTTATCTAAATTTCACTTATCTCAAAGTGTATCTAAGCAGGAGGAATAAATGAAATAGAAACCCAAATTACTACAATCATGATTAGGAAAATGTAGAAGTATCAGGAGTGCCTGGACTGTGATGCCTAGAAAGGGGTGAGGGTGCCTGGGATGACTGAGAGCTATCCTAGGTGCTAGAGTTTGTGAAAAAGTTCAGATGCTGGTCTCTTTAGTTTTGGTAGGGTTTCTTTCTTATTCTTTTATGATCACATGTACCTTTCTATAGCTCGTTGTAATTCGTCTAAAATCTGCAATCAAGATGAAGCACCTACAAAACCCTTAAACCACATCAAATATTAAAAATAAATATGCAAAATGAGGGGTTGGACTATCCTCAATTGTCAAACGGGTGATCTTACAATTTAATTTTAAAATGTATCTCATACCCAATTTAGTTCTATGTGATTATGTGTGCAATAGTGCTCCTAGGTTTCCCTTGTGCCAGTGACACCAAGATAGTGGGTGATAGCTAGATAGAATGCAAATGTGTGGGATGGAAAAATGAACTTACCCTTCCTATGCAATGTGTATGTAGAGTAATGAGCCCAAATACAATCCCTTTGATATGTAGATAGATATCATTTGATGAGAATTTTCCGTCATTATAATTATATATATGTTGTATTAATATAGGGATCTCTTGCTTGATTTTCGACACTAATGACCCGACATGTCGATTATGACCTAGGGATAGCAGTAAGAAAACTGAAAAGGATGACTACAAATGTGGAAAATGTAACCAAGAAAAAAGAGGACACGTGCACCCAAGATGGATAGGAGCGCCTAGGTGAGCTAGTGTCCAATCTTGGGTGTTGGTGTCCTGAGACAACTGACGAAAAACACATAAATACATACCAACATGGATCCCTGTGACTTGACCAAGAATAGGTGGAGAGATGAGAGAAGTGAGATATAAAATAATAGAAACAAGAAAAGTAAGCAAACGAAAAAGATAGGGAGTCATTAGTGAATACTTTTCTTATGCAAGATCCATATATAAGAAACATACTTAGCGGTATAGTAAAATAATAGTTTGTGCATGATTTTGTGTCTATAGAGGGTTTCAAATAGTGCAAAAAATGGATAGAAATTTCTTTTCCTTCATCATTTTTCACCTCATAATTTTTGAAAAATCTTAGTATCCCTATGCTCTTAAAAAATTTATCTTATGATTTATCTCAAGAAAGCTTGTCAATTTATATTGAATTCTGACAAGTCAGTGCATTATTTTGGCATACCTTTCTTAAATAGGTTTTGATGAAAATATAATTTATTGTACAAAACTCATCCTCTGGTCCTAATTTTTTTTCTAAACCTTTATTAGCACCTCCTCCATGATCTCCAATGGCTAATTTTTCATCATTCACTATTGAACTTCCAATCAAATCTCATTTGGGCATGCTAAATCTACTTCTTCCGAAGGGCATATATATACATGACCCTAACCATACCTCTAAATGTTGAATTATGACCTATAGCTTTATATGAGGATGCTTTAAAATTTCCCTACACACTTACCATGCTTGCATTTTCTTGATATAACTTGTTTTTCTTCACACAGTCATGCTAGGTCCTTCAACTAGTCCAAATTAAGCTAGTTTGCATTATAACTTATCAAAATTGAATTGTTCTTCATCATGTAGCCCCTTGAACATGTCCTTATGTGTGTTTCATACCTTTATCATGCTTATCTAGTTGCCTCATGCCTTAACTCCACCTTTCTAGGTCACTTTGCTACCTAGGCCTAAGGATTAGACTTGTTAAACTCAACTAATTTGATCAATTCCACTCATGTACCCCTGTATTCATCCTTCAGACCTTGTTTCCACATCATATACATGCTAAAAATGTATGACATCATCCTAGTGTGCTCTCACATCATCACCTTTCCTGTACCAATCACTAGTTGCTCAAGAAGTCAGTGCTTGATCGAGTGTTCTCATGACCATGCCTTGTTCTAGCCTTGTCAACGTCATTCTAAGATCTCTCTTTCTCCTAATTTGTCATTAATGTGGATTTTTCATCAATGAAAACTCATAATCTCATGCAAAACAACTCCCACTTTGTCATTGATGAAAAAACATCGATATTCTACTCCCCCTTTTTACATTAATGACAAAGTGCACGCTCTTAGTCTATGGTATCCTCTTTCACTAGCTTTTTTGACCTCTATTCTTGTTGGAAACATAAAAAAAATTCATCATTTAAGATATTCCTCTTGTATTTTCTTCCTTAACCCTATTTTTGGTCTTTACCATGCATTAATTCACCGTTTCTCCCCCTGAGAAGATGCTTTCATAGCATTTGCACATGCCAACAATATGAATTTTGAATCAAAATTAGCCTCCTAGTACACACAAGCATCTATCACAGCTTATCATGTTCACAAACTTGATTAAATCTATAATGGCTTAGTTACTAGCATCAGTTAGGCCTTAGTCCCTAAACTAAGCTCCCTAAACCAAGATTTCAATGTATTTATGTTCATATTTGTCATGTTATAACACCTTATGTACTACATGAAGCACCTCATTATTGCTCCCTCTTGGTTTAAACTATCCATATCTGCCTTCCTATTCCAAGAATGGTGTTTCATACTTCGTTCTTCTATCATATTGGTGAGCAATCCTTTCTAGCTACGTCCTTAACCTCTTTTTCAGTGTCTATTGTCTTATTAGGATGATATGGAGACTTACTAGAATATGCACCTTTCTCACCCTTGGAATAGTCATGCATTCATCAATAATTCATCCATTCTCCAACTTATCAATACATAAAACCTCATATTGAAGATCATAAGAAACTTCCTTTCCATGAGTTTATCTTCTCTGACCTGTAGATTCACTTTTCAGGTCTATAAGATGTCTTTCTTTGTATGGAATGAGGACATTCTTTACCATACCATGTATTTTTATATCCTTATGTCTACAATTAGAGTACAATCTATCATGTACTATATTATCTATCACCATAAACATATATTTGATGATCATTACTGATTTTCCCTACCTTACTCATTCTCCTCAAATATATAGGTCCCTATTTTAGGCATGTAGTATGTAATTGTAGTGTCTAGTTTCTCTTTCTCAGCAATTTGGAAGAATTTGATATAATACTTAGCTTAATGAATCATGATAATCATCATGGAAGGATTAAAACATTACCTTTAAGGCTTTAAAACTCTTTTTCACCTCACATGTCTTGATCAACCATAATTTCCCTTCACAAAATTTTAAGGAATTAACACAAAATGAAGAAACATTTTGAATATTTTGTTTTCAATAGATCCTTTACACCTTATACTCTATCCCATAATTTTCAATACACATGAAATCAATTATCAAAATAATTATAGCAAGTAAAGTCATTAAGTTCGTTAAAATTCATTCAAAACTGTCATTTCAAACTTCTCAAGAACTTTTCTCTTGGTATTTTGTTGAATGGAGCAATATATGTATGACTAAAACCAAGTATATATATTTTCAATTACCCTTTATAACCCCCAAGATGTATGACAAGTTTCATGGACTAATTATTTCAAGTTCTCTTGCAATCATGATTTTTCTTCTCTAGTTCAAACTCACCTAACTAGCCCTATTAAGAGTGAAAGTTTGGAATAAATTTTGAAGAGATGGATTATTAAACAAAAAATTCACAATTTGAGGTACCAATTTGAGCTATTTATAAATGTGCAAAACATCATTAGGTCTTCCTTCACAAAAATTTCTCCAACCATACTGATGGAATGGAAAATTAGGTCTCCTTCACACACCTACAACCATCTAGGGGTACCGTCATGAAATTGGAGAGTTATAACTTGAATTAGGTATTAAATCCACAAAAATATATGAAAATAATAGTTACAAATAAATTTTATAAAATTTTACCTTCTGACTCAATCATTTAGGCCATTAAATGCCAAACCCTTGTTAAACCCTAGTAGGGTTTCTTACACACCCAGAAAAGACACGAATTGTCATGTAAACAACTAAAACCAGTTTCAAGGCTTAACATGCCTTCTAGGGGTCTTTATTGACATGTAAAAAAATAACGATTACCAACAAAGATTTGTATTTTGGTCATTAGTTCCAACATTTTCAACTTATCCTTATTCTGCTACCTTGGACAAGAGTTTCTCAAGCTTTCCTAGGTTTACACTTCAACTTAAATCTTCTTTTACACTGTGAGGTGACTTGATGATTGAATACATATAGACTATCATGGATAATCTATTCAAAATATTACACTTTTCATATTCACTTCTTACTGTTCTAAGATACCTTTTAAGTCTTGAATCATGCTACACTTTCTAAGATCTTTGTGCCATTTTGCTTTGAAGGGAATGAATTAACAATGATCACAACCTTCCTAGAATGATGATGAACATAAACAAACTTAATTACATTTTCATTTCCTTGAATAAAAATGACATCATGACCTTATATTCAGTTCATGCATCTTCTTGCAACCTTGAATAACGTGACAGGGCTCCATTTCAAGATTTTCCTCATGCTTATAGTGATAAAACCTCGTAATTTTCAAAATTATTTCCCCCTAGGATAATTTCCTTCTTCTTGCATCTGCTAATTTGATAACATATCCTTCAAGTATATTCCCTCCTTGTTCATGTTTTTAGAGTATCATATGTTACATGAAACTTATCTTTCTTTATTAGGTTATACCTTACAACCCTTGGTACAGACTTCCTAAAATTTGGCACACTCTTATAATTGTTTGATACTATTGCACATGTCTCAATGAAACTAAGAAGAATTCAACATCTTTATAAACTAATTATCCTTTGTTCTTGCATCATATAAATTTTAGGACCACCCACTTGTTGGATTTGAGCTTCAAGCTCTCTTTGTTTATGGATTGTGTCTTAAGCTTTTGTGGAACATTTGATCAGTTTAGAGCACCTGAACCTTATTCTCATATATGTCTAAAGGTATTTAACTTGACAATAACTTAAATCAATCAGACATAGGGTAATTTACAACCTTAACACACTTAACAACATTGACACACTTATGGACTTAAGACATATAAGCACCATTAACAAACTGAATCTGCATAAGAACTTCATGGAAAACTATATGGGCACACCTTGTGATTGTTCATGAAATTTGAAGTATTGACACTCTTGACCAAGGTTGGATGACCTGAATGAGTGTAGGATTGAAGGGTTTTACAGTGACATGAACATTTATCTAGTATATTCTATTATTTTGAAGACTACTCACACCTTTAATGCAATTTCTTGAGAACCTTTATGCACACCATGAGAGATGACTCCTTAGAAACATCAGCTAGATATGATAAAGAAAACCTAATGGAAAACAACACACTATTTCCTATGCTTGGTCAATCAAACAAGAATTCTAAAAAATCAACGCAGACTTTGATAAGTTATATAACATGGACATTCATGACCTACAATAACCTTAAACATATCAACCTTCATTTAGACACTAAAAAAGAGCTTGAACCAACATACCTTTTGAATCTTTTCATGCTTGATACATCTTGAAAGCTTGGGTCAACACCTACTGATGATGACTCTACCTAAAGAGCACATCAATGCTTTTTTCAAGTGATATATGCCTTCTAGAAGCCTAGAGAAGGCATACCATGCCTTTTAGATCATCTCAAAATAGTAGGTAGTTATCAAAGAAGTCTGATCAAACTTCATCCTTTCTTTTCTTTCCCTTACAGCCTTATCGATCTTGTTGGATGTTATACTAGATGTGCTAATTTCATCTCCTAAGTATTCATCACTTGATTGAATACTTGTAAAACATTTATGATGAATTTCATTCCTGTGTCTTCTTCTAGCTATGAATGGATGTTCTTTATGATTGGAACTTGGCTTGCTTTCAACTTTCTCAATTTTACCACCAATTTCTGATATCTTTCTTGAGATGGTCTCTCCTATGAATTTTTCTGACTCACTCTTAGGATTGGTTTTTTTACTTTGTATACCTTCTTAACCTACCCTTTAACTGCTTGAGTTTTACTATTATGCCTAGGAAGTTGATTTAGATAAAAATGTTTTATAAAGTGATCCAATTTTATGACAACCGAAAAACAAATCACTTGATTATTTCTTTTATATGGGTATGGACTAAGGTTCCAAACATACTTATCACTCTTATGACCATGACACTTTCTATACAACATGCCCAATCCTGTTACAATTATAGCATACTATATCTGAATCATACCTCTTGAGTCTTATTTTATCTCTAAAGTTGATTACCTTGTTCATATAGGCAACAATTGAACTATGTGGAATTTCTCTTTACAGATGAATCATAATCTATTATTTGTTTTCTCATCTCTAATTTCCCTCCATGTATGGCCATTTATGACATGATTCATGTACTCCTTAGCTCTTAAGTCCAAAATTTTGACAAGAAAAGCAATAACCATTAAACATTCTTTCATACCTGGATGCATTTGGTTTCCTACCCATTGAATTGTTCTTTCATACCTGAATGCATTTGGTTGCCCAAACTGATTTAGAAATTCTTTACTTTATCTTCTTGAGTCATCCCCACATTTTTTTTTCTATTTGGAGTCAACCTTATCATCCTCATACTTCTTCATGGGATCACCTTTAAATTCCGAAGTCTTGTCTTGTCCTGTCTCTTACTGCTCTTTGTCTATCCATACATTTCATCTAGAGCTTCAAATATATTCTACAAATTGTCCATACATATTGCAACCTTTATTTTTCTTATTCTAGTTCATATCTCAAGGATATCATTTCTTCTTCATGTCTCATGCAAGTTTCTTCTTTGACATTAAGATGATTTTTTCACTTTTTCAACTTGAGAATTTGGATCTGTATTGAGTTTTAGGTACTCTTCTTCTTCTACTTTTAGAGAGGTTGAAATAAAATTTGATTGGGCTTCAAGTTTCTTTGATTTCATCTTTATCTTCTTCGTGAATTATGCTTCTACCTTTCCTTAAGAAGACTTTATTTTATCTTCATATTATTTTTCCATTATCTTCAATTTAAAGGTTATTTTTCCTTTAGTGTTTCAATTTCTCTAGGGCAATTATCAATTATGCTTCAAGACTCAACTTCAGCCTCATCTTCATATGACATTTCATGTTCAATAAGATACTTATCTCTTGAGATACTTATAGAGATTATTTCTAAAACCATTCTTGTGTTTCAAGAGGACAACATTCTAAGCTGTTAGAATTGATTCAAGAGAACCAGACACTAATACTAATTATTGGACATTCTAGGCACTGAGAGGGGGGTAAATTAGTTATTATAAAATTTTGACATACAATTCAATTTCCTTAACTTAGTTATGATGAAACCACAGATACCATTCACAAGATGTGAACAAGAGAACACACATGAGAGAAAATATTTAATATGGGAAACCATTTAAGGGAGAAAAACCCACTGAAACCAAATAACTAACTTTGAATAAGAATGTCTTGTGAATCTTACAATTATTTCTTTGTCGAGCATCCACTAAACTTAGAGCATGCAACTCAAAAACTTTAGTGAAGCTGGCACTTGACCTTTAACAAGATTCAAACTCACATGGAAGACATCAACTTCCAACAATAAAAACAATATTCAAATTTATATTCTGTAAGATTCCACTTACAAGGAAGATATAAAATCCCCATGTGCTAATCATACCACTTGGACGTCTTCTCACTATTTTGATAACTTCTCTTGTGTTGTATCCCACAACTGATTATGATCACTTCTTCATCTCAACATCTTCTCTTCTCACTCTCCTTCATCTATTGTAATTAATCACCTTTAACATACCTCTTCAACATTAGATATCCCTCTAAAAAATATGCATTTTCATGCTTACTAACTACTAAAAATTTTCAATACTTTCTGCATTAGATAATATTCTAATTTACTTCACTTCTACTACATCTTCAATGACACATTCATCAACAAAAACCTACATACACAATTTTATATATTTATAAAAATAAAATCAAACCTCTTGAGAGTATTTTTCACTTCACCTTACACAAGGAAACTCTTCCACTTTAACTCATCAAATCTAATAAACAAGGTATAATGACATCATACCAAACTGATTTCATGTAAAGATTACACATGATTACATGTTAGTTATATGTTCACAACTTACACTACCTATCATGGAAGTTTTAACCTTCATTTATATCACAAAATAAGTCCTTAACTCACTGCACAATTAAATATATTCTTCTTATACTAAAAAATGACATCTGACATTTGTTTTGTAACTACTCTGTCAAGTTTTGTCTTCTTCCTTCTTAGAAAGTTCTCTTTTGTTTTCTAACTGATATAACTTAGAACAAGTGTGATATACATGAATGTAAGTTAAAAAAATCTTCATTTCCTTTGTAACCTCTTCATATCCTTCCTTCTACGTCATTTCATATTCAAATTTCATTAGGAGCTCCGAACTTGGCCATGGAGGTACCAAAAATTGCTCTCATGGTGCATGATTATATAAAATTTAATTGTGCAGGTTAAAGATCTAAAAAATATTTGAAAGAATTGCATTTGGTCTCTAGTACACCTTCAAGGCTTGGAAAAACTAACACTTTCTTCATTCATGCCATGAGATACTTTTTTTGGTCAAGGTACTTATGAATTTCCATGCACAAAAAATAGTATTCAATATATGATTATTTGGAGCACTAAAACTTGTCATAGAACCACCTATCATACATGAAAATTAATTTAATGGAGTATTCTTTCACATCCACTTGATAGAAATAATTAAAGCATAACAATGATCATCATATTACTCCAACTTATCAAATTGGTTTGACTGGGTTCTAGTGTTCTCAAGAACCAGTCTTGGTTTCTTATGTTCAAACATATTCAAAGTTTTCTCAAATATCAACTAGCACTTTTTACAGTTTAAGGAAATCACAAACAACTTATATAGGCATTCAAAGACATACCTTGTTTTAAAAAATCTTCATCTAATCACCTGTAGCAACAAGCTTTTTCATTAGCTCAAAAGTGTGGTTTTGGATCACTCAAACTTATGTATGTAAGCACTTCATCAAATAAAACCAAGTACACTCTTAGATCATATGGGACACCTTCATTCTATTCATGAAAAAAAACAATCACTTTATCATGAAAATCACCAATTTTCTCTTTATACCTTCATGGCTAGTCTTTATGTTGTCCCAATTTCTCATTCATAACATAAATGAATGCACCAGATACTAAAGAAACTATCCAAATCAAAAGGATAGAGGTTTTATGTTACCTTAAATACTTGATGCTTGATATGGGAATTGAATGATGGATCTCTAATTTAACAAGTTTTTTAAAACTGAAACAGATTGGATTAAATAGATGTATGTGGGCACTACCCAGACAATGCTAGATCCAAGAAGTGGTTAGCTTCCTTGGTAGATGTCAACTCCTGTGTTTAGATAAGGATGAAGTAAAACAAAAGCATGCATAAATAGAGCTATCACTAAATCTAAAAAATGACAAAAACTGATCTAAAGCTAGTTAGATGACAATAACTACACAATAAAGGTTACTTGGTTTGGGTCGGCAGTGACCCAAAATGTGCATAGGAAGTTTGACGGCGACCTAGGAGAATGGATATGGAACTGTAGATGAATTTTGTAGATCTGTAGGGTCCTGATACAATCTGAAAGCTGGTAAGGACCTGTAGCTGCTGTAAGTGGATCTGTAGAAGAGGAGAAAAGACTAAAAGTGGGGAAAAAGGGAAAAAAAGGATGATTTGGGTAGATTATTGGATGAAGAGGGACCTGGTCTGCGGTGACCAGGGAGGATCGTCGGTGACTATATAAGGATTGGGATGAAGCTGAGAAGAAATGGCTGGATAGAGAAACAAATAAGCACTAGGAATGGAACTCGAGATTACTGAGTGATGGTTGGATGTTGTCTTAGACCCGAAAAAGGTTAATATGCAAGAAAGTAACAATAATCTGATAGAAAACTTGATAAAGTAGGAAAATCTCACGAAGAGAGATCATGAGTGATACAAAACATGTTAGATGATGGATGGGATGTCTATGACTGTTGTAGGAGGCTCTGGATGTCACGAAGAAGCTTTGATTGATGTCTGATTGCTTAATTGCCAAATGATTTCTAGTGATTACATGATGTTCATAATGGAAGGAAAAAACTTATTTTAAAGCACATCGACAACAACCAAGATGGGTCAGCACCGATCACGGGGAAAGTTTCCCCAATGGGTGTGATTTTTAATTTAAGGTGAGATTTTTAATGCTTTTAAGGGTTGGGTGAATGTAAATTTACAGGATTACATGAATTGGGGATGAATCCTAGGTAGTTAGGGCATAAAAAATAGATGGGATGAAAGCTAGAAAAGCAAGGTGACTCATATAGAGCATAAAAGCATCCTAATTATAAATTCAATTGGGACAATGGATAAGGGGATTAATTAATTAATAAGTTTAATGTGGATGTGATAGTTAGGAATGTAAAATATTAAATGATTAATTAATTAATGTAGCTTAATTAATTAGCAAGGATTGGAATGGGCACTTGATTGGATGAGGAGGATGATTGAATTAAAATATGCATACATAGGTGAATGAGGGCATAGATACCAATTTTAGGTGTCTATAATTTACACCCTTTGCTAAGTGGTTTGTGGTAGGAATCCATGAGAAAAAGAACAAAAAGGGTTGGATGAGGATAAAGGATTTGTTGATAAGTTCCCCCTCAAATGGGGAATTGATGGCGTTAAGGGAAATTGATAGAGCATTTGAAAAAGGTAGATGAAGAAGGGTGGATGGGTGATGAAAGATGGGTGAAAGCATAACCAAGGAAAGACATCCCAGGGAAAAAGGATCATGATAAAGATTGATAACTATGGCGGTGACTCCAATATCACATTGGTAGGGGACAATTATGGTCTCAACGGAGATGAATAATAACATTCTATGGACTAGTGAGTGGGTGAAGATCACTGCAGTATGGATGCCGGCCAGGATGACCAATGGGTCATTGGAGAATCATAAAAAATATGTGCAACTATATGTGAAAAGTATGTGAAATCCTTCGTAAAATAATGAGTGAATAAATATGCGTTCAATACGAATGAGGATGAAAAAGCATGGTGCCCTATGGGACACAAAAAAAGGACAAAAAGGAAATGGATGAAAGAGGGATAATGAAATAATATGCCCCAAGCGGGGAAAGTATGGCCATGAAGGTAAAATGGAAAAAGTAAAATACGCCCCAAGTGTGGAAAAGGTATGACCGTAAAGGCAAAGCGAAAAAGGTTAAAATCATGTCCCGAGATGGGAGGAATATGTCCATAAAGGTGGAATTTGATGAAAAATAATGGTGCCTGTATGAAAGGCACTAATATGGCCACAAGAGTAGACTCGATATAAAGAATGCAATGCCTAGAGGGAAAGATGAATATGGCCTCAAAGAGGACTTCATGCGTAGATTAGATAGGATTACGAATAGGAAATGCTTAAAATAAAATAAATATGATTGACATGCTTGAAGGAAAAAAAGAAAAAGAATAGCCAGAAAGGTGGATTTAAAAAAGATAGTATGATGTAGATACCTAGAGGAAAGATTGAAATTTTAGAAAGATGCCTAAAGGGGAAAATAGACATGACCATAAATGTGTGTTTAAGGTCAACAAGAGATAATGCCCTAGAAAGGGATGCCAAAAAGGAGGGAGAAATCCCTAGATGGTTGGTGGAAAGGTCGGTCGGTAGTGACCAAGGCCAATTGACGGGGACCCAAGGGGGTTGCCAATGACCAGGTGTTTGTGGGCTATATAAGCCAAGGGGTTGGTTGACGATGCTCATTTTCACACAAAAAGTTGACGAGAAAGAGTAGAGTGATAATAGAGAGATTGATGAAATAGAGGATGCTGGAGATGTGAGGAGGTGCCAGAGGGTGCTGAGGATGGTGAGTAATAAAACCCATACTTGCTTTGAATTTAATTTCATGTTTTGTTTCATTTTTAGCATTTTTTGCAAAAAACTGGATGACGCCATGGGTGGTTGCGGCTACCCAGGTAGGTTGACGTCGATTGGGCCATAGGGCGCATCTATTTGACCATGGATGTATTGAACTGACCTTAGTCGGTGTTTATTGGGGTAAGATTTGAAAAATTAAGTCTTATATTTGATTTGGATTGAAATTTAATGCCTTTTGAATGATTTTTTTGGGTCATGGACCTGATGTGCGTATTCTTATTTGTGGTTGCAGGCCAGAGAGACCTTGTATCTCAGAGACTGAGTACCTACTCTTTACAAGTAGATCATAAGGGATGCTACGAATGCTAAGTGGGATCACTTGGCCATAGTAGGGCTAGGTGGATTTATATTTTATTAAAGGATCCCACAGAATGTGGGGCTAGTGATTACCTCAGTAGAGAGATGGGACTGATAGACTTACCTATTTTGGTTCAAGACAGGGAGATGACTATCACACTGGATGATATGTATTGGATTATTACGTTGCCAATATAAGGGGAACAAATAGTCCCCATCACCAATGATGATTGATCGACAATTTTCAACAACTCTTTGGAGCTGATGCATCCCAGATCAAATTTTCTTCATGGGATTTTGCTTATGAGTAGAGATACAAGGTGATATGTAGCTGATCGCCTTTCTATTCCCATCCGGGTATGGCCCTGTTAGGTTGAGATATATATATATATATATATATAGATATAGAGAGAGATATGGATTGAACTAGGATCTATAGGGCGGTGCCATATAGAACTCTTGTGAGCCGCCCCCCCCCTCCATAGAAGTCTTATATTTGATTTGGATTGAAATTTAATGCCTTTTGAATGATTTTTTTGGGTCATGGACCTGATGTGCGTATTCTTATTTGTGGTTGCAGGCCAGAGAGACCTTGTATCTCAGAGACTGAGTACCTACTCTTTACAAGTAGATCATAAGGGATGTTACGAATGCTAAGTGGGATCACTTGGCCATAGTAGGGCTAGGTGGATTTATATTTTATTAAAGGATCCCACATAATGTGGGGCTAGTGAATACCTCAGTAAAGAGATGGGACCGATAGACTTACCTATTTTGGTTCAAGACAGGGAGATGACTATCACACTGGATGATGTGTATTGGATTATTACGTTGCCAATATAAGGGGAACAAATAGTCCCCATCACCAGTGATGATTGATCAACAATTTTCAACAACTCTTTGGAGCCGATGCATCCCAGATCAAATTTTCTTCATGGGATTTTGCTTATGAGTAGAGATACAAGGTGATATGTAGCTGATTGATTTGCATGGTGGTGATGGCAATATCTTGTTACGGCTTTCCAAACTTAGGAGGAGCTTGGTTTCCATGGGCGTTGACTGGTGTAGTAGTTGATATTGTTGGACACCAGACAATCTTCTCATTTGGGACCACATAATTGGCTCAGGTTTATCTTGAGCTAGATGAATATAGGGTTGGTAGGAGATAAGGACTGGATATCGTATTATTTCTACATTGTTGGGCTTATGAGCATATAGTTATGATTAGGCCACTAGGGCTTCCATGGGTCACATGAGACTATATTTAGTTGGAGGTTATATTCTTGAGGTGGATGGCCGATCAGGCCTTTGGAGATAGGGAGAGAGAGGGGTAGATTGGTAGAGCTTGATGTTGATCAGGTTAGGTGGCGGCCATATAGGGAATTCCCCAATGATCCTGGCATGGATGTAGAGTTGCAAGGTATGAGATGAACACGATGGGTCTAGGGATGGAGTCCTGAGACGATTGAGGCCGTTCATTTTCAAGAGTGAGATGATAGTTTGGGGTCGTTCAGTCATTGCCGCATGACCCCATTTTGCATAGGAGAGAGGATTTGGACAAAGAGTTGTTGAGACCTACCATGGTGGACCCACTAGAGGAGGAGGTTGTGCCATGGGATGATGATGATGATGATGTGGGAGTCAAAGTTGGGTATTGTAATTGGCATACAACAACATGGATAGCTTGGGGAGCTAAGGAAGGAGGAGAGTAGGAGATTGAGGATATGGAGGTAGATGCTAAGGTGGCTCTTGGAGGAGGTGGTGATGATGGATCAAGAGAGTTTTTTGAGATGGCACAATTACGTGCCGAGCTGGACCAGATGAGGGTAGAGTGAGACACAATTCTACAGTAGTGGGATGTGGTCACGTAGGAGCGATATCGAGTTTTTCAGGAGAGAGACCACTACCATATGCAGAGGGAGGTCTATAAGGCCTATTTTGGAGATTTGGCTACCATTGTAGCGACTGAGTCATCTAGTGCAATTTAGGAAGTGGTGTAGGGGTTAGGACAAATGGCACCCCCTATCATGATTAGGATGGATAGGTACTTAACATTGGCCATTGAGGCCAAATATTACGAGGATATTGTGATCCACAGGTTACCAAAGATGCTTCATTATTGGGAGCATATTCAACGGTAGGCGACATGTGGAGCTAGGCCATTGAGCAACATGTCAAGTGTGGCTCAACCAAGGTGGGAAGAGGGAGTCCAGGAGGGAGGTGATAGCATGCAGGGCTCAAGTGCCATACCTACTCCTAGAGGAGAGGATCTGAGAGTATCAGACATGCAGTTTACCGATTTTGATAGTGTTTCAGCTCTAAAGGAGCCACCTAGAGAGACGTGATGTATTGATACTCTTTTTGATACATGAGATATGATATATGATTTTGATTTGTGGATAATTATGTTTTATATTCACCCATGTGTCTATTGTATGATATGATGATTTTAATTTTTATGTGGTGGTGATATTTTATTATATATTACGATGATGGCTTCTAGATTAGATGTGAGGGTGATTTTAGATTTTATGTTTGTTTTACATTTGATGATGATGGTGGGATACATGTATGATTAGATGGTTATTGATATGCATGCATGATGTGGTGCTTAGGATTACATGATTCATATTTAAATTTAATCATGATGATTAAAATGCATATGAATAAGATGTGATGAGAAAAAACTAAGAACAAATGTGATGAATGATGAGTGTGTTGTGAGATAGATAGATAACATATAGGTGATTAAGATGAAGAAAGATGTGATGGAAAATAAATGCAATAGGATTTAGGGAAAATAAGGTGCCTTGCAACTGTAGCGACCTATAGGTGTGAATGACACTACGTCATAATGAGAAAATATACCTCCAACCGCATTAGTGGTAAACAAAAAGGGGATCCATATAATGCAAGGGACACATGACCAAAGAAAATGTTAGTAAATAACCAATGATAGTTAATCATTCCTAGGATCATAAGGAGAAATTGGATGGGATGTTCTCATAAACCTATTATTGACATGAAAAAATAGGTTTGAGATGCACTTGTATAGAGGAAAGAGGATTCTACAAAAGTGGTGTTCCCTAAACTATGGAGGGAAGGGGAAAGAGAAAGATGATCAATACGGGAAGACTTCTTAGGATGCTGATAAAATGGAAGGCTGATCAATATGGGAAGCCTTAAAATGTCATAAGGAGTAGCCATCCTTCAAGGGTATGGTCTACTTTACAATATATAGATGGAAAGAATAAATGATAGCCTTCCTTCGAGGGATCAGTCTATTTTTTTTTTATTTTGATTTTTTTTCTTGCATGAACAACTATCCTTTGAGGGATCAATTTGTTTTTGATACTTTGACTTTTGATTTGAGCATCCATGATTTTTGATTTTTTCATGGGGGAGAGATGAGACCTAATAAGTAAACCACTTAGGAGGGGATAAAGAGTGTACAAGAGACACCCATGGACCCTATGCATGGTTCTAACAAATGAATAAGAGGGAGATGGATGTGATGATTTTGGAGTTCCCACCAAAGGGGAGAACTTATCCATAAGGAATATGCTATGGAAAGAGACATGGTGCCCATATTTAAGGTCACATATAGGAAGTGACTGAAGACCATATAGTTCCAAATCATCACAATGAGAAATGGAAAGGGGCTGAGATGGAGGAATGATCTCAAGACATGACTAAGGGAACATTGGTAAATGTGCTAGAAATAGAATTGTCGTAAGTGTAATGTGTTAAGAGGTTCCACTTCCAATTTACCATCAAGGGAGGATAGAAAATAGGCTCCCAAACCATACTTATATGTGATAATGTATGTTTCGATCTAGTTAGGGGAAAAATTTCCACGTTGGCTCTTTTTTAGAGTAGTGACATTATTATTAAGAAATTAGCATCACATTTTTGGAAGATGGGATGAGATGAAGGAATAAGAGTGAGCACAAATTTTTTAGGAAAAGGGAGTAACATGCATCTTAAGATGAACAAATGGTCTCCCTAGAGGGATATGATAAGTCAAGATTAGATGAGATGAGTTAGATAAAGATTTATAAAATAGGTGCCATAATGGCGGGTTAAAAGCAATGGTGCTTCCAAAGGGAAACACAAATATGACCACAAAGGTGGTTGTAGGAAGAGAGGATGAAATGAAATGATTGGATGAATCAATGTGGATGAGATAGGACAATGCCAAATGTGGAAAGGAACTAACTTGGAAATAGATAGGTTCTTAGAATGAAGTCCCCCTAGTGTGAGAGAAGAAGGATGTTAAAAGATCAACAATGATGGGGGAGAAGATTTTCCCCCAGTGAAAGGGATGCAGATACAATAATGGATGTCAAAGGATATGGATGTTAGGAATATTGTGTAGCAAGGCCAATGGTATCAATAAATAAGGGAGGACCCTCATCAAGAGGCTGATTGGATGGAGATGCGGTAAAAGGGATCGAACATGCTATGGATGAAGTAGTAGATGGTGAAGGGGAGTTGTCAAGGAGGTCCTCTCACTCATTAAGATCATGTAAAATAGTCAGGAGGGCCTTACAATGCTCAATTTCATGGCCCAGGGTGTGATGATAACCAGAAATGTGATGAAAATTGAACCATGAAGGCTTTAGATGGTTGGGATCGAAGGGTTTGATAGGTGAAAGTGTGGTAGAAGTCTGAAGAAAATGCTGGAGAACCTCATCATATGATTTGATATGTATACTAGGAGAGGTCCTGCGAGAAGGTGTGGACAACGAGGATGAAGGTGCATCATTTAGGGGTCTAGGCGGTCTATAAGAAGAAGTGGTGGTGGATGATATAGGCTTGGATGGCCAGATAGTTGGATGCGTTTTTAAAGAAGGGGCTGGCCCTAAGAGAGAATCAAATTATTTGGATTTAGATGGGTTGATTAGTTGTGATGGGGGAGGGGGTCCTAAAATAAAGGATAAGGCCACAAGATGGAAGATGCATATTTAGTTATGATTTGAGGGATGCAAATCTTCTTATGAGGATGCTTGAGGGATCATTGTGGAAGGACACCAAGGTTTTTGGGTTATGATCATTGAGGAGTACCCTTGTCAGGGATCACAATAATATCTACTGGGGGATTTGGTGATGGAATGGTGGTTGATGGAAAAAGTATCTTCTGCATGACATATTCTAAGGAGGGTGAAGGTTGGCTAGATCATGGGGATGTCTAGTTGTGTGGATGAAACAGGAGGGTCACCTATATTGGCTATTGTATACACGTGTAGTTTTCTCAAGGAAATATTATTCCTAATATTTCACAAACTTTCTTACTCCTCGTAAATTGATGACACATCGTCAATTAGACCCAGTTAACTCCCCTTTTACGATATTATTTTAATCATATTCCTCATATAACTAACTAATCAAGCTAATATAGTCTCGTATTGACTAAACCATCTTCCTATTCTCTTCTAATCTACTTCTATTAGCTTCCTAGATTATTAGTCCATTTCATTGGATTAATTAGACCTATCACAACCCTTTCTAAACCCTAATTTGTCTCTAAACATGATTAAATAGCCTAACCTAGTTTAACTAGTCCTAATCATGATTTGACCTTTTCTAAACCAAAAAGTCACTTTTGGACTATCCTTTTGTCCCACATTCACCGAAACCTTTCCATTCTTCCAAATATAAATCTATAAATAAGAGGAGTCCCCCTCTCTCATTTCTGAAGAATACTTTCCCTCTCTAAGCTAAACTATAGTATTATTGTTAGGATTAAAGCTTTTTCTTCATTTGTCATATTGAGCTAATATTATTTTTGCTTTGTTATTTCCATTCAAATTTGAGTTAATGGAAGAAACCATGTGGCTATTTTGCCATTAATGGAGAGATTCTATTCTCACAGTCACAAACTGATTGCTTAGAATCTAACTAGGTTCATTTGTAAAGCTTTCAAGCGTAGAGGATAACTAGATATGCTAGATTTTCTTGTTTCTTTCAAGATTAATGCATACAAAGTAATGAATCCTTGTTTATCTCTTATCGTATGGTCCATTGATTTGTTTGTTTTAATCTTTGGGGCATCTTGAGTGTTCTTACCCCATTTTCATAACTTTTGTGCAAATTTTTCATTGTTTACATTTGGCACGCCCGGTGGGACACTTAGTCCATACTCTATTAATGAAGGTACATACTCTATTAATGAAGGTCTTTTGAGTTTTTTCATGTCCATTTCTATCCACTTTTATGCTTTAAAAGATTAAAAATCTTATATTTTGAAAAAATTCACATTTTAAAAGGGATTAATATTCCTTTTGTTAAAACATTTAATGGGTTGAAATTAGAAATGGTATTTAATAGCTAGGAACTAACCTATTTGACTCTTTAAATTTTTCGTTTTCGTGAATTTTGCAAGTTTTACAAGGGGTACGTGTATGTGTCCTGAATCAGCACGTATACGTCGAAATAGGTGTATCTCTGTCATTCCGAGTGTGTATCCGTCAAAACAGGCATACATTTTTCATTCTGGGCGTATATCCGTCGAAACAGGCACACACATGCCATTCTGGGTGCGCAGGCATAACTTCTACTATTTTTTTTACATAGGGGTGCATATCCATCATTATGGGTGCATATCCATTGAAATAGGCACACACATGTCATTCTAGGTGTGCATGTGTTAAACCGTATTCTTTACCTATCTTTCGGAGGCCATAACGTTTTCTCCCGACCTCGAAACGATTCCGTTTGCTTTTGCATTGGAAAGGTATTTAATCTAACTATGAAACATAAACATAAATTTTTGGTTTTGAGTTACCAAAAATTCAGGGTTTTCATTTATAGAAAACTAGTCATTTCTAACATGTCTAAATGCTTTGGAAAGTTTGTTCTTTTGATGTTATAACACCTTGCAGAGTTTATTTGAGACTAATTTCTATTTTACAGGGTATATTTGAACATATTTTGTGCTAATTTGTCTTGATTAAAGTTAATGAATGTTGCATTATCATTTAGGAGGATAGAATCACGTACACTCTTCCCTCGTACCTTTTAGGTTTTCTTGGGAATCAGAAATGATTCTAAACCTTGTCTATTATTTCAAAAACATCACATTATACTTATTTGCTAAGGGATTAATCTTTAAAAGTTGGTTAAAGTGAACATATTTTCATAAGTTGCTTCAAGTATTTTTCCATTTCTTTTTTAGTTGAGTTTTCGCGTTGTGTATGCTCTTCCCTCGCTCCTTTTTGGTGACCTTGGGAATAAAAAGCAACACATAAAATATCTTTTGATATTGTGATCTCTTTTGGAAAACTACTAACCATGTGCATATAGGACCAAAATATTTTGTCAAATAAAGGAGTTGCAAAACAAAAACCCACTAATACATGTTTTCATACAGGTTTCCAAATGGTTTGCTACTTAAAATCACATTAAGATAAACAAGATAAAACACACACCACTTCACATCACAATGTATTACAGGTTTCGAAAAAGGGTACGTCCCTATATACTCAACTAGAATGTAACCTCTTTGGCATAAAACCTTAAGCTACAACAATGGGGGTGGTTCTAGGAACCCTAAAGTGATCCACCACTGAGTAACCTCGTGGATGAAACAGGAAGTGCTCCGCTTACCCACTTGACTAGTTTTTACATTATGAGTTAGAGTCAAAGTTTTCCATATCGTGACCCCAATGAGAATACATGTGAATGAATTTATTGCTAATCATATTTAAAGGGGGTAAAGTAAATCTAAGATACTCATTTCGAAACCTTGGTAAATTGAGCTTACATCTAGACAAATCGCTGACACATAGTTGAGAGAACTATTTTAGGAAGCCATTTTATCAAGGAACCTACTTTGCTAGTCCATTATCACATCTTTGCCATCACGAATTGATAACTTGTTTGGATTCAAAGCCTTATTTTTCGAACACGGTAACGAATCCACTTAAGTTTGATCTAAGTGTCACTCATCATGAAATTAAACGACGTATCACTTTACTTGGTTTATTTCTCACCTTTGGACAAGATGAAACTCTGCCTAAGTGACCCTTAGTTTATTTTCATATTTTGATCTATCTCTTTGCATTCTTGTTGCCCATTTGAGGTAGGAGGAGGTATCCTTTCGGGAGTGTTGTCATAAATAGTGTTCACTAATTTTTTTACATTTATGCTCATCCATGTTTGTGGAGTTGTTAAATGTCTAAAGTGTGTGGATACATTTTTATATCTTTGACAACCACTTGATCTTGATTTCAGGATCATCTTCATAGCTAGGATTTTGGTTCATCACTATTTCCCTTTTGTTTTGTTACTCTGCTCACATTTTAGCATACAGTTATGATACTTACGTCTTGTTTTCATTTTTTTGAGAACTTGACATAAGTATCCTTATTGTATCATTACGCTGCTCGAATGAATAATAACTTCTTGTTATACTTGTATTTAGTTTCGATCCCAATAACGTCTAAGACCTTTTGAGAGTGTTTATACTACATTGTTCGTATCGTGGTAACATCATCTTGATACTAACACCTTTTTTATTCCAAGATTGGTTAACGTGTTGGGGTAGTGTTGTTACATTATTCACATTTACAACTTCGATTATCAAAAACTTAAATTTTTTCGGTATTTAAACTAGTCATAGTATATCTCATGGAGATATCACATCAATATAACTTTGGTGCTTAGGTCTTGTTGATATTTTAACTTGACCTAGGTATTGATAGGGTTTTGAAATTAGCTGATTTTTCAGCTATCGTTGTAATCATAGCTTGAGGTATAGAGTGTTTTAAAATATTTAGAGTGATCGATTGGTTTATTCATGGACTTGCATGATTGTTCCTTAAGTGTTAACAAACTCATAAATGTATTCTAGGATAATATTGTTGGATCGTTGAAATGGTGCTATCACAATGTACATTTTCCTTAGGTTTCCCTTGGAAAATCACACAAGCATTTCCATACTCACGATGAATGTCTAGTTGGATGCCATTGTGCTTCCCAAATCAACAAGGAACTTTCTTCACTTTGAAGGAATTTGATCACACTATCTAGGTCTAGGCATTCGTACCTAAACGATACGACAATAGGGAACCTAGGTTTAGGCATTCACCTCGAAAGACACTCAACATGACTAAACCTCAATTTTTCCCTTGTGTTAAAATTGTTTGGGTACCCTGTTCCCTACCTTCATCTCATAGTCAGTGGTATGGTTTGGAACCTTCTGATCCAAACTATTATTCAGGTTCCCTTCATCCCTTTTTTGATTCTGATCCAAATTATTCCTCTGATTTCTCTCAGTCCTCTGAGGCTTCAGATCCAGATGATTATTTAGGAATGACTCCTATGTCGTGGCCATCACTTCCTTCATAGGGCCTTCTCCATCAAACATCTATTGTAACTGCTAGGTCGCAGTCCTCCCCTTCTTTGCAGGACTTTATTTATTAGTCACTTCGACAATGTCTTCCTCTTTTGAAAAACTGTGTGATTCCTTAGTTTTCCAATAAATCATTTAAAACAACTCCTATATTGCGGTCGTCCCTTCCTTCAAACTACCTCCTTCATTCATTGCCGCAACGACCTCTTCCTTTGTTGAAGATCCAAATGATTCAATTTTTTCTAGTCAATCACCTAAGTCATCTCCCATGTCGCACTCTTCTAATTTGACTCCCATGTCACACTCTTCTAAGTTGATTCCCATGTCACACTCATCTGAATCAACTTCTGCATCACAATCTACAAAATTTGGACTCAATCCTACAAGTTCACCAACAATATACCATCATATAGGTATGATTACACTGCCTTATTCTACACACAAGACATCTATCTCCATGTCTACTTTGTCTACCAAGTCACTTTCTTCTATCAACCCATCTTCCATATAAGTTAGACCTTTTTCTTCCAATCTAACCCCTATGGTCGATCAACAATCCATACCGATTGATCTCTTTCAGAAAAAAGGAGTGATCATGGCATCTATAGGGCCACACGCAAATAATCCTCTAATTGATTATGAGCAAGGGTTATCTTTAGACCTTGATGTGTTCATACATTGTGGGGAAAAGGATGATTCCTTTCATCAAGAAATGAATGAAGAGCCTTAAATAATTGAACTTGATCCTCTTATTCTTCCATCTTTAGATTCTTCTTTTTGTGATGAAGTGATTAGGTCTACCATTGCACCATGGCCCATCTTCTCATCACCCAATCTCTCTTTCTCTATCACAATTCCTCAATCACATTATCCTATGGGTCAATGCTAAGTATCCCCACATCTTCATCTAGGTATGGGTCACCTTTTAGTAACCCTCCCTCTACTACTTACACCATATTTTCAAGTAGTCTAATATCTTCTATTTTTGGGCCACATCCTAGTAGCTCATCATCTTCTTCTATACTAGGGCCACATCCAAGTAACCCTCCCTTATCATATATATATGGGATGCCTCCTGGTAGCTCATATTCTTCCATCTTGGGGCCACATCCTAGTAGCCCTTCGTCTTCTATCAGTGGCTCACCTCTGGGTAGTCCATATTATTAAATCCTTGGACCGTATCCTCTTCAATCATCATATAATTCTTCTATCAATCTATGGGGAAAGCCCACCACCATCTCTACCATTCCTATCATCAATCATAAATATCCACATTCTTCTCCCACTTTTTGGGAACATACAGGTCACATAGTCATTTATAAAAAACCCAAGCAGGTTCATTATCAAGCTCCAAACAAGTTAAACAACCATAGGGTTCAAAATCAAACATAATTCAATAATGCAAACCAATGCACCCATTTATTATGGTATAAATTACATAAACCTCTAGATAGGTAAATCAATATCCCACATACAAATTCCACATTTCACAAAAAATCACAATCATTTGTTGAGTACGAGCTCACCACGATCATCGAAATCAGGGAAAATATTACGCTCAATAAACAAACATGCCTAGTCTCCCTTATCAAGGAAGTCGCATACATCGTTGTTGGATCCTATCACACGGAGTGACTTTGTTGGTCCCAATCTTCTAAAAACTATCAAAAAACCTAAAAATAAAAAACAATTCAAAAATAAAAAATGAGAAAACATAAAAAAAATCAAAGGTACAAAGATCAAACTTTGCAATCAAGTATTGCGTACACATGGATGTTCTTTCTTCCCCTTATTTTTATTCCTCTGCAGGGAATCCACCATTTTCATCCCTTTGGTGATATTATTGTTAGCCAATTCACACACATTTTGTGACATTTATCTCTATGGTATCTGTTTGACCATGGTCTTTTATCACCTTGGTAAATTAAAGAACAACTGACCTCTTAGAGATCCTATCACCTTCAAAATCTAATAAACTGACCATGTTATTTTATCACCTTGGTAAATTAAAGAACAACTGACCTCTTAGAGATCCTATCATCTTTAAAATCTAATAAAGTTGTTGCAAATTGTTTTTAGATATATTTGTAGAAACTAGCCAATGTCATCATCACAATCACTTCCACATTGGTTCATCAAGCCATTTATGGTCCTTAACCCCTTGTCAAACAAGAGAGCTGAAATAAGTTTATAGAAACCAAAAGAATAAAAAAGAAAACACTAAAAGCAAAAGAAAATTGATATATAACTCTCTCTTGGGGTATTTCTAGTATCTCTATCGGGGCTATAGATGCCTGGTTGGCAATAGAGCAATGTTGTGATTAGAATAAAATATATCTCCATCGGGGCTATGGATGCCTGGCTGGAAGCAGAGCAATGTATGGCTCTCCTTCCACCTTTCATTCATAAATAAACTTTGAAAACAAATAATTCCTACAAATTGGCTAGTTTTTCCTCATTAGTTGCCTATTAAAGTTTCCCTCCAAGAGGTAAATTCATTTCCATGTAAACACACTGGAGCTCTATGAGAAAAATAGGATTAATATGTTACCAAGTGATGTTTTTGGACCTTATTCAAACTATTTCTTTAGTGCGTGTCTTGTCTCACGGTTTTGTGCCTTTGGCTAATTGCTTTTTCATCATGCAACTTCGAAATGACATTCATGTCATTCACATCGTTCTTCTAATTTTTTTTCGGAAAATCTATGTGTATAATATTTCCCCTTTTTCCATTTTTTCAGACACCTTTTTCCCTTTCAAAAAAAGAATCTTCCATTTCCTTTCTATCATGTGATTTTTGGTCAACTTACGTTGGGGGCATCCTTGCTCCTTTGCAACACTTCATTGGTTTACGTTCATCATGATGTTGAACTTATCCATATTGGTCTTGATCCCCCACTCATCATTAGTGCATGAAAAGTTTTCCTTTGAATACCCCCATTTAATCATTGGGGCAATTTAATATCTTCAATTCCTTGCGCATTCGCGTGGCATTCTTCCCTTGTACATCCCATCTATTGCTAGGGGCATCCACGTTCCATCGTCTTCTTTTACATTACTTCAGAAACTTTTAAAAATCATCAAAACATTAAAATATGTTTCAAGAAAAATAAAAAAATATAAATCATCCCACAAAATGTCGTTCTTTGGTTCTCACCTGTTCATGTGCGTGACTCACGGATATTCTTGATATACAATCATTTACAAAAGCTAAGGCTGTTTACTTCATCTGTACTATGGGGCACAATGAGTTTCATGGTACTATTTCATGGTACACATTTTCTTTTCCATTAGACGTAGGTGTCCTCCATTTTTCCCCTTGCATGTATCCTTTCTTGGGATACCATTGTCAACCCTTGTCATTAATGTGCATAGGTCGTAATTGAAGCTCGATAACAAAAACATTACATTATGTTTCTCTGTTAGGTTATCTAGTTTAATTTCTTGTATTGCATTGCATTTTGTATGTTCCATGGAGTTGGTGTTTCTAACAATGGACATTTGTTCGTATACGGCTTTTCATGTCATTCTACACTTTTGTTCATTCTTTTTAATAAGGACTGATGCTGAAGATTCTTAGAAATATGATGTAATAAACATTATCTTATGCAAAGAAACATCACATATAGCTCAATATCTCCCCCTTGTTAGTTTTCTTCTTTCCTCCATATTACAATATTTTCTCTTCTTTTTAATCGTCGATCACCCTCTTTCATGGCTCTGTCAAAACTCGAGGGGGAATTCCTCATACTACTAATTTTTCTTCCACTCCTTCAAATTTTTTGTAGTCATTTGTATTTGTTTACTTTATTTGAAGTGGTGTAGCTTACGCCACCCCAAAGAGGGGAAAATGTAGACACTTGTAGTTTTATAAAGGCACTATTATTCCTATTAATGCACTATTTCACTCCTCAGAAATTGACGACACATCATCAATTAGACCCAGTTAACTCCCCTTTTATGATATTCTTTTGATCGTATTCCTCCTATAACTAACTAATCAGGATAATATAGCCTCGTATTGACTAAACCCACTTCCTATTCTCTTCTAATCTATTTCTATTAGCTTCCTATATTATTAATCCATTTCATTGGATTAATTAGACCTCTCACAACCCTTTCTAAACCCTAATTTATCTCTAAACAAGATTAATAAGCATAACTTAGTTTAACTACTCCTAATCATGATTTGACATTTTCTAAACCAAAAAGTGACTTTTGGACTATCCTTTTGTCTCACATTCACCCAAACCTTTCCATTCTTCCAAATAAAAACCTATAAATAAGAGGATACCCCTCTCTCATTTTTTAAGAACACTTTCCCTCTCTAAGCTAAACTATAATATTATTGTAAGGATTAGAGATTTTTCTTCATTTTTCATATTGAGCTAATATTACTTCTGCTTTGTTATTTGTATTTAAAGTTGAGTAAATGGAAGAAACCATGTGACTCTTTAGCTATTAATGGAGAGATTCCATTCTCACAGTCACAAATTGATTGCTTAGAATCTAACTAGGTTCATTTGTAAAGCTTTCAAGAGTAGAGGATAACTAGATTTTGTTTCCTTCAAGATTAATACATGCAAAGTAATTACTCCTTGTTTATATCTTATCACATGGTCCATTGATTTGTTTTTTTGAAGCTTTGGGGCCTCTTGAGTGTTCCTACCCCATTTTCATAGATTTTGCAAACTTTTCATTATTCACAGCTGCTAGCTGAAGGGATCTCCAATATTGTTTGAATGATGTAGGTGGTGTAGATGAAGAAGGTGATAGTGGGGATATGGTCATAATGGTATATGCGGTAGGTGTAAGTAGAAGCACAGAAAGATGAACCATTATGTAATCTAAGGGTGAAATAATAGGAAAAGGTGGAAGAGATGTGGATGGGGGCACGAGGTTTGATACAGTGGATGGAATAGGTTCGGATGTGGGATCAACCATAAGAGTAGATATAGATATAAAAAGGGGTGTTTGGATCATATAGTTGATAATGTCTATGTGAGATAGTGTAGATGGTGGATGGTCTAGGATAGAGGTGGAAGAGGTATGCATGTCAAAAGACACATGAGTAGATTGGGGAGGTGTAGTAACAGATGTGGATGTAGAAGATGAGCTAAGCGTGGTGGTCATAAGTGACGAGATATATGGTAGGGATGTCAGGGTAGACATAGTATGAGGTGATGTGGGAAGAGGAAAATAAATGTGTGATAATGATGCCAATTCAGCGACATGTGTAGATGAAGAGACAAGTGTGGCCAAGGATGATGTAGATGTAGTGAGAGTAGGACTGGATGTGGTTGTAAGAGAAATAGTAAAAGGGAGGTAGGAAATGTGAATGTAGATTTGATAGATGTAGGAATAATTTTAGAAGGGGCTAAAGGCACAATATTTAAGATCAAATTAGATGAGGAAATGAGGAGAGTGATGTGGAAAGAGGTGTCTGATGTATGGTGTTGATTAAGAAGGGGTTAATTTGATGTGATGTAGTAGGTGAACTCAATGGTGGGGGCTTGAGAAATGGTTGGTTAAAGATTTCATGTGATGAGTATTAGATTTATTGGGGGGATATAGGAGCACGGTAATAAGTGGGATCATAATGAGATGATGGAGATGGGGAAAGAACAAGGATATTTATTATGACAGGTTTGTAAGAAGTGTCCCTAGGTGAGACAAGAGGAGAGATGTCATAAGATGGGGTAGGATCTGCTGACTGATACCTATGAAGAATAAAGTCATGGATGGGGTTCACATGAGGAATATCCATAAGGGAAGTGGGTATGATGATGTCAGATGACCCCAGAAGGGCATGAGGTAATGAGGTCAAAGATGATGGTGCAGAAGTAGGAGCAATGTATGGTAACAAGGATAAAGGTGATGAGACATAGCCAATGGAGTATAAGGTGATGGAGATAAAGGGGATAATACATAATGTAATGAGGGGGAGACATGGTCTAAAATTGATATGGTTGAGATACATGAGGTCTATGACAAAGATAGTCATAAATAGGGCTAGAGGAAATCCTAAAGGTAACAGACGGTCTAGATGGGGTCACAAAAGATTGCAAATAACTTGTCAAGGGAAAGTTTGGTCCCATTTTTAAATGGTAAAACAACAAAAAAAATTCTTTTTATGTTTTGATTAAGAAAGTGTGAAGAGGATGGATGTGGATGGACCTAGGAGATGTCAAACTATGTTTGGTCTCAGGTAAGTTATGGCTAGGAAATGTCTGAAATGGTTTCTTGTTGGGTGATCAAATCCTAATCAGTGAACCAGGTGAAAGGAATGTTTTGATGTGTTAATTGGTTCTTGATGTTGTAGGTTATGTGTGATAAGATGTATGAGATGCAGAGTATTTAACCCCTATTTAGAATATGTGCACAAGCAAGATGCAAAATAAAGGGTTCTATTTAAGCCTAAAATGAAATGTAATGTTTGATGAGTACACAAACAAGAAGGGAAGGTACAATGCAAAATGAGCAAATAAGGAAAAGAAGAATACCTTGACAACACTTTTCCTATTTTTCTGCACTTCTCGAGTGATAAATGATCCAAGTGACCAATTGAACAAGCAATAAAGTAAGGCCTCACGCTGTAACGCTAGTGTGGAAAAGCAAAATATAGAAAATAAAGAAACCGCTTAAAGGGTGGTCCCACTATGCGTGCCAGGAATGTTGTCAAAAATTATCATTTGTAATGTAAATTAATGCAGTAGATACTAAAGAAATGAGCCAACTCAAAAGGATAGAGGGTTTATGTTACCTTTGATACTTGATGCTTGATACATGTCCTAAATGATGGATATCTGTTGTAAAAAGATCTGTAAAACTAAAATGGATTAGATTAAATAAATGTATGTGGGTGATGCCTTGACAATGTTTGATCCAAGAAGCGGTTAGCTTCCTTGGCAGATATCAACCCCCATGTTTAGATAAGGATGAAGTAAAGTAAAAACATGTAGAAACAGAGCTATCACTGAATCTAAAAAATGGTAGAAATTGATCTAAAACTAGTTAGATGAAAATAACTACAAAATAAAGTTTAGCTAATCTGGGTCGGCGGTGACCCAGAATATGCATAGGCATGTTGACGAAAACTAGGGAGGATTAATCTGGAATTGTAGATGAATTTTTTGAGGGCCTTGATACAATCTAGAAGTTGGTAAGGCCCTGTAGCTGCTGTGAGTGGATATGCAGAAGAGGAACAGAGACATAAAATCGGGAAAAAGGGAATAAATGATGATTTGGGTATATTATTGGATGAACATGGCCCTAGTCAGCAGTGACTAGGGATGATCAATGACAACTATAGAAGGTTTGGGATGAAGCTGAGAAGAAGTAGCTGGATAGAGCAACCTGCAAGCACTAGGACTAGAACTAGAGATTGTTGAGTGATAGCTAGATGCTACCCTGGACCTGCAAAAGGTTAATGTTCAAGAAAGAAACAGTAATTTGATAGAAAACTTGATAAAGCACAATAAAGTAGGAAAATCTCACGAAGAGAGATCATGAGTGATGTAGAACACATGAGATGATGGATGGGATGTCTGTGACTATTGGAGGAGGATCTGAATGTCATGAAGATGGTCTGATTGCATGATTACCAAATGATTGCCCATGATTTAATGATGTCCATAATGGAAGGAAAAAACTTGTTTTAAAGCAAGTTGATGACGACCAGGATGGGTTGGCACCGATCACGGGGAAATTTTCCCCAATGGGCATTATTTTTTATTTAAGGCGGGATTTTGGATGTTTTTAAGGCTTGGGTGAATGATTTAAAGCAGATTGGTAGGATTAGATGACTTGGGGATGAATATAAGGTAGTTATGGCATAAAAATAGATTGTATGAAAGATAGAAAAGTAAGGTGACTCATGTGTAGGATAGAAGCATCCTAATTAGAAAGTTGATTGGGACAATGGATAAGGGGATTAATGAATAGGAATTAATTAATTAATAGGTTTAATGTGGATGAGATAGTTGGGCATGTAAAATATTAAATGATTAATTAATTAATGCAGCTTAATTAATTAACAAAGATTGGAATGGGCACTTGATTGGATGAGGAGGATGAATTAATTAAAATATGTGCACGCAGGTGAATGAGGGCATAAATACTGATTTTAGGTGTCTACACTTGCATTCTAGGCTTTCTTGGTAGTAGGACTGAAAATGTACATGTGTCATCACATTTTTATAAAGGACCAACCCATATGACTTTATTAAAATAAAGCGAACATCCCCAACATACTTCACCAAAAATTTGAGCATGGGTTCCTTTGAGAGTTTTATCTGTACACTAAATTCTTCACAAAATAGTTATTTTCTCAAGGGTTTCACCACGAGTCATGAGCTCAAACCACCATGAAAATATGATCTAATGAATTCTATACATTATAATATTCATAAACAAGAAAAATTGTTCCATTTGAACACTAACCAATCAGTTTTCTCCATACCACTTTTAATTGGGGTTTAGGAGGGTTTCAAACAGTGCCATAAAATGCTTATAACTATTTTTTCCTTCCTCTTGTTGACTTCAGACATTTTGAAAAGTTTAAGTATCACTATGCTCTTTAAAAAAATCTCTTAATATTTTTCTGAAGAAATCTTATCAATTTAGATTGAATTCTAAGAAGTCATGGCACTATTTTGGCATACATTGCTTAACCTAGTTTTGACAAAATTATAATTTATTGCACAAAAATCATCCTCTAGTCCTCAAATTTGGTCCAAACCTTCAAGAATACCTCCTCCATGATCTATAATGGCTACTTTGTCATGGTTTTCTCTATAAATTCCAATCTAATCTCATTTGAGCATGCTAAATCTGTTTGCCCTGAAGGGTACTCATAAAATAACCCTAACCATGCCTCTAAATGTTGAATTATGACCTGTAGATTCATAGGAGGACTCTTGAAAATATCCCTACACACTTTCTATGATTGCATTTTCTTGATATCTTTTTTTTCATACCCTTATGTTAGGTCCTTGAACTAGGCCAAATTGAGCTAGTTTGCAATGTAACTTATCAAAATCAAACTATTCTTCATCATGTCACCCCTTAAACATGTCATAATATGTGTTTCATACCTTGACAATTATTTTCCAACTTCCTCATGAATTCACTCCACCTTTCTAGGTTACTTTTCTAAATAGGCATATGGATTAAGATTTCTAAATTGAGCTAGTCTGATCAATTCCACTCATGTACCCATGTATTCATCCTTACGAACTTGTTTCCACATCATATACATGCTATAAAATTTATGACATCATACTAGTATGCTCTTACATCATCAAAATTTCCTGTACAGGTCACTAGCTGCTCAAAACGTTAGTGCTTGATTAGGCGTTGTCATGACCATGCCTTGTTCTGGCCTTGTCAACCTCATTCCAAGCTCTCTCTTACTCCTATTTTTTCATTAATGTGGATTTTTCATAAATGGAAATTCACAATCACATGCCAAAACTAATCACCCTCAATCCTTTATAAAAGTTTAGTAATATAAATCTCCAAGCACAAGAAAAGAATGAGAAACTCCTCCCTCCATGAAAAAATCACGTGTCTTCCTTCCACATTTTTTGTAATGAAATTAATTGATTAATTATGATTATCACCAGAAATAGAACACCAAATAACACAATATTATAGATAAATTCTCTTAATATGGAAGTATAATAGCTTGGCCACTTCGAGGGGGCAACCTCCAAAACATATAATAAGACTCAAATACTCAACATAATGATCATCCACAACCTATAACCCCTATTTATTGTATTCCTATGATATGGCCATCAAAAAGGCCGACCAACCAATTATAATAGATCATATATGAAAGAGATACATCATGATAAGAAGTTATGATAGCCACAAGTCGGCTATATACATCTAATGTAATATATATGATTAAAGGCATAACATGCCCCTCCCCCTTCAAAACAACATTATCTCCAATGTTGGGAAGCGCTTGGATGTTGTTGCACAAATGCTTCATCTTACCATGATGCATCCTCAATATTCATATTCTTCCACTTGATCAGGTACTCGGTAATGACTATGGTCCTCACTATTTTGGTGCATGTTTATGAAGAATAACTTCTAGGTTCTAATATAATCCTTCCTTCCTTGTCCAGTTCCGGAAGCATTGACTAGGGTGGAAATGTGCTACCTAATAACTTTCTTCAAGCAAGAAACATGGAAGACTGGATGTATTTTACTTCCTGGAGGGAGCTCCAACTTATATGCCACACTACCAATTTTCTACACCTCTCGATAAGGACCATAGTATTTAGGAGTAAGCTTATTGTCCTTCTCCTATTGTTTTAATGATAACTTGCTGATATGGCTGCAACCGTACAAAAACAAAGTCACCCTCTTCAAAGTGTCGCTCACTTCTGATGTTGATCATCATGTTGCTTTCATGTTGTTTTTGTGCCCTATGCCAAATTCTCTCTAAGACTAGAGAGTACCTTGTGTTGGTGTTGAATGTGATCTTCGATTGCTCTCAACCTTTGGTTTGACCTTCAAGCTAGATATGAGTGATGGAGGATGGTACCCATAAAGTGCCAGAAATGGAGAAATTTTAGCAGGAGGTATGAAATGAAGTATTGTACCCACCATTCTACAAGTGGCAACCATTGTACCCAACATTCTTTGTTTTATCTGAAGTAAAACATCGAAGATATCCCTATAAAAATTTATTTACCACCTCAGTTTTCCCATCTGATTGGGGATGATAAGAGGAACTTTGGGCTAGTTGGGTACCTAGACAAGAGAACAAATCAGTCCAAAAGTTACTTGTAAATATTGGATCATGATCACTTACTATAATTTTTGGCATGCCATGGAGCTTTTGAACTATATCCATAAAAGAGAATGGCAACTGTACTAGCTGTGAAAGGATGAGCCATGGCAAAAAAATGAGCATATTTGGTAAGTCTATGTACCATGACCATGATGACACTTTTACCTTCTAGTTTAGGTAATCCTGTGATGAAATCCATTGATACCTCTTCCCATCTCTCACTAGGAATAGACAGAGGTTGGATAAGACCAGGTGTCTTAATGGTCTCGCCCTTATTTTTTTGACAAACCAAACATTCTGCCAATTTTTTTTGAACATCTCCTTTCAACCCTCCTAAAAGAAATCCTTCTTAACTCTATGATATGTTTTTAGGACCCCAACATGGCCACCTATTGGAGAATAATGTAGCTCTGAAAGAACATGGTGTTTAAGTGTAGAGTTCTTACATAGATATAACCGATCTTTGTACCACAATGTATCCCCCTTCCATATAAATTGAGATGATATGGATGGATCTACCTGAAGATTTTGAATGAGAATATGTGTGCTTACATCTTTCTTCCATTCTTCACATGCTTGATCTACCCAATCTGCATTTAGTATAGAGATGGCACATAACAATGCTTTGGCAGACTCACCCCTCCTAGACAGAGCATCAAAGACCAAAATTTCCTTTCCTTTCTTATAAACAATCTCAAAGTCATATCCCAACATCTTAGTGACCCATTTTTGTTGTTCTTCTAAATATAGATGTTGCTCTAAGAAATATTTCAAACTATCATGATCAATTTTTACCTTAAAATGTCTACCCATCAAGTATGGTCTCCATTGTTTGACTGCATATAGTATTGTCGTCATTTTCTGTTACAAATATAATTGTGACGGGATTATTAATAAATTGTAATATTCCTTAATAATGAGTTTATAGAACTCATCATTAATAGCATATGAGTTGTAATAGTTAGTATTAGTACTACTCTGGGTCCAGTTCCTAAAGCATCGCACTCAAGTAGCTAAAGTTAGTGTGTGAGATAATAAATGGGATTAGAGAGATATCCTGGAGTGGTGCACATAGATGCCTTCAGAGATTCTAGGAAGGGGTTGAGATGATATGAGGGATGCTATTGACAATCCTAGAATCAAGGAGATCAAACTCTACTAATATTGTAATCTCATACATGGATCAACTATATCAACACAATACATTAATTATAGTAGTCTAGAAGCTGCTCCTAATATTCAAGGTATTTTATTGTAACATTTTTCCCTATCATTGGTCCCTCAGAGCAGGTGGATACAACTTAACTGATGGGAGATACGTGAATTTCTTGTCAAGGGCAACTCACCCAATATCAATTGTCACCCAAATTTATGTAGTTCATTTGTTTGAAAATAGTGGAGCACTAACTTTGATTATATTTCCTAACATTCCCCCCCTTATGTACGAGATATAGGGATAACATGCCTTTGATTGTTGTACCTGCACATTTGAGAAGGTCGATCGTCACAGAGTGATCACATGCATGCTGGAATGGTTCATTGGGTTCAAACGTTTGACGTAGTACCCACATTGACATGGTGTTTTTGCAATTGGATTACCACGTTATCCTCCAAGTGCTGGATTAGTAAATCAATTACCCAGACGGACATCTCAAGCATTTTTTGTGTTTACGTCGCCATCAAATTGTGCAAGGGCCAACCTGCTTATGAGAAGACTGGGTCAAGTGGAAGTCACGCCGAGCATTCACATTCATAATGTTTTTCAGTACTATTTTCGGCCCTGATCATATTAGAAATGCGTGAGTTTCTCACATAGGATAATATTTGCTCACGTACTATTGCTCAATAGTCATACACCGTCAACGTTTGTCTTTTACTGTGAAATGAGATCTGATCGAGCCTAAAAATATTCCCCCCCCTCAATGTCCTGGAGAAGTTCTGCTTAGATTCGGTAACATTAGATCTATGTTCAAACTGAGGCATTCTAAAGCTTCCAAGGTCTGTTTTCAAACTGCACACACTATCATCGGTCTGCTTCCAAGCTGAATAAAGCTGGTCAATGGTTGGCAAATGACGAGAGGTCGCTGAATGACGCAAAACAACTCTCCCATGTCCGTCCTGCCTCCGGTATTGGGCGACATGTTTAAACTCTAAGCACATAGTGTTCATTACATGAGGCTCATAAATTCCAGTAGACTACTAGGTTGTTTGCAGTAAGTCCACTCTTATAGAAATAAAAACTTTTTCCACAAGAATTTTCGATGTACAAGCGTGTAGTGCGACCAATAGTTTAAATGCGTTGCAAAATTTTAGTGTTGTTTGGTTTAAAAACCATTCACGTGACAGTCTTAAAAAAAAACAAATTAAAATTTTTGTCGACTAAAAACCGGACACAAGATCATAGTTTTGACTGTTTAGAGTATTTAAAAAGTAATTTGCCTAACATTACTTTTTAATGAATCAATTTTGTGACTAGTCTAATATTACATTCTTTTATCTTGGGAACGAGTGTAAAAAACAAGTCATAGATTTATTTCGTCTAGTCATTTCCATTGACAAGACTATAAAGAAAACCGACTGTTATTGTCAAATGTCTTATTGATAATAGAGTCATTAAACATGACATTGACTGTTGTCAAGTTAGTCAAATAAGTGCTTAATTAGGACCTATTTAGTTATTGTCATTATTTATTAGTCAAAATAGTCAATATGTCAAAAATATTGTTAAATTTTTTTTTTCCGGATGGACGCATTTTCGACTTGTTACCCCGACGTCCAATTTTTTGGGAGAATAAGATGAATAATATTATGGACACTTCTTATGATATTTTTTGATGACTTCGAAACAAGGAAAATATGTGCATCGCCCCTTAGTACTACCCCGCTGGAGGCTGCCGCCGCCTCCCAGACCTACAGCTTTGGACTATTTCATGGACCAAAACAAAGATTTGTGGGGAAGATGCATCGACAAAAGGTTCCTGCAAATTTGAGCTCCATGGTCCAAATCTGATGAGTAAGTAGCGACACATGGAGCGACCTGGAGGCAACAGAGGCTGAGAGGTCAATTAGGGACCTCTTGTGGAGTCAGCTCAACGATGGGGCCGCATCAAAGTTGTGAGCAAGACAGTAGTGTGGTGTATGTGTGTTTTGCTTTTATTTTCAAAGTTTACAGTATGATTTCTGAGCATCCCTGCCTTTAAATAAGTGAAGATGCTTACACATTGAGGGGGTAGTCAACTCAGAGACATGGTCTCAAAATGTTACAATGTACATGGGATCAACCTCTAACACAGGTTTGTATTCAGTATGACCAAGCTGTGTGCTTCCTACATGATTCCCTGAGAGGAAAGACATGAGATGGACAAAACAAAATCATCAAAGGAAAAGATCAACAAAATTTGAGCTATTGAACACGCCTAGTTGGTTGTCCTGTAAAACCATCCTTTGTTTATAGGAATTTGTGCTGCGTTGTAGATGTAGGAAGACATCACTTTGAACCGAAACTAATAATTGATTCAGCAACTTGTAAAACCAATTGTTGAGGTTGTTGGCTGTCCTACAGAAACCAATGAATGCAGAGATCCATGCTAGCACGCATAGGGATGAATCAAGCTGCAGGAATAAGTGGAACGTTTGGATTGTTATTTCTATAACTGTCAACATTAGGGGAGTGTATATTTTGGAATGTTTCCAATAATGCGTTAACAATAGGGGAGTGAATGCTATGACAGAATATACGTGCGACATGCAGATAATCAAATTGTAATGATTATTAATAATGAGTTTATAGAACTCGAGCATTAATAGATATAGTTGTAATAGTTAGTATTAGTATTTGGGTGAGTTGTGAGAACAACTCACGTAGCTATTTTGAACAGATGTGAGCATAATAAAGGGATTAGAGAGATATCCTTGGGCCCCCTTCACTCTGACTTCTGTCAGCAGATTTTAGGAACTGGGCTGATGCCAGATATGAAAGGATGACTATTGACAATCCTAGAATCAAGGAGATCAAACTCAGATATATTGTAATCTCATACATGGATCAAATATGTCCCAACATTAATTTAGTGTCTAAATTATAATATTATGTGTTTTATTGTGCAGTTTTTATCAATTTCCTATACTCATATGTGGTTGCTTCAAACAATTCTTTCCTTTTAGTTGCTCAGCTCCACAAATGTTATGGGATGTCCTTCTTGCATAAGTACACTGCTTCGAGTCCCATTTCCTACAAGCATCACATTCAACTATGATAAGTCTTGGAGAAATCTAGAGTTGCATAAGACTGGAGTGGTGTACATTGCCACCTTCAATTATATTTCCTAATGCCCGAGAATGCTTCCTCATTCCACTGAAAGGAGTCTTTCTTCAATAATTTAGTCAAGTGGTGATGCAATACTACCATAATTTTTTTTAAATCTGTAATAATACCCTATGAGACCTAAGAAACCTTGTAATTGTCTTGAGGGTTCTTGGGACTTTCCCATTCCAACCATGGCCTAGATCTTAATGAGGGTCCACCTTAACACCTTCATGAGAAAAAATATAGGCCCAAGTATTCCACTTCATATACCCCAAACAGCTTTGAAGGATTAACATATAGTTTGATGTTTTCTCTAAGAATTTTAAGATTGTATTGACATGATTGTAAATGCTTCTCCCATGAGTTGTTGTAGATGAGGATATCATCAAAAAATACTAAGACAAACTTCCTTAGGAATGGTCTAAATACTGAATTCATCAAGACTCTGAAATGTGGAGGGAGCATTGATAAGACTTAATGCCATCACTAGGAATTCATGATACCCTTGATGAGTTGTGAAGGTTGTCTTATGCATATCTTCTTTCTTTACTCTAATTTGGTGATACCTAGAACACAGATCTAGTTTTGTAAAAAAAATTGCACCATGAAACTCATCTAATAAATCATTAATGACAAGAATATAGAAACTTATCTTTGATAGTGTACTTGTTGAGCTCTCGGTAGTCTAGACACATGCACCATCTTCCATCCTTACGGTGCACCATCACCACTGGGAGCAGAATAAGCACTTTGACTAGTGATGAATAATACCCATTTCCAACATTTCCTCCACCATCTTCTCGATCTCACTCTTTTACCACATATGGGTATCTATAAGGACTGACTCTGGGGGGTTGACTTCTTGGAATCAAATTGAATGGCATGATCATGCTCTCTTTTCAGGAGGTAATCCTCTAGGAATCCTTGAAAACAACTACATGTTGATCAATAACCTTATGAAGATCAGGATGCAATACCTTCATTTGCGATTGGACTTCTATAGAGAATCATCGTGCTACAAAACATTCAGACCCCTTTTTAAGAATCTTATGCATTTGGTGAGAAATCACCACTATGAGGATCTTTAGCCTGTAGTCCTTGAATTTCAAACTATTTACCCTCAGAATGAAAGCGCATGAACAACTCCTAGAAGTTTATCTATATGGTGCTTAAAGTTTTGAGCCACTGAACACCTAAGACAATATCAGCTCCACCTCCTGGGAATAACAAACATAATAGATTCCAATGTGTAGTCACCCATCATAAGTTTGATTTTATGGCATTTACCTGAACATTGGACTGTGCTACCATCTGCAATCATTACTTGAAAGTTAGGTGTTGGGTAGATGAAACAATTTAGTCTTGCTGCCAACTTATGATTGATGAAATCTATGTGTGCACCCCTGAATCAATCAATATTGTTACCTTCTGCTTCTTAAGACAACCCACAACTTGAAGGGTTTGTGGAGTACTAATACCTGATAGAGCATGACATGAAATAGTGGGTTGAGGATCTCCAGATTATTCCTCTAATTTTTCCACTTCCTCTGTTGATGCTGCCTCATATTCTTCTTCATCACCAGATCCTTCTTTGTAGAATTTTTTTTTCTCAGAACATTTATGATTTGGTCCATATTTTCTATCACAGTTAAATCATAACCCTTTGGCTCTTTTTTCTTCAATTTGTTGAGGTGTCAACCGAATTGGCCGAGGGTAAGAAGGAGACAAGGTGTTGCGATCTTTTATGCTAGAAAAGGACTGCCTTCTACTGAAAAGAAATTTTTCCTCTACTCGATATGCCATGATAATAGAATCAGCAACCTTGAGTGGGTTAAACATGCAGACCTCATGCTCAATGCAATCCTTAAGACCCCCCAGAAATAGGTCATTCAAATACTCTTCTGTAATATCCTCCACACGTAAGGACAAAGTTTGGAATCAATGGACATACTCCTTAACTGAACCCATATGGGGTAACTTTGTTAATTGGCTGAAGTAATTATCAGAAACACTATAACTATAGTGTAATTGAAGCTCTTCAATGAAAACTATCCAGGTGACATTTAGGCCATTCTTATACATTTGAGAACATAACCAATGATACCAAACAAATTGATCAGGTTCTAGGTATAAGGATGCCATAGTTACCTTTTTCCCTCTTGGGATCTGATGGAGATCAAAGAAATTTTCCATTTGGGTAATCCAATTGAGTGGATCCTTTCCATAAAATTTATGCATTTCAACTTTTGGAATCATGCCCCTCTATTGGTGAGAAGATCCACTTGAATGATTAAAGGATCCTCCCTGATTAGAGTGATTTGGATCTGTGTGACCATTTCTAGTGGAACCCATATGACTGGCATTGGAAGTTGTATTTGAAATAGCATGCAACAACTCCTGCTGCATTGCATGAAAATCCTTTTGAATCTCACTCCTAAGGCTACCTTTCAGTTGATGAAACTCAACATTAAGGTCATCCTTTTTTTTTGGATTGAGGGTAAATTGAGGGTGTTTGAAAGGACACACATCCTTGTACAATTGAGGATTTTTCTTGAGAGGAACCACAACCTGGTTACAATGAAGGGGACCATTATTTAGGAACCCAATTGGAGCAACCAAGAAACCATAGTGAAGATGCAGCGACCAACAAAAACAACCACAATGAGTGGGCCAACTATCAGTGAATGGAGAAAGAGGAATGGCCACCAACAATAGCAGCAAGAGGAGCAACCACTAGAATCAGCAGCAAGTGGAACAACCACCAGTGACAACAATGAGAGCATCAACAGTGAGTGGAGCAGCCACCAACGTTAGTAGCGAAAGGAGAAGCAAGCATAGACAACGATAGGAGCAACCAACAACGTCAACAGTGAGAGGAGAGCCACCAACGTCAACAGTGAGGAGAAACCACCAATGTCAGCACGAGTAGAGAAGCCGCCTCCAGCGGTGAAACCACCTCCAAGGAGGATCGTGCCTTAAGGGGATTTGAACTTGGGTGGGTAAGCACACATCCATGTGACTTGACCGCACCACTCCCACCCCATCGGCTTAAGGTCATCCTTACTCACCATATTGTTTACCCTTTCCTAAAGTTGGATGATCACCTTAGATACTCCTGAACTAGTAGACTCTGATGTAATATCTTCCTTATTTGTGGTCATTCCTTGAGTTTCTTGTCCTTTTCCTTGGCCTCGGGTAGATCTACCAGCCATGACGAAGGGTTTGGGCCTAGGGGTAGACTTAATAGGGCATAATTTTAGGGTTTAGGGTTTCGTAATTTTTTTGGCTGAATATAGGAATTCATAAAAAAGAAACCCTAGCTAGTTTCTTGAGGGGTTTATGAAAATATAAGAAATTTGAAAAATTTCCAAAAATTACGCCCTAGGGATCCAAATTATGAATAAATATAGAACCATAATAACTTCTGTAAAACAAGTCAAAACATATTGAAATTTGGAGAGAAGCTTACTTGAATTATTTCGCCACACCACAAAAAAATTGCAGAAATATTTGCAACCAATCTTGAGATATAGCCGAACCTTGAGAATTAGGGTTTGACGTCGTCCTAGCCGAGATCAAGCTCTGATACCACTTGTAATGAAATTACTTGATTAATTATGATTATCACTAGCAATAGAACACCAAATAACACAATATTGCAAATAAATTCTCTCAATATGAAAGTATAATAGCTTGTCCACTTCGAGGGGGAAACCTCCAAAACATATAATAAGACTCAAATACTCAACATAATGATCATCCACTACCTATAACCCCTATTTATAATATTCCTATGATATGGCCATCAAAAAGGCCAACCAACCAATGATAATAGATCCTATATGAAAGAGATACATCATGATAAGAAGTTATGATAGCCACAAGTCGACTATATCCATCCCATGTAAGATATATAATTAAGGGTGTAACATGCCCCTCCCCTTCAAAGCAACATTGTCCCCAATGTTGGGAAGCCCTAGATGTTGCTGTATGAATGCTTCATCTTTCCATGATGCATCCTCAATATTCATATTCTTTCACTTGATTAGGTACTCGGTAATGACTCTGGTCCTCAGTTTTTTGGTGCGTGTCTGAAGAATGCCTTCAGGTATCAATATGACCCTTCCTTCCTCATCCAATTCCAGAAGCACTGATTGGGTGGAAATGTGCCACCAAATAAATTTTTTTAAGCAAGAAACATGGAAGACTAGATGTATTCTACTTCATGGAGGGAGCTTTAGCTTATATGCCACACTACCAATTTTATGCAAAACTCGGTAAGGACCATAGTATTTAGGAGCAAGCTTATTATCCTTTTGCTGTTGTTTTAAGGATAATTGCTTATATGGCTGTAACCTTACAAAAAAAAGTCTCCCTCTTCAAAGTGTCACTCACTTCTATGTTGATCAACCTGTTACTTCATACGGTTTTGTGCCCGTGCCAAATTTTCTCTAAGACTAAAGAGTACCTCATTCTGATGCTGAATGTGATATTCGACTGCTCTCACCTTTGGTTTGACCTCTAAGTTAGATATGAGTGATGAAGGATGGTAACCATAAAGTGCCAAAAATGGAGACATTTTGGAGGAGGTATGAAATGAAGTATTGTACCACCATTCTGCCAGTGGCAACCATTGCACCCAACATTCTTGTTTATCTAAAGTAAAACATCGAAGATATCCCTCTAAACATTTATTTACCACCTCAGTTTGCTCATCTGATTGGGGATGATAAGAGGAACTCTGGGCTAGTTGGGTACCTAGAAAAGAGAACAAATAAGTCCAAAAGTTCCTTGTAAATATTGGATCACAATGACTTACTATAATTTTTGGCATGCCATGGAGATTTTGAACCGTATCCATAAAAGAGATGGCAACTGTACTAGCTGTGAAAGGATGAGCCATGGAACAAAAATGAGCATATTTGGTAAGTTTGTCTACCACGACCATGATGAAACTTTTCCCTTTAGGTAATCCTGTGATGAAATCCATTGACACCTCTTCCCATCTCTCACTAGGAATAGACAGAGGTTGGAGAAGACCAGGTGTCTTAATGGTCTCGCCCTTATTTTTTTGGCAAACCAAACATTCTGCCACAAATTTTTGAACATCTCCTGTCAACCCCTCCCAAAATAAATCCTTCTTAACTCTATGATATGTTTTTAGGACCCCAACATGGCCACCTATTGGAGAAGAAGGTAGCTTTGAAAGAACATGGTGTTTAGGTGTAGAGTTCTTACATAGATATAACCGATCTTTATACCACAATGTATCCCCCTTCCATATAAATTGAGCTGATATGGATGGATCTACTTGGATATTTTGAATGAGAGTATGTGTGTTTGCATATTTCTTCCATTCTTCACGTGCTTGATCTACCCAATCTGCATTTAGTATAGATATGGCACATAACAATGCTTCAACAAACTCATCCCTCCTAGACAGAGCATCAACGACCAAATTTTCCTTTCCTTTCTTATAAACATTCTCAAAGTCATATCCCAACATCTTAGTGACCAATTTTTGTTGTTCTTCTAAAGATAGACATTGCTCTAAGAAATATTTCAAAATATCATGATCAGTTTTTACCTTAAAATGTCTACCCATCAAGTATGGTCTCCATTGTTTGGCTTCATGTAGTATTGCCATCATTTACTTTTCATATGTGGGATTTAAAAAATTCTTTCCTTTTAGCTGTCAGCTCTCAAAAGAAATGGGGTGTCCTTCTTGCATTAGTACTGCTTTGATTCCATTTCCTGAAGCATCGCACTCAACTACGAAAGTTTTGGAGAAATCTAGGATTGCCAATACTGGAGTGGTGCACATATCTGCCTTCAATTTTTCAAATTCCCTAAATGCTTCCTCATTCCACTGAAAGGAGTCCTTCTTCAATAATTTTGTGAGTGGTGTTGCTATACTGCCATAGTTTTTGAAAAATATATGATAATACCCTGTGAGACCTAAGAAACCTCGTAATTGTTTGAGGGTTCTTAGGGTTTCCCATTCCACCATGGCCTTGATCTTGTGACAGTCCACCTTAACACCTTCATGAGAAACAATATGGCCCAAGTATTTCACTTCCTGTACCCCAAAAGAACACTTCGAAGTCTTGGCATAAAGTTGATGTTTCTCTAAGACTTCTAAGACAATATTGACGTGATGTAACTGTTTCTCCCATGATTTGCTGTAGATGAGTATATCATTGAAAAATACTAAGACAAACTTTCTTAGGAATGGTCTAAATACTAAATTCGTCAAGCTTTGGAATGTGGATGGAGCATTGGTAAGACCAAATGGCATCACTAGGAATTCATAATGGCCTTGATGAGTTCTGAAAGCTATCTTATGAATATCTTCTTGCTTGACTCTAATTTGGTGATACCCAGAACACAGATCTAGTTTTGTAAAATAAATGGCACCATGCAACTCATCTAATAAATCATCAATGACAGGAATAAGAAAATTATCTTTGATAGTGAACTTGTTAAGCTCTCTATAATCTAGACACATGCGCCATCTTCTATCCTTGCGACCCACCATCACCATGGGAGTACAATAGGCACTCTTACTGTGACGAATAATACCCATTTCCAACATTTCCTCCACCATCTTCTTGATCTCACTCTTTTGCACATATGGATATCTCTAAGGCCTGATGTTGGGGGGTTGGTTCCTAGAATCAACTAAATATCATGATGATGCTCTCTTTCAGGTGGCAATCCTCTTGGTTCCTTGAAGACAACTACATGTTGATTACTAACCTTTTGAAGATCAGGATGCAATACCTTCATTTGTGGTTGGACTTCGATAGAGAATAATCGTGCTACAAAAACTTCAGATACCCTTTTAAGAATCTTATGCATTTGGTGAGAACTCACCACTAGAGGATCTTTAGCTTGTAGACCTCGAAGTTCAAATTTTTTACCCTCAGAATGAAAGTGCATGAACAATTCCTGGAAATTTATCTCTATGGTGCCCAAAGTAGTGAGCCACTGAACACCTAAGACAATATCAGCTCCACCCATGGGAATAACAAACATCGTAGATTCCAATGTGTAATCACCCATCATGATTTTGACTTTATGGCATTTACCTAAACATTGGACTGTGCCACCATCTGCAATCATTACTTGAAATTTAGGTGTTGGGTAGATGAAACAATTTAGTCTTGCTGCCAACTTATGATTGATGAAATTATGTGTGCTCCCTGAATCAATCAAGACTGTTACCTTCTGCTTCTTAAGATAACCCACAACTTGAAGGGTTTGTGGATTACTAATACCTGATAGAGCATGACATGAAATAGTGGGCTGAGGATCTCCAGATTCTTCCTCTAATTTTTCCACTTCCTCTATTGATGCTACCTCATATTCTTCCTCATCACCAGATCCTTCAATGTAGAATTTTTTTTCTCAGAGCATTTATGATTTGGTCCATGTTTGCTATCACAGTTAAATCGTAACCCTTTGGCTCTTTTTTCTTCAATTCGTTGAGGTGTCAATTGAATTAGCCGAGGGTAAGAAGGAGACAAGGTGTTTCGATATTTTATGCTAGAAAAGGACTACCTTCTACTGGAAATAAATTTTTCCTCTACTCGACGTGCCATGATAATAGAATCAATAACCTTGAGTGGGTTAAACATGTGTACCTCATGCTCAATGTGGTCCTTAAGACCCCCCAGAAATAGGTCATTCAAATATTCTTCTATAATATCCTCCACACACAAGGACAAAGTTTGGAATTGATGGACATACTCTTTAACTGAACCAGTTTGGCGTAACTTTACTAATTGGCTGAAGTAATTATCAGAAACACTAGAACTATAGTGTAATTGAAGCTCTTCAATGAAAACTGTCTAGGTGACATTTAGGTCATTCTTCTGCCTTTGAGCACATAACCAACGATACCAAACAAATTGATCAGGTTCTAGGTATAAGGATGCCACATTTACCTTTTGCCCTCCTGGGATATGATGGAGATCAAATAAATTTTCCATTTGGGTAATCCAATTGAGTGGATCCTTTAAATCGAATTTACGCATTTCAAATTTTGGAATCATGCCCCTCCATTGGTGAGAAGATCCACTTGAATGATTAAAGTATCCTCCCCGATTGGAGTGATTTGGATCTGTGTGACCATTTCTAGTGGAACCCATATGAATGGCATTGTAAGTTGTATTTGAAATAGCATGCAACAAATCCTACTGCATTACATGAAAATCCTTCTAAATCTCACTCTTAAGGCTACCTTTCAGTTGATGAAGCTCAACATTAAGGTCATCCTTACCATATTGTTTACCCTTTCCTGAAGTTGGATGACCACCTCAGATACTCCCGAACCCGTAGACTTTGAAGAAATATCTTCATTATTTGGGGTCATTCCTAGAGTTGCTTGTCCTTTTCCTTGGCCTCGGGTAGATCTACTAGCCATGACGAAGGGTTTGGGCCTAGGGGTATACTTAATAGGGCATAATTTTAGGGTTTAGGGTTTCGTAAATTTTTTGGCCGAATATAGGAATTTATAAAAAAGAAACCCTAGCTAGTTTCTTGAGACGTTTTCGAAAATATAAGAAATTTGAAAATTTTCCAAAAATTACGCCCTAGGGAGCTAAATTATGAATAAATATAGAACCGTAATAAATTCTGCAAAACAAGTCAAAACATATTGAAATTTTGAGAGAAGCTTACTTGACTTATTTTGCCACACCAAATTTAGTTTTGCAGAAATATTCGCTACCAATCTTGAGATATATTCGAACCTTCAAAATTAGGGTTTGACATCATTCTGGCCGAGATCAAGCTCTTATACCACTTGTAATGAAATTACTTGATTAATTATGATTATCACCAGCAATAGAACACCAAATAACATAATATTGCATATAAATTCTCTCAATATGAAAGTATAATAGCTTGGCCACTTTGAGGGGGCAACCTCCAAAACATATAATAAGACTCAAATACTCAACATAATGATCATCCACTACGTATAACCCCTATTTATAATATTCCTATGATATGGCCATCAACAAGGCCGACCAACCAATGATAATAGATAATACATGAAAGATATACATCATGATAAGAAGTTATGATAGCCACAAGTCGGCTATATCCATCCCATGTAAGATATATAATTAAGGGTGTAACATTTTTCATCTCTTTATTTCATTATTTACAGTTTCAAATTTATTTTACATTACATCTTTACATTTGAGTTAAATATGAATGATCTATCATGAACATTGATAATAGTTTGTGTTTCAGGTTTCATCATAGAGAATGTCAACACAAATATAATAGGATATTGCAAAACAAACAATGAGAAAAGAAAAAGTGTGTCTACACACTCAAGTATGTTTTCCTTTAAACATGTGAGTAAAATTTAGAGACTTTAATTTGGTAATTCTACTCGTTGACACCATTTTTCTCGACATGTCTCTCTTTTCCAAGTAAATGCACTCTACTCTTCTCATTTGGTACATCTCTAGGTATCTTGTGTAGCTTGCTTGATCATACATACTCATCTTTCAATAGTTTATGAGAATGGAAAGCGTTAAAAACAGTAAGAAACCTGACATGTTAACTTCTAAACTTCACAAATTGTAAATTATCAATCAAAGGTTAAAAACATACAGTAGGGGCACAGACATATGTATGGTCATGATCCTAGTGTATGATTTTCAAATTGTTCTCTTCAGTTCCAAATTCCTATTGTACATTATCCTTTAGGTCATTTACTCCTCAGTCAACCTTTATAACTTAAATCACCTTGAGAAGAATATATAAGTAATTAAAACTCACCTAATTTGTAACCTAGTAATTTTATGGACTCTTATTATAAAATCTACCGCAAAAGAAACCCATTACTCCCTACACTTTTAAAATATATCTACACATTCATTGGGTTATCTCTATTTATTGTTCCCACTAGGTTTAGGGAACTATTTCCCACATTTGCAAGAAATCAAAGTCTCTCACTCAAGTAGATTGAAAATAGAGAAACTCAAGTCAAGCATTGTCTAGAGATTAAGGTCAAATATTATTGCACTGCAACTAGATATCATATAGTAGCTTAAGAAAAATGTGTGGTTTGAGGCCTCTTTAGAGTAGTGTCAATGTCAAATGTACACGAGGGCACCCACAACCTAAATAATTTTTGTTTTGTAAGACTTTATCCATGGTTAGGGATTTGAAATATTGAACACACTATTCAAATTCCATGGTAGCATGACAGACAATGACAGAAAGAGAGTGAAAAAAAGAATCAAACAAGTGAAAATCCTAGAATGTCACATAAAAATATTCTGAGCATGTGAAATTTTTTACATAGGGTTCTAAACTGTATAGATGTTCCTGCCCTTATTGTACTTTCCTAACCCAAAATATTCTCAAGTCACAGTTTAAATTTTAAAGTATTCCTTTGTCCATATAGTATTGTTTCAGCATCCAGATCACTCATATTTTCCCAGAATCACCTATAATAAGCTAAGTGCACTAAATCCCATTTTTGAGTTTGTATTATATCACGTGTATTTGTTACAATTATTAAGGTATTCTAATGATATTGAATTGTTAATGTTAAAAGTTAATTAATTAGAATGACCACCTATAACATTTATTTCATTCCTTGTTTGATTATAGAGTAAAAACCCAATTCAAACCTAAAAAGGTTCAAAATGGATATATATATATATATATATATATATATATATATATATATATATATATATATATATTATATATCATGTGCAATAGATAAAATCCTTAAACCAATGCACTCTCTCTGATGTCTACATTATTCTACTCCTCTTTTTATTTGTATGCTGCTACAAAGCATATATTTCTTCCCCTCAAAGATAAATTGTTAAACCCAAGTCACACAAGAAAAAGAAAAAATAACTATTTCTCATAAAACAATACGTTATCTCCTAAGAAGGAATTCAAAAGTGGGTACTTAAAATAAGATTCAAAATTAAATTAAAATAGTCAAAGGTATGGGCCCAACATTATAATTTTAACAAGTGACAACTCACATCAGTTGGTATATTGTATATGAGTCTACTCAACTATTTTCGAGTAAAAAAATTTAATAATAAAGAAAGGAAATTATTCCAAAAATCACCTTTTTACATTATATGAAAATATTAATGGAAATGATTTTTCAAGAGAGTGGGTTAGGTGTTTTTATCCATTCTCATTAAATGTTTTAAAAATCTCTACAATAACGTGTTTACTTGTGAATTACGTAAAGTTAAAGTAAAAAATAATATAAAAATTGAGGGAGTGGTGGAAGAGAGTCTATATACTCTATCATATTTTTATTATATTAAAATAATCTTTCCAAAAAAGTTAAAATTTAGAGTGAAATGTTGTGTAAGACGTTAAGAGATGAGTAATAGAATGTAGTTGGGAAGATTGAATTATTCATTTCCATTTGAATATAGCTCAAATTTTTAGCATCTTTCTTCCTATTTTCTTTTAACTAGTTCTTTTGTGCTTGTGTAAGCACATTAAACACAGTATGATCAATTACCTCTATTTATCCTCCTTCAACTAACTCCCATGACTCTTGAGAGAAAAATATTATCTTCATTTTGATGCATAAAATATCATAATTTCTTACATCAAACATGGATGGCTATTTTCATTAGTTGTTATACTAGTAGTCATGATGAAACACACCAAAAAGATAAAGTATCTAATCCCAATCTATTGGAAATCAAGAGACTTGTGTGTGTGTGTGTGTGTGTGTGTGTGTGTGTGTGTGTGTGTGTGTGTGTGTGTGTTTTACCAAAATAAGGTGCAAACAAAGTCTACCCTGATTTATAAAATAGGGGAATATCTAGAAAACAAAATATTATCACATAAATATTAAAGATTTTAAAATAACAATAATACTTAGAAAGAAAAACACATTTATATTGATAATAAACATTCAATAGATTACAAAATCATGTTGGATTTTTCTTCCTTTTAGCTATTACTATATACTTTTAATTATTGTTGCTTTGTTCTTCCATCCTCCACTTCTCTATTTTCGTTCATTGCTGTATTTTGGAATGTACTTTTTCTCAAATTGTTTCCACTCTTATTTTATGTGTTCTCCATCCTTTTATTTTTATGTGTTCATTGCTCTCCATATTTATGCATATGCTTTTTTGTTGAGTATATTATTTTTAGTAATTGTTGTTTAATATTTCTCTTCATGTTTCTTTCATTTGGCGATAAAGTTTTAAAAATGAGTGTCATAATTTAAGATTGAAACTTCATTCTTTCCCGCATTAAATTTATGAAAACAACTGGCAGTAAAAATAATCAAAAGAAGATTTGCATCTAATAAAAATTAGAATCTTAAATGTTGTAGGTAAAGATTATATTTTAACAACTAAAACTTTTAATCATATAAGATGAAAGATAAACATATTGGACTAAATAATTTCTCCACCTATCACCGCCCATATAAAAGGGTCATCCATTTACCACAACCCATCAAATAAAATAAAAAAAGCATATATGAGTCATCCATTGACCACTTCCCATAAAAAATGCAAAAAAAAACATATCTCTATGTCTAGAATGTATTTTTTATTATTAAATATTATTGAAGCCTTCTATAAAGAAAGGCAATTGTAATCAATTTGATATAGATATATAAATTGTTTTGAGATTTCAGATATGAAGATACTTTAGTAATAGAGGAGTTTTATGAATTTTGTATCATTATTAGTCTCAAGATTTTAATTGTTTGGTTTTCAATATCATTCTAGATCTGTGTGTCTAGTGTTGTGCTCTTTCAAATTAGTATTATAGTGAGACATATTCAGTCAATTGCATTATCAGGAAGGAAGAAAGATGCTACTAAAAAGGAAAAATAACAACAAACAAGTGAAGATATCAACGTTATTTTAGACCACTTTATGAGATTTATTTTAATTATTATCTCTAATTTATGGTTGAAGATCGTGCATTGAAAAGATATTGCTTCTTGCAGATCATTGTAGAAGATCATGGCAACAAGTGACAACATTGAACAACCTCAACTTTTGATTTTTACGGGTAAGAATTATGATTTTGGGTCTATCAAGATGAAAACCTTATTTTCTTCTCATGAAGTATGTGATATTTTTAGAAAATGGTTTTGTACAATCCCTAGATCAAGCAACTTATCATTTCTCAACACAAGCTGAAAAGGACCTACTTAGAGAAAAGAAGAAAAAAAGATGTAAAATCTCTATTTTTAATTCAACAAGATGTCGATAAATATATTTTACCTAGAATTTCTATGACAACTATATCTAAGAGGGCATGGAAAATATTAGAAACTTCATATCAGGGATCAACCAATGTGAAAATAGCCAAGTTACACACTCTTAGGAGAATTTTTAAAAGTTTACAAATGGAAGAATTAAAGTTTGTAGACCAATTCTTTAGTCATGTTATGTATATAGTTATTCAAATGAGATTACATGGAGAGGACACTAATACATGGGGCCCTATTTTGAGAAAAAAATTGAAGACAAAATTTTACGTTTTTCTCTAACTTATTTTATCTTTTTAATTTTAATAATAAGTTAACTTTTTAATTTACTAAATAGGGGGATAATTGAGGGAAAGCTGAATTGGAGGAAAATTGAGGGAAACCTAAATTAGGGGAAAATTTTGGGACTTTCTTGATCATTCTAGGTGGTTAGTTATTGTCAGGATAGGGGATTATATTTGGCTAAGACTAGATCTCTTGGCTTCCTCCTGTGAGCTCGCTAGGGTATTCTATAGAGGGACATATATTGTTTCAGTTGTAGCAAGGATGGTTACAAATTTTGCGGTTTTGAGGGTAGCAGAGCCACCTCTTCATCCTGAACCATGAAATACAATCCAACATTCTACTGAGTGTTAGGTTTTTAAGGATTGCAAAAATGCTTCAAACCCTATTCATGTAGATGGTGATTCGGTCCCAGATTCGGTTCTAGGCACCAGAGCCTCTTCAATCCCAAGAGATTCTTTTGTGGGTTATGGATTTGGTTCTCCTCCCAATCATGATGACTCTTTGGTTTTCTTTTAGTTTGTTGATATTTTGGTGACTTTCTCCAAGGAGTCCTCTTAGGTGGAAATCCCCAACCCTCTAAATTATGTCTTTGTAGCTTTTGGTATATTTTTATGAGGTGAATGTTATTCTTTTTTGTGTGGGATTTTACATATTTATCTTATATATTTTTGGATTATACGTGTATTTATTTTGTCCATGCCCTATGTTTTTTATCTTTATAAATGTGTTTTGAGTTATCTAGTTTGTGTTTTGGGGGATTTATTAGCTTTTATTTCTAAATATTTATGTTCTATTTGAGGGACCAAAACATCTAAAGAAAAGATAATCCAGATTTCATAATGCATGGAATTGTGAGCAGTAGCGTGTGAAGGCATCAAACTAACACAAGGAAGATGACAATAGATGCATCATCTTCATTAAAACGGTGAATTTCTCTATTCTTGTTTTTATATGGATCTTGATGGAGATGAGTTTAGGCTGGTCGTGTGTGTGGATTGTCAAATGTAACTAAGTTTAGGAGTTTTTTATTAAGTTTAATTTTCCCCTAAAATATAAGGGTTTTGATTCATCAATTAGGAAAATCCATAATATTTTCTTTATTTATATTTGGGTGGAGGACATTTATTTATGAATTTTACTTTTCACCTATAAAATTGTTGTCCTCTCAAAATTTTCCCTCTTTTGAAAGTCAGAAAATTGAAAATTTTGAGTTGACACCCTTCAGTGATGTTCTAGTGAAGTGAAAATTTGAAGAGATAGTAAAAATTCACATTTTTTGGAGTCATTTTGGTGATTTGCGGGTCTGTCAGACATTTTTGTCCCTGTTCCCCGATCGGCCGCATTCCCGCAAATCTTTAACTGTCAACTTTATCATAAAATTTTGGCATATTCGTCCTAAGTTCACCCGGACATCCTTTTCTATGGATCACCCGCATCGGGTCCTTCACTTTTTGGCCCATTTGTTCCTAAGTTCACCTAGACTTCCTTTTCCCCGATCACTCGCATCGCACGCATCAGGTCCTTCACGTAATTTTGTCCCATCTATCCCAAAAGTGTCTGTGCTTACGTTCGTGCATTTCTGGCATCGCCCACATTGTTGAATCACGTCTTCGTGACCTTCACGTTTCCGAGTCCTGGACCACTCGTGCCCATTTGGACCACATTCCCCGCATCGCCCGATCATCGTCTTCGCTTCCCTCATGTCCCAAATGTACCAAAGACCGTCTGGGCCAGTTTTCTCCACTTTTCCCACTTCTTATCTTTTTGAGTCGGTGCAAGATGAATTTAATGCACATTTAATGACCTTCTCTCTCCTAAATAGCTATTTAATGGGACTATCCTCTATGCATTTGTCACATTGCTCACTTGCCATCTCTTGCTCGAATCCTTGTAATTAAAGTCATTTGCTCGTGCCCCTGTATCCCGTTGCATTTTTCATTGCGAACTTGATCCTAGCAAGGTTTTTCCTCTGTGTATTGTCAAACATGAAGATCAAATTTAAAGGTCAGGAACATGTATCACCTCTCGAGACCTCTGTACCCGATATAGGAGATAGTGAGGTTCAACACCTGGATTTTGGAGATTTTTGGAATAGATTGACTTGCCCTAATCCTGCCCCCATGGAACAAATGATCAACGACAGCGGAATTGCTTATGCAGCTGGTTTTCCTATCTCTTTACAATGTACCAACACCATGCTCACCTACGGAGCCCATTTCAACTCGGATACCAAAGAACTTACTAATGTGCATGGGGAGTTGATTGAAAAACTGGATGTTGCCACCATTATTGGTCCCCTACGCATTCCAGAGACTGAAGACTCCATCATTCTCACTCTAGCTAGAACTCAGACCCTGTTCGAGAAAGACAATGAAAAATACAAGGTGAGAATAACAAAATCATGGTTGAAGAACCCTAAGAAAGAAATGTCCCATCTTTCCAAGGTATTATTTAGGGTTGATTTTAATGAAGAGCTATTTGATTTCATCATTTTCCTAGCCTGTGTCATGGGATTGCCCTCCACCAATGAATTTCACTTCTGGATGTGCCCTTTTATCAACATCATCTGTGAGGGCAAATAGAACATTAATTGGGCAGAAATTATTTGCATGAATTTGACTGAGTAATTGTCTAATGTACAACAGACTAAGAAGTTCTATATGACTTCTTATCTCATGTATACCCTAGCAGCATCCCATAAGTGGTTTGGTTTCACCTACATGGAGGGCCAGAAGGATGAGCCTATTTATGCATACTGCCCTCAATTTACCCTTGAAGCTAGCAATCACAATTTCAGAAGAGTTAATGATGCCTTCACCATGTATATGTAAGACTTTTGGAAGGTGATACTGCTAGGAGGTTTTCTGATGAAGCTATGAACTTGATAGCCAAGTATGGGGCTTTCTTCATTCAATTCAAGGAGGTTTTCATATATCAGGTTGGATGGCTATGAAAATACACCCCTCAAGCTCCCCATGTTTTGTAATGACAAGATGGATCTAGCTGAAGTATGCAGGAAATTGGATAAATTGCATAGAACCTACAGGGACAAGAAAATCACTGGTCTGCACTTCCCTATTTCTTTGGGAAATTATACATGTAAAACAACCTTGGATGCCCAAAATGTAGAAAGGGCTATTGCTCCCCTCACTGTCCACTTCTTTAGACCAAGGACTTGTTTTGATTTAAAGAATTTTATTGATCAAAACCTCTAGGATGATCTATCATCATAGGCCAGATACTGAGGATTACTGGGCTGATTGTGCAGATGATTTTGAAGCTATAGGTGGAGGCACTATGGCAGACTCTCTCTACAACAGATCAAAGATTTCAATCTCTATCAAGTCCTTGAAGGGCTCAAGGATGATGATGAGGACTTGCAATCTTTTGAATATGAGACATCAATCAAACACACTCCTTTAGAAGATCTGGATTGGTACAAGAAAGAGAGGGATGACTTGGTTGAGATTTTGGCCCCTGTCCTTATAAGAACCAAAGTTTGGTTTGACAGGAAGGTTCGTGAACTCAAGAAGAATCAGAGTGGATCTTCTTCCAGAGATACTTCAACACCTGGGAAGGAAGCACATACACCCAACACTGAGGTACCTGAGAAAACCCCTCCTCCTTCCTCAATTAAAGAGCCTGAATCATCTACTCCCTCTTCTTCTACTCAAGTATATCAAAAGAAGATCAAAGAGGTTAAACAAGAACCAATTGAGGAAGAACCTCTTCTAGAGCATTCAAGATTGCCTTCAGGGCTAGAGAACATTATTGTTCTTAGTGAAAGTGATGATGGTGAAGTACCAAATCCTTGCAGGAAGCTCTTGAAGTTACTGTAGAAAAGGAAAAGGAGGTGCCTAGCACTGAACCTCCTAGTTACCACAGACTCCTCTTATGCAAGAAGCTCTAGATGCTCCACTCACCTCTTTACTAGAGGAAACAGTGGTGAATACTTTAAGTGCCATGGGTTCACTTGCTCTTGGGCCTCTTGTTCCTTCTTCTCCTCTTCTTCTACTTTTTCATGGGTCCAACCCTTGGTTGATAGTAGGAAGAGAAAAGTCTTCTTCCCATTTGACAGGGCCAAGATTTTGATGTTGTAGCAGCTCTGTTAGGTACTGCTCCTCCTCCTCCAGTAAAGAGAGCTAAAACCACTTCAAGAATAGTGACAGATGCTCAGGGCCAAAAATTTCTAGAGGTTGCAAAGCCTAAGGTTGATAAGGCAGAGCAAGATCTACTAGCTTCCGATCTAGAGCTTTCTAGAATTCCAATGGGAGAATCTACTCCTGAGAGTGAGGTGCATAACCTCCAGGAAATGGTAACTAAGGTTATTGAAAGAGTGGAGAAGGGAAAGAAAACTATAGAACAGTTGGAAGAACAAAACCAAATTCTTTCCAACTTTATCAAGTCATTATTGGCCAAAGATAAGGTTTTGGATCCTGCTCCATTAGTTGCCCTTCCACCTCCCATGATTCTCAGTCAGGATGAAGTTCAGAGTATCAAGGACATACATAGGTATTCCACATATGGAAGGGATATGGAAGCCATGGTTGATGAAAAGACCATTGCAGGTTTAAACTTCATTAGAGAGGCCTTCAAAACTAATGAAAAAGTGGCCAACCTTCAGCAGAAACTCTCCTCCTCAATTATAACTATTGACAAAGAGCTGAACTTTGGAGTAGTTGTATCATAGATCTCTGTTTGAATGGGCCAGACTGATGAGAAGATATTGTTGGCCAGCAATATTTTTGAGGATGCCAAGGACAACTTGTCAAGGACATGGGTTTTTAGTGTTGAATGGAAAGTAAAAGTTTTGGAGGAAGCATTGGGAGAATTGAGAAAAAGTTGGCAGAAAGGAGAGTCTTTCAAGACTTGTGTTGCATCTTCCTTTAAAGATATTCATTTCCATCTTCATGATGAAACTTCAGGTGTTCCTTTCTCTCTTCAAGAGATCAAGACTCAGTTCAGAACATTTGTCAAAGAAGACCTGTTCAAAGAAGAGTTGATTACCAAAGAGAAGATAAAGGATATTTACTCTCTTCAATATGCCATTGATGAGGCTAATAAAGAATACATGGAGCATACCTAGTTTGAAAAAGATATGGAGAATTGTCTAGGCACTTGGTCTCACGCCACTTGCAACACAACAATCCCATGGTGTATGGAGATAGTTGAGGCATTAAAAAGATTCAGGCATCAGATTCTCAAATCAGTGGGCCCTCCTCAGCCATAAGTGGATGTTTTCTCTTCTAGTTTCTCATTTTCTTCTTCTTTTCCTAGAATTGAGCCCATTGTAAATTAATTAAGGACATTGTATTGTGCACTTCCTTTATTAATATTTTAGTTAAAAGAAACGGTTACCAAGTGTAACCAATTTGTAAGCTATATAATGAGCTCTCCACGCCATTTCTAGGGGCTAGGAACTCTGGTTATTTTTGAAAGTGTAAAAGGGTTAAAAGCTATCAATACAAGAAGATTTCTCTTTCTATTTCTATCTATGCTTATTCCTTCCTTTCTATCTGTTAAAGTTATTGAATCATTAATCTATTTTTCATCAAGAAGCTTTGTATTCTTGTGGATGTCATCTCTGGAACTTTGTGTCTGTGAAATAACATCTTGTGGTCTTAATGCAAATGATTCTGTTCTATATGATTTCATTTTGGCATTTGTAAGGAATTATTTTGCTATCTATATTTCCCAAGAGTGCTATTTCTACCTTTTCCCATTTCTTAGTTCTTCTGTCCTTTTGTATTGATAATCTATTATATCAAACACTTTCATGATATCATAGTTCCTCTTTGAAACTAAACGTTGTACATTTGTAAATAGCTTTTTGCTTTCAATAAGGGAACCTCTCCCATTAAAGAGGAGGGAATTTCTGTCCCCTAACTGTTGCTTTCAATAAAGTCCTAATTTGACAACCAACAGTTTTTGGTGACTCCGCTGGGGATTCATTTTTGACGGATTCCAGTTTTGTGAACAATTTCTTGATCATTCTCTTATCTGGTGACTCTAAGATTTACCCACAGTAGGAGGGCTCTTGGGATTGAAGATTCTCAGTTTCAAATCCTTGAGCAACAAGGCTTTTCCTCTTCCTTCAACTGGGAGAAATAGAAGAGCCTGTTCTATAAGCACACCCCCTGTTGAAGATAGAACTCTTGGAAGTAGTATTCCTCAAGAGCAACTCAGCCCTAATCTCCATGTTTTGATTCTTGCTGGTGTTTTGGTTCCTTTTCAAGAAGTCTTTCCAAGGATGGTAGTTCCATTACCTTGGGGCCACCGTGTTGGGCCTCTTGCCCTTCCTCAGCCTTTGTATGAACTACCCAGGGGTAACAGGAATTTTTTTCCCCAAGTTCAGAGGTGCTGACAAAGTGCACCCAGATGAACATATTGTAGCCTTCATAGTTGCATGTGGAGTCCTTGGTGTTGAGCATGAAGATGTCTCAGTGAGGCTTTTTGTAGAGACTTTGCAAGATAATGCAGCAGATTGGTTCTATCACCTTCCTGTTGGGGCCATTACCAATTGGACCACCATGAGGACAAGATTTGAGAAACATTTTAAACCTGCAGAAGATGTGCATGCTCTGCTAGCCCAGATTTCTCAAATCAAGAAAGAACCACAAGAGCCTATGAGATAATTTGTGGCTAAGTTCAATAAGTTGATTAATAAGATCCCACAGGACACCCGACCTGTGGATCAGATTCAAAAATGTTTTTTTCCTAAACTGCCAATTACCTAAAGTAAGCTATGCATTGAGGAGAGCTAATCTTGCAACATTGGATGAGGACCAGAAGATTAGCCATTAGTGTTGAAGATGACCTGATCATGTCCGACAAGTTGAAAAGAGATCCTTCCAAGTCTAAAGCTTCTGTTTCCTCTTCTTCAAGCCCTGGAGCCAATGCAGATCCCTTAGTACAAAAAATGGCCAATGACCTCATTGCTATCAAGAAACAATTGGCTCAGCATGCTCCTTATCAAGATGTCCCAAGAAGGAATTTCCAACCCAAGAACTGTTTGCCCTCTTCTCAGACAAGGTTGGCAATCAAGGGACCACCCATCAAGGTCCCTATCAATGCAACTTGTGAAGTTGAGGAACCTGATGAAGAATTTGAAGAATCTAGAGAAGAGGTTGAGGAGGAATTGGAAGAACTTGATGGATCTCAAGATAATTTTCTCACTACTGAGGGCATTGATGAAGAAGATGATTATGATGAAATAGTGGCAGAGATGAATAGTGAGTCATACACTGTTATGACCCAAGAACAAACCAATAAGAAGGAAAAAGTGATACAACCCATTAGGAAATCTAAGGAGTATTCCACAACTATCCCAGTGGTGGCAAGAAGAGGATCTCCTGTTCCCACCACTTCCATGCAAAAGGTTAGTACTGATAATTCTCCTCCTATTTCTACTTCTAAAACTTCTTTTTCTCCAGCCTCAAAACCTGATAATCTTAAAATTCCTAGTGATGATTCCCCATCCACCTCTAGATCTTTTGATATCATTGACCATCTTAAGAAGACAAAAATCCAAATTTCAGAGGATGAGTATTATCAAACCCACCCAAAAGCTTTTGCCAAAACGGTCCAATTTTCCAATTCCCATTCCAAAACTACCTCTAAAGGCATTTTACCTACTCCATCTTCCGCACCCCAACCAAATCTCATGGCTGGAGTCACCTCACCTAATGAGAAAATCAAACCATTTTATGTGACTCTCCTTATAGCAGGCCATAAACTTAGCAACTGTGTCTTAGATTCAGAAGCATCAGATAATGTAATGCCTACCAAAGTGGCTCATGCTTTAGGTCTCACCCTCACACACACTATTGGTTCATGTTATTCTATAGAGAGTAGGGAGGTGCCTTTGGTGGGGAGAATTAAAGATGCACATGTAGAATTTGCTACCTTACCTAAGAAAAAGGTTTTAGCTACTATTCTGGTAGCTGATATTCCTCCTTCATACGGTATGTTGTTAATTAGGAATTTCTGTAAGGATGTGGGAGGAGAGATTCAAATGGATTGGTCACATGCCCTTATACCAGTCAATGGAAGGATGAGGAAGCTATTACCTAAAAAGAAATCTGAATATATTGTGCAAAAAATGGATGAACCCAAAGCACAAATACTTTATGAAGAAATTGGACATGGAAACTATATGATTATGTCCCAGGATGAGGTTGAGTGTCCCAAAGAAGTACTTCATCATCCTAATGGCGTTTGGAATTTGGAATTTTATGGAAGTTTCTCCTCAGTTGGTTCTGGGGTTGGTGTTGTTTTAATATCTCATGAGGGAAAAATTCATCCTCTCTCATTCAAGCTATAGTTTGAGAATACCAATAATACAACAGAGTATGAAGCCCTCATCCTTGGGCTTAATGTGGCAAAATAAAAAGGTGTGAAGAATCTTCTGACTCAAGGAGATGCAAGACTAGTTGTTAAACAAGTCAGAGACCTTTTTCAAGTAAAGAATAAAAGATTGAAGCATTAAAAAAATCTGGCTTGGGATTCTATTGAATTTCTTGATTCCTTCTCCATCGAAGCGGTGCCAAGAGAAAAGAACACCAAGGATGATTCCCTAGCTGTTTCAGGCTCATTGCTAATACCTCACCCTGATTTCGCTCATGATAAATTCACCATGGAAATGATCCATAGACCAAGTGTGCTTGATAATGCAAGTAATTGGAAAGTTTTCAATGATGATCAAAATTTTATTTCTTTCTTGGAGCTGAGGGATAACTTTGAACAATTTTACTTCGAAGGAAGTGACAATTTTCCTCATGAGAGTGTATCTTCCAATGAGGAGGGTGTCAAAGAGGAGACAGATCAAGATGGGTGCATCAAACTGAAAGGTAACAAGATTCCTAAAGGGCTGGTGAGTTTGGAGGAATTACTTGATAAACATGATAGGTATGTCAAGTCTAAAGATTCTAAAGGAGCGCAACAATCTATTGAATATGACAAGATTAATATTGGGAGCTCTACTGACCCCGAAATGGTGAACATTGGGAAATGTTTCTCACAGGAGGAAAAGAGGAAGGTAGTAAGTCTTTTGAAGAAATACGCTGATGTTGTTACCTATTCCTATGATGATCTAAAAGCTTTTCAGCCAAAATAAATGCATCATTTCATTCCTCTCAAACCTGGGATTAAACCCTTCAAGTAAAAGAAAAGGTTAGAATAATCCAAAGATTGCTGATACTATTTTTCAGGAGATATAAAAATTGTTGAAAGCCAAAATTATCTTCCCCATTCACCATTTGACATGGATTGCAAACATTGTACTTGTTAGAAAGAAAAATGGTGAGATTCAGATCTATGTTGATTTCAAGAATCTGAATCAGGCTTCTTTAAAGGAAAACTATCCTCTACCCATGATGGACCAAGTATTGCAAGTTGTTATAGGTTCTGAAATGTTGTCCATGTTTGATGGTTTCTCAGGGTATAACCAAGTGGAAGTTAACACTGTAGATCAGCAAAAGACTACCTTTACCACCCCCTGTGGTACTTTCACTTATAAAAGAATGCCCTTTAGACTCATCAATGCTGGTGCCACCTTTCAAAGGGCTATGGACTTGGATTTTGGGAGCCTAAAAGGAAAATGTGTTGTTGTGTATCTAGACGATCTGACTGTATTTTCAAAAACTAGAGTGAATCATTTTCAACATATGGAAACAGTTCTCTTGAAGTGCAGAGAACATGGGGTATCTTTGAATCCCAAGAAATCTATCTTTTGTGTGATGAAGGGAGATTTTTTAGGACATGTTGTCTCTAAAGATGGAATCAAAATTGATCTTGAACGAGTTCAAACTATTTAGAAAATTCTTCTTCCCACCAGTAAAAAGGGAGTGCATTCTTTCTCTGGTAAGATCAATTTCCTGAGAAGGTTCATCCCTGATTTTATAGAGCTGACTTTGAACATTTCTCAAAAGATTAAAGGAAAATAGACGTTTGGTTGGTGCCCTGAAGGGAAAGAAGCATTTGAAGGTATTAAAAAGGCTATTGCTAGGACTCCTATCCTAGCATGTCCAGTTTTCGGTAAAGATTTTATCATCTATTGCTACGCCACAGAAAGCACCCTGGCTGGTGTATTGCCCAGAAAGATTTTGATGATCATGAACTCCCAATTATATTCATGAGATATATTCTTAAAAATCATGAATTAAAGTACACTATGATGGAGAAACATGCTTTTGTAGTAGTTAAAGCTGTTAAGCAGTTTCAATTTTATATCCTTAACTCTCACTCTGTGGTGCTTGTACTTGATACAACCATCAAGTCTATTCTTACACAACAAGAATTTGGAACTAAAAGAGGAAACTGGGTAACAAAGGTTCAGGAATATGATATTGACATCAGACCAACCAAACTAGTTCGGGGTAAAGGCTTGTGGTGAACTCATTTATGAAGGAGTTGGTCATGAGGTGCTTAAAGATGAGGTTGATTTTCCTATCGTTCTATTTCTCAGCCTCAACTGATGAATGGTATGCTGACATTGCTCATTTCCTCACTTATGGAAAGTGTCCCTCTCACTTAACTGCCAAGGAGAAGAGAGCTATCAAGCTAAGATTAACACAATACGTGTTGTGGGAAAATGCTTTGTTCAAACATGGAGTGGACGGAAGATTTTTGAAATGCGTTTGATAAAGAGCAATAGAATGAAGCTTTTCTTAGCCTTCCATGATCAAGCTTGTGGAGGTCACTTCTCATCTACTATTACTGCTCACAAGATTCTTCATGTTAGGTACTATTGGCCTACTTTATTTAAAGATGCATCAAAATGGGTTGATAAATGTGAAGCTTGTCAAAATTTTGTGGGAAGACCTAAGTTGGCTGCTTTGCCACTTAAACCAGTTGTGATTGAAGAACCCTTTCAACAGTGGGGTTTGGACTTCATTAGAACCCTCAACCCATCTTCAAGTGCAAGACATACTCATGTGCTGACTGCCATAGATTATTTCACTAAATGGGTAGAATCCATTCTAGTTAAGAGTACTACTTCTGAGGTGGTATGTAATTTTATCAAAGAAAACATCTTGGTAAGGTTTGGAGTGCCAAACAAGATTGTGACTAATAATGCTTCAAATTTCTCTTCTCCTGAAATGATGGTTTATGTTATGGATATGGCAATTCTCCTTTCTCACTCCTCAGATTACTATCCTCAAGGGAATGGACAAGCATAATCAACAAACAAGAATCTGGTGGCTATTGTAAGGAAACTAGTTAATGAATCTCAGAGAAATTGGCACAAGAATCTCTATGATGCTCTCTAGGTAGATAGGATTACACCTAAAAGAGCAATTGGGATGTCCCCTTTTCAGGTGGTATATGGTGTGGAAGCCCAACTACCGGTGATAGTAGAGGTTACCAGCTTTGTACTTAATGAAGGGCCATTGAAGACACTAGTTTCAAGGATTCTTTAGATAAAAGGATCATGTATCTTCACAAGTTGAATGAAGATAGGCTGCAAGTTGTTGATAGGATATCTTCCCACTAGCAGAAGGTGAAATATTTTTTTTGAAAAGAAGGCTAGATCTAGAGATTTCAAGGTTGGAGACATTGTTTTGCTATGGGATTAAAAGACATGAACCTCGAGGAAGCCATGGTAAGTTTGACTTTCTTTGGCTTATTCCTTTCAGAATCAGGCATTTTGTTGGCAAAAATTTCTTCTATCTTGATTACATGGATGGTTCCCTCCACTCCCACTTCCCTATAGTGGGTAGTACCTGAAATTGTTCAAGTCCTAGGTGAAAAGGAAGTCTCTTTGTATATTATGTACAACGTGTGTTTGCTTCTCCCTTTTTCTATTTGTGGTTTGTTTTTCCTTGCTTTTGTGTTGTTTTCTGTATTGATTTACCTTTTGACTCTACTGCCCATATGATTATGCACTGGTCTTCTTCCCCTTAAGTTTTTCTAGAGTTCTTATCTTGCCTCGTTCTCCTGATCTAGTCAAGTCATCCCTAGAAAGAGTTAGCTGTTGTCAGTGAAAATTTGAAGAGATAAAAATTCACATTTTTTGGAGTCATTTTGGTGATTTACGGGTCTGTCGGACATTTTTGTCCCTCATGTCCCAAGTACCGCTGGGTCCTTTGTTCCCCGATCGGCTGCATTCCCCGCAAATCTTTAACTATCGGCTTTATCGAAACTTTTTGGTCCATTTGTCCCAAGTTTTCTGAGACTTCCTTTTCCCTGATCGCCCACATCACCCGCATCGGGTCCTTCGCATACTTTTGGCCCAGTTGTTCAGAGTTCACCTGGACTTCCTTTTCCCTGATTGCCCACATCAGGTCCTTCACGTAATTTTTTCCCATCTATTCCAAAAGCGTCTGTGCCTTATATTCGTAGATTCCCCACATCACTCGCATCGGATGGATTGCGTCTTCGTATCCTTCACATTTCTGAGTCCCTAGACCGCCTGTGCCCATTTGGCCTGCATTCCCCGCATTGCCCACGTCAGCCAGATCGTGCCTTTGTGTCCCTCATGTTCCTAATGTACCAAAGACCGTTTGGGCCAGTTTTCTCTACTTTTTCCACTTCTTATCTTTTTGGGTCAGTGCAAGATGAATTTAATGCGCATTTAATGAACTTCTCTCTCCTAAACAACTATTTAATTAGACTATTCTCTATGCATTTGTCACATTGCTCACTTGTCATCTCTTGCTTGAATCCTTGCAATTAAAGTCATTTGCTTGAGCCATTGTATCCCGTTGCATTTTTCATTGCGAACTCGATCCTAACAAGGTTTTTCCTCTATGCATTGTCAACATGAAGATCAAATTTCAAGGTCAGGAACATGTATCACCTCTCGAGACCTCTGTACCCGATATAGGAGATAATGAGTTTTGACACCTAGATTTTGGAGATTTTTGGAATAGATTGACTTGACCTAATCCTACCCCCATGGCACAAATGATCAACAACAGTGGAATTGCTTATGCGGCTGGTTTTCCTATCTCTGTATAATGTGTCGACATCGTGCTCGCTTGCGGAGCCCATTTCAACTCGGATACCAAATAACTTACTAATGTGCACGGGGAGTTGATTGACAAACTAGATGCTACCTCCATTGTTCTGCCCTACATATTCTAGAGACCGAAGATTCCATCGTTCTCACTCTAGCTCAAGCTCAGACCCTATTTGAGCAAGACAATGAAAAATACAAGGCGAGAATAGCAAAATCATGGTTGAAGAACCCTAAGAAAGGAGTGTCCTGAATTTCCAAGGAATTATTTAGGGTTGATATTAATGAAGAGCTGTCTGATTTCATCATTTTGCTAGCCCATGTCATGGGATTTCCCTCCACCAATGAATTTCACTTCCAGATGTGCCCTTTTATCAACATCATTTGTGAGGGCAAATAGAACATTAATTGGGTAGAAATTATTTGCATGAGTTTGACTAAGCAATTATCTAATGTGTAACAAACTAAGAAGTTCTATATGACTTCTTACCTCATGTATACCCTAGCAGCATCCTCACAATGGTTTGGTTTCACCTACATGGAGGGCCAGAAGGATGAGCCTATTTATGCATACTACCCTCAATTTACCCTTAAAGCTAGCAATCACAATTTCAGAAGAGTCAATGATGCCTTCAGCATGTATATTGTAAGACTTTTGGAAGGTGATACTGCTAGGAGGTTTTTTTGATGAAGCTATGAACCTGATAGCCAAGTATGGGGCTTTCTTCATTCAATTAAGGAGGTTTTCATATATCAGGTTGGTTGGCTATGAAAATACACCCCTCAAGCTCCCCATGTTTTGTAATGACAAGATGGCTCTAGTTGAAGTATGCAGGCAACTGGATAAATTGCATAGAACCTGCAGGGACAAGAAAATCACTGGTCTGGACTTTCCTATTTCTTTGGGAAATTATACATGTAAAACAACCGCGGATGTCCAAAATGTAGAAAGGGCTATTGCTCCTCTCACTGTTCACTTCTTTAGGCTAAGGACTTGTTTTGATTTAAATAAATTTATTGATCAGAACCTCCAGATGATCTATCATCACAAGCCAGATACTGAGGATTACTGGGCTGATTGTGTAGATGATTTTGAAGCTAGGTGGAGGCACTATGGTAGACTCCCTCTATAATAGATCAAGGATTTCAACCTCTATCAAGTCCATGAAGGGCTCAAGGAGGATGATGAGGACTTGCAATCTTTTGAGTATGAGACATCAATCAAACACACTCCTATAGAAGATCTGGATTGGTACAAGAAAGAGAGGGCTGACTTGGCTGAGATTTTGGCCCCTGTCCTTATAAGAACTAAAGTTTGGTTTGAAAGGAAGGTTCGTGAACTCAAGAATAATTAGAGTGGATCTCCTTCCAGAAATACTTCAACACTTGGGAAGGAAACACATACACCCAACACTGAGGTACTTGAGAAAACCCTTCCTTCTTCCTCAATTAAAGAGCCTGAATCATCTACTCCCTCTTCTTCCACACAAGTATATCAAAATAAGATCAAAGCGGTTAAGCAAGAACCAATTGAGGAAGAACCTCTTATAGAGCATTTAAGATTGCCTTCAGGGCTAGAGAACATTATTGTTCTTAGTGAAAGTGATGATGGTGAAGTATCAGATCCTTTAGAAGCTCTTGAATTCACTATAGAAAAGGAAAAGGAGATGCCTAGCACTGAACCTCTTGTTACCACATACTCCTCTATGCAAGAAGCTCTAGATGCTCCACTCACCTATTTACTAGAGGAAACAGTGGTGAATACTTTAAGTGCCATGGGTTACCTTGCTCTTGGGCCTCTTGTTCCTCCTCCTCCTCCTTCTTCTACTTTTTCATGGGTCCAACCCTTGGTTGATAGTAGGAAGAAAAAGTCTTCTTCCTGTTTGACAGGGCCAAACTTTGATGTTGTAGCAGCTCTATTAGGTACTGCTCCTCCTCCTCCAGCAAAGAGAGCTAAAACCACTTCAAGAATAGTGACAGATGCTCAGGGCCAACAATTTCTAGAGGTTGTAAATCCTAAGGTTGATAAGGCAGAGCAAGATCTACCGGCTTCCGATCTAGAGCTTTCTAGAATTCCAATGGGAGAATCTACTCCTGAGAGTGAGGTGCATAATCTCCAGGAACCGGTAACTAAGGTTATTGAAAGAGTGGAGAAGGGAAAGCAAACTATAGAACAATTGGAAGAACAAAACCAAATTCTTTCCAACTTTATCAAGTCATTATTGGCCAAAGATAAGGTTTTGGATCCCGCTCCATTAGTCGCCCTTCCCCCTCCTATGTTTCTCAGTCAGGATGAAGTTCATAATATCAAGGACATACATAAGTATTCCATGTATGGAAGGGCTATGGAAGCCATGGTTGATGAAAAGACCATAGCAGGTTTAAACTTTATTGGAGAGGCCTTCAAAACTAATGAAAAATTTGCCAACCTTCAGCAGAAACTCTCCTCCTCGATTATAACTATTGAAAAAGAGTTGAACTTTGGAGTAGTTGTATCATAGATCTCTGTTTGATGCGCTAGACTGATGAGAAGATATTGTTGGCCAGAAATATTTTTGAGGATGCCAAGGACAACTTGTCAAGGAAATGGGTTTTTAGTGTTGAATGGAAAGTAAAAGTTTTGGAGGAAGCATTGGGAGAATTGAGAAACAATTGGCAGAAAGGAGAGTCTTTCAAGACTTGTGTTGCATCTGCCTTTAAAGATATTCATTGCCATATTCATGATGAAACTTCAGGTGTTCCTTTCTCTCTTCAAGAGATCAAGACTCAGTTCAGAACATTTGTTAAAGAAGACTTGTTCAAAGAAGAGTTGATTACTAAAGAGAAGATAAAGGATATTTACTCTCTTCAATATGCCATTGATGAGGCTAATAAATAATACATGGAGCATACCTAGTTTGAAAAAGATATGGAAAAGTGTCTAGGCACTTGGTCTCACGCCACTGCTAACACAACAATCCCACGGGGTATGGAGATAGTTGAGGCATTAAAAAGATTTAGGCATCAGATTCTCAAATCAGTGGGCCCTCCTCAGCCATAAGTGGATATTTTCTCTTCTAGTTTCTCATTTTCTTTTTCTTTTCCTAGAATGGAGCCCATTGTAAATTAATTAAGGACATTGTATTGTGCACTTCCTTTATTAATATTTTAGTTAAAAGAAACGGTTACCATGTGTAACCAATTTGTAAGCTATATAATGAGCTCTCCATGCCATTTCTAGGGGCTAGAACTCTGGTTATTTTTGAAAAGTGTAAAAGGGTTAAAAGCTATCAATACAAGAAGATTTCTCTTTGTGTTTCTATCTATTCTTAGTTATTGAATCATTAATCTATTTTCCTCAAGAAGATTTGTATTCTTGTGGATGTCATCTCTAGAATGTTGTCTGTGAGTTAACATCTTGTGGCCTTAATGCAAATGATTCAACTCTATATGATTTCACTTTGGCATTTGTAAGGAATTATTTTGCTATCTATATTTCCCGAGAGTGCTATTTCTACATTTTCCCATTTCTTAGTTCTTCTGTCCTTTTGTATTGATAATCTATTATATCAAACACTTTCATGATGTCAAAGTTCCTCTTTGAATTTAAATGTTATACATTTGTAAATAGCTTTTTGCTTTCAATAAGGGAACCTCTCCCATTAAAGAGGAGGGAATTTCTGTCCCCTAACTGTTGCTTTCAATAAAGTCCTAATTTGGCAAGCAACAAATATAAGGGGTTATTTTTTTCATTTAGATAAATGTACAATATTAACTTGATGTGGGTGGTTTAAAAATTCTATTTATTATTTTTTAGCTTAGGGTTTATAGATGGATTCTTTTACTAATTAATGGCCTTTTCTATTATAGACAATTTCTAAATGTAAGCATATGATCTATGTGGTATTTGATAGATTTGTAACTTATTACTCTTATATTTTTGTTTTCCTTTATTTTATTAAGATTTTATTTCTTTGGGCTCATATTTAAATTTATTTTACAGTTGCCAAGTATCTCTGTTCAGATACACTATAAAAAATAGATATAAATAGACATTGTGTGAATTTGAAGTTGAGAGAGGCCGATATTGATAGAGGATTCAAAAAAACTGGTTAGTACCATCTTCCATATGTTAAATTTAATTTTCATCTCATAATCATGAAAATTGTATTTACCATCTGCCATATGGGTAAAAAATAATCTAGTTTTTTGTACCTTTAATATTTCTTAATAGTTCAATATTGAAACATTGTAAATTAAAAAGTGTGTAATCTAGTGAATCCAAAAGTAAGAAAAACAAGATCATTTTTTTTATAAATACATTTTCTCATGTAAAATTACTAATATGTAAGTTTGTAAATTTATGAATTTCAAGGTGTGTAGGGCCAGAGTGTTGAGTTGTGGAGCTCAATTACTTTAGATTAGCATGCAATGCGAACCTTGCTGGAAAACATAGTAACCATCATTGGTTAAAGAGGGACCAACATCGGTCACCTATGACCAGCATCGGTCAGGAAAGGAGGAACCGTCATTGGTTAGGGCTAACCGACATCAGTTACCTGTGTGGGAATGTTTTATTTAACTCTCAAGAATTAGATCTATTTTTAGTATTAAAGCATATCTATTAATTGTAATTACATGGATAAGTGCCCTAAGTTTGTATACACCTATATAAGCATGAAAGCTAGGGTTTCGAAGTAAGAATCAAGAAGAAATGTCAAAAGTTGATGATTATTGTGAGAATAATTGTGTAAGAGAGAATTCTTGGAGAAGAAGAAAAAGCTTGAGAGAAAGAAAGCATTGTACATCTGAGAGGTGTGGAAGATTGTAAATCTTCATTGTATATCTTGTCAAAGCTTTGGATAATAGATTGGTTTGTTTCTTGGTGGACGTAGCCCACACTGGGTGAACCACGTTAAATATGGTGTTGATTAATATCTCTTGTTCTATATATTTATTTTGGTAGAATATCTGCTTTTATTTGCATGTATTCTTAGATTTGATATATTATCTGTATAACCGGTGTGCTAATCCCAACAACTGGTATTAGAGCTTTGTTTGAGGGTTTTGTGTGTTGAAATCTTTACTCACAGAGGGTTTTCTAATTGAGTGGAAGCTACAACATATGGAAGAAGAAAACAAATACAAGGTAGAGAAGTTTGACGGTTGAAATGATCAATTATGGAAGATGTAGATTGAAGATTATCTGTATCAAAGAGATTTGTATTTACCATTGGATGAGAAGTCTAGACCTACGAAGATGGATGATGAAGAATAGAAGATTCTTGAAAAAAAGGATTTGGGATCTATAAGATTGAGCTTGAGAGCATTGGCTTCCAATATTACAAAAGGGACTTCTACGGTAGAGTTAATGAAATCTCTTGCTAATTTATATGAAAAACCTAGTGCTTCAAATAAAGTTTATTTGATGAAAAAACTATTTAGTTCTAAGATGCATGAAGGTGGATTTGCATCTAGTCATTTGAATGATTTCTGATCTATTGTAGATCAATTAAAATCAGTTGAAATACCATTTGATGATGAAGTAAAAACACTCTTATTCTTATGTTCTTTACCTGATAGTTGGGATAACTTGGTAATGGTTGTTAGTAATACAACATCTGTTAATAATATTTTGAATTTTGATGATGTGGTTAGTATAATATTGAATGAAGAAATTCACAAGAAGAGTATAGAAGAATCGTCATCAGGAAATGGTTTGAATGTAGAAAGCAGGGGTAGGTAGAAGGAGAGATCCAAGAGAAAGAGTAATGGGAAATAAAAGTCAAGGGATAATAGATCTAAATTTAGAGGTAAGGGAATTACTTGTTGGAAATGTGGAAGGAAAGGACATGCAAAGAAATATTGTTGGTCAAAGGATAAAGAGAACTAACAACTAGATAAAGGTAAAGAAGTAAATCTTGCTACATCAGAGGTAATGCAAGATACTCTTATTCTTTATTTAGATAATAGAATTGAATCATGGATTTTAGATTTAGGAGCCTCTTTCCATGTGACCCCTAATAAGGGTTATTTTAGAAATTATGTCTAGGGTAATATTGGGCATGTTTATATAGGTGATGATGAAACTTGTAGTATTATTGGTAAAGGGGAAGTTCATCTAAAATTGTAGAATGAAAATACATGGGTATTGAAAGATGTGAGGCATGTGCCAAGCCTTACGAGGAATCTTATTTTTGTAGGGAAACTAGGTGAATTTGGTTGCACAGTTACTTTTATAGGAGACTCTTGGAAAGTCACCAAGGGTACTTTTGTTGTGGCAAGAGATAAGCAGGTAAGAACGTTATATTTATCTACCTGTGTTACTAATTCCTTTTATGCATTATCTACTTCAGATTCAGCTGCATGTATGTGGCATACTCGGTTGGGCCATATGAGTAAAAAAGGAATGTAAATCTTAAAGGCTAAGGGTAAGTTATCAGATTTGAAATATTTAGATCTTGATTTCTGCAAGAATTGTGTCTTTGGAAAGCAAAAGAGAGTGAGATTTCTCAAAGTTGGGTTAACTAAGAAGGAGAATAAATTGGTGTTTGTACACTTAGATGTGTTGGGACTAGCTCAGGTAGCTTCTCATTGAGGATCCCAGTAATATGTTACTTTCATTGATGATGCTATAAGAAAGGTATGTGTTTATTTTATTAAATGTAAATATGATGTTTTTGAGACTTTTAAAAGATGGAAATCCCTTGTTGAGAATGAATAAAATTCTAAGTTAAAGTGCCTTAGATCTGAAAATGGTGGTGAATAATGTAACAAGGATTTCAATGATTATTTTTCAGTGAATAGGATACGTAGAGAAAGAACGGTTCCAAGAACACCACAGGAGAATGGTGTTGCAGAAAGAATGAATAAGACAATCATGGGACATGCTAGAAGTATGAGGATACATTCTGGATTTCCCTTACAGTTTTGGGTAGAAGCAATTGATATAATGGTTTATTTTATTAACCATGGGCCTTCAAGTTTACTAGATGGGGGAATACCAGAGGAAGCTTGAACCGAAAAAGAGGTAGATCTTTCTTTTCTTAAATTTTTTGGTTCAGAAGCTTTTGTGCATGTTGATAAGGAAAATAGGAAAAAGTTGGATGCAAAATCCAACAGATGCACTTTCATTGGTTATGGATCTGGTGATTTCGGATTCTGTTTTTGGGATTTAGAGAATTCTAAAATTATTAGGAGTCGTGATGTTGAATGGAATGAAAAGAGAATGTACATGGATCAAATTTTGGTACCCACGGATGAACCGATTGAGAAGTTTGTGAATGAAAATGAACTCTCAGATTTAAAAGTAATACCGACACGGTTACACAATAACTAGTGTCAGTTGACCCCTAACTGACATCGGTTAGAAAAATTGACGTCGGTTATAGGTGACTGATGTCGGTCATTGTCAGATTTGGATACAAATGTCCAGGAGATCCAGAATGAGCCTCCGGTACACTAAACTCCTGTGAGAAGGTCACAAAGGGTAAGTAAATCTCCAAAAATATTTACACCTTATCTATTTTATTTATTATTGACTAATAATGGCGAACCAAAAAGTTTTGAATAAGCAATACAGGGTAAGACCCACCTCCAGTGGGAGCATGACCTGAATGAGGAGATGGATTTCTTGGAACAGAACCAAAATTGGGATTTGGTTAAGTTGTCAGTAGGTAAGAGGAGATTGCAGAACAAGTGGGTTTACAGGATCAAGGAAGAAGAGGGTAGATAGAAAAGGTATAAGGCAAGGCTTGTAGTAAAGGGATTTACACAGAAAGTAGGTATTGACTTTGGTGAAATATTTTCTCTTGTTGTAAATATGACTTCTATTCATACTGTATTGAGTATAGTCGTAGTAGAAGATTTACATTTAGAAAAACTAGATGTGAATATGAATTTCCTTCATGGTGATTTGGATGAAGGGATTTATATGCGGTAAACTCTTGGATATGAAGTCAAGGGTAAGGAGAAATTAGTGTGCAGGTTGAAAAAGAGCCTATATGGGCTCGAACAAGCTTCAAGAAAATAATACATGAGGTTTTATAGTTTTATGCATGAACACGGTTAGTTGAGATGTGAATTTGACCATTGTGTGTATTTCAAGAAGCTTGAAAATGAGAGCTATATTATTTTGTTACTGTATGTGGATGATATTCTTATAGCAGGATCTAGGTTGCAGGACATTGGTGAGCTTAAGGGAAATCTAGCTCACACATTTTTTATGAAGGATTTAGGAGCTGTAAAAAGAATCCTTGAAATGCAAATACACAAAGAGATGGAGAACAATAAATTTTATTTGTCTCAGGAGGATTATATCTACAGGGTGTTAGAAATGTTCAAGATGCAGAATGTAAAACCTGTTAGTACACCTATGGCTGGACACTTAAAATTGAGAAAATATCAATGACCTTCATCACATGAGGAGGTCAAATACATGACACACGTACCATATGCTTCAATAATTAGGAGTCTCATGTATGTTATGGTTTGTACCAGACCAAACATTGCATAGGAAATGGGAGTTGTGAGTAGATATATGGCCAATCAAGGTAAAGGGCATTAGAAAATAGTCCAATGGATACTCAGGTATTTGAAAGGGACATATAACATGCAACTATGCTATGGAGGTTCAAATATTTCATTATGCGGCTATGTTGATTAAAATATGGCTGAAGATCTGGATGGTAGGAGGAACACTACTAGATATATTTTCATAGTAGGTTGGATGATAGTTAGATAGATTTTAAGATTGTAGAAGGTTATGGCTACAAAGGTAGAGTATGTTGCAGCTACAGAGGCTACCAAGGAGATGATATGGATGAGTAGGTTCATGGAAGAGTTGGGAAAATAATGAGATGATTGCAAATTGTTTAGTGACAGTCAGAGTACAATTCATTTGGCAAATAACTTAGTGTTTCATTCGAGAATGAAACACATTCAGTTGAGGTATCACTTCATATGAAAAGTATTGGAGGATGGGCAGTTGAATATGGAAAAGATTCATATGAGCAAGAACCCTACGGATATGCTAATAAATCCATTAGCAAAGAAGAAGTTGGAGCTACACTCCACTTCTGTTGGTATTTGAGTTTGATACTTGAAGAGGAAGAAACAAAGATAAGGAAGGATCTAAGAATAATGTTGTACAAGTATGGTGCAGTAATTAATCTCCAAGTGGGAGATTGTTGAGTTATGGAGCTCAATTACTTCGAGTTAGCATGTAGTGTGAAACTTGCTGGAAAACACAGTAATCGTCATCGGTTAAAGAGGGACTGACATCGGTCACCTATGACCGACATCGGTTAGGCAAGGAGGAACCGTCATTGGTTAGGGCTAACTAACATCATTTACTTATGCGGGAATGTTTTATTTAACTCTCGAGAATTAGATCTATTTTTAGAATTAAAGTAGGTCTATTTTTTGTAATTGCATGGCTAAGTGCCCTAAGTTTATATACGCCTATATAAGCATGAAATTTAGGGTTTAGAAGTAAGAATTAAGAAGAACTTGCAAAAGTTGATGATTATTGTGAGAATAATTGTGAGAGAGAATTCTTTGAGAAGAAGTAAAATCTTGAGAGAAAGAAAGTCATGTACATTTGAGAGGTGTGGAAGATTGAAAATCTTTATTGTATATCTTATCAAAGCTTTGGATAATATATTAGCTTGTTTCTTGGTGGACGTAGCCCACACTGGGTGAACCACGTTAAATATGGTGTTGATTTATATCTCTTGTTCTGTATATTTCTTCTGGTAGAATATCCTCTTTCATTTGCATGTATGCTTAGATCTAATATATTATCTGTACAACCGATGTGCTCACCCCAACACAGAGATGCATATTTTGTTTGCATTTGGATTTTCTCGGTGCCTAATGGGATTCCCTTAATGGAGGCCTTTACTTAGGAAGATTCTGTCAGATTTATACATAACTTCCCTCTATCTTTCGTTTCCTACCTTTATTTCGATATAATTATGTAATAATATTACATAAATATGGAAGATAATTCTTGGTATTTGGTTGCATCTTCTTAATCTATTATTGTTGAACTGTAACTAAAATATTTGCAATATGTTGTATGTAACCTGACTAGTAGAAAAAATATTAATTTTTTCTTGAATGCTTTGGAGTTATGTGAACTTGAAGAAAAGTATGAAGTTGGTTTAATTTTATTTGTTATTTCTTTAGAAATAAATAAGAGTTAAAAAGGAACAGTTCAATAATGTTGCTTTTGGGGGGAAGATAAAATTTTTGGGAACATAGTGGCAATGGAGGTGCTATGAATTTAATTTAGAAATTTATGAAATATTGGTGACTATATGAGGGGGTGGTAGCATAATAGGGAGAAATATTTTAGAATGTACATTGGAATTAATTTTTAGAAGGGATATAAAATCTTGCATCATTATATGGTGATAAAATAAAAATGGAGCTTAAATGGTAATGGTTATTTGTAGAGTGCTTTGTTACTTGAAAGAGTTTTAAACTATTCATACAAAGCCCATTTCAGATATACAAGGAATTCAATGAGACCATATCATTGTGAGAATTTTTTTTGAATAGTTTACATGCTTTATGTATCTTTTAAAATTTTACATACATGTCTACAAGGGCACTTTAAACATACGAGAAATATCCAATTTACCTTACACTTAGTTAGGAGTGTGCATCCTTCCTTTAAAGTTCCCATTTTTACGGAGGCTTGGATGATGCTGGAAAAGATTGTAGTGTCTACCTTAAAAGATTTTAATTGCATTTGTTTGAAAATTTCAAAGTGTTTTTCAATGAATGCATTTTTTTTATATCCTCTAATCAATCAATTAATGAGATCATATTTATTTAATTCATTTTTTAAATAGTTAACATGCCCTTTGCATGCTTCCACATTTTTCATTCATATATATTAGGGAGCTTGGAAGTAAAAGATTTAACAAAAATACCTTCTCCATAATCCTTTGCTAAATGTCCATACCCAATTTTGAAACTTCAAATTAATTGGTGTATGCTAGAAAAGGGAATCCGACTAGGTTATATATCTTATTATTACATTTGGTGAAATAATTTCAATGCTTCATGTGGATACCATTGTCTTTTTTTAGCTGTAATTATGATATTGCATGATAAAACAAATATGAGAGAATAATATACTACACATAGATGACAATGGTTTACATAAGACATCATATTTTTACATTCAATGAATTAGAATATTATTGTAATCACTAAAAAGCATAAATTCACTAAAATTATGCATATACCATAAGATAACATTTTTATAAAAAAAATTCACAACATGGTATTCACACCAATCAAAGCATAACAAAACATGCATGTTTGTGCAATGTTGTAGTTGTAAATGAACTCATTAAACATTAAAAATTGGTCAGAAATGAAACCAAATAGATAATTTTAGCCATTCCACTACCATCATGCTTCCAAAATATGTGTAAATAAGAGATCTTAAAAAGGGTATAAACAATAATGATGGATTGCAATGATCACGACTTATGCTGAAAAATGGATATGTTGAAATGGCCTTGGAAATTTTTGTGTAAATGTAATTGGTAAGTGTAAAGCTAGAGGCCAAAAATTTTTCCAACATCCTACCAGCCTTTGTCAAAATGGAAGATTTAAAACAAGGATTTTTCATCCTTGTCGAGAACCAGTGTCTACTTGTACTGTGAAATGCATCACATGTCCTAAATACGGAAGGAATGGAGTATTTCCTATTGATTCTTTAGGTTTTAGTGGCATTCCAAACTGATTTATCTTTGGGTTTTAGTTGATTTTTTAATGATCATAGAATTGAGTAAAAGGTCATGCTATTTATTTTGTGCTATGTCTTTTCATGTAGATTTATGTGTATAATAGTAAAATTATTAGATTTTTGTGATTTCATAACTGATTTTGAAAAATCCCTACAATAGATTTGTTATCAACATCAAAATTTTCTATCACCCTGACTAATTAAAGACATTGATAGAAATTTTTCTACACATTGATTAAATACCTACATATACATCAGTTAGAATAAAGAAAGTGTTAATACTTATGAGTGTCATCATAGTTTAAACAATTGCTTGGTTCTCAATAGCTTCCATAGGTTGAGTGGTTGTGTAAAATTAGGGATTTTATTTTTCTAAAAATAACTGCTTGTTAAAAACAACCCCAATAGAGGGGAAGAAGTAGGAAACTATATTTGAGATAAAAAATGTTTAGTAAAGAGATATACGTTATTTGAAACCATATTGGTGGTGCTTGTTTGGTATTATCCGTTTGGTTATTTCCCTTTCCTTTTCCATATCCAATAGAGACTATTGACTCTATTTACTGTTAAATTACCGATTTCATCTCTTATGCAAAACATGAGTTTTGAGTGCATCATGATGTCCATACCCTTTATTATTTTATGGATGTCCATACCATGTTCCAAATCCTCCTATTTGGTACAAGAAGCTAGGATGATGGAAAAATTTGTGGAATTTGGCTTTGAGTATGTCATTTAAATTTTCTTGAAACCTTATAAATCCTTTTCTTCAAATCAATTTTTTGCATAGCATGCAATGAATGTTTTCCACATGAACACATCTCTTTAAGAAATTATGTCAAATAGCTCATTTTCCTCATCTATGTTTCCATATTTTACATGCATGTCTACCAGAGCTGTTACAACAATAACATTTGAAAAAATTCCTCTATCCTTTCTACTCCTTTATCGTTGTCTATAATCTATTTCAAATATTCCATTTTAGCACAGGTAGGTATGATGATACAAAAGGTTGTTGAATTTTAGCACAGCCAGACAAGTGGGTTTGAGATAATAATTTGAGGCAATTAAAGATATTGATCACTATGTCTTTGTACTTGTAGGGAATTTTAAAAAAAATTAATGGGAGTTTTTCATGTCACTTTTCTTGAAAGACGATTAAAAATTGTTAGGGAGAGATAAATGTTACAGACATGTAGGGAAATAAATTAGGGTCTGTAAGAGGAAATGATTTAGGGCTTCAACAACCTGCAAGAGGAAATCGTATAGGGATTATATGACCTGTAAATAATATGTTCATTGATTATAAACATGCAGGATGTATGTGGGTGAATACTAGATGAACCTCCAAGTGAAAATGCCTCCTGAACTTGCCTGATTGTTAATTATATCCATAAAATTGTTGTGACTACACCAATCAACTGCCAGGAGAAATATAAAACATTTCAAGGCTATTGAATGCATTCTTTCCTTTCATGGGTAAAGAGACTAGTTTCCCTCACTAAAGACATATTTTTGTTAGCATAGGGTTTCTTTTTATGGTGTAAAAGGTGGTCTTCTATATTTTTTTTGATTTTTTTGATATGGTGTAGTTGGGAATGATGGTTTTTTATGCAATGTAATTTTTGAGTGAAGGTTGTTATCCATTTTTTCCCCAGGGAAAATAGACTTCGAGAAAGGGATTAAACTGGAGCATTGAACATGGTATTCAAGAGGTGAATCTTAGGTTGTATGAAAAATTTCATGTTTTAGGGAACCTAGTTTTATTTCAAATAATTTGGAATCCATTTGAAGAAATTTTTCCTCTTCTGGGTTTTGAGAAGATTCAGAGCTCAACCAATATCGGAAAACATGCACTGAGGCCCAATTTTTGGTCCAAAAAGAGAAAAAAGTCACAAAATAGATAGTGGGTCCAAATTCCTGTCATTTTATCTCCCTTGGATCTCTAGAATCTAGAAATTTTTGAAGAAAATAATTTTTTTGAAGAAAATAATTTTTTTGAGGGAAAAATTAAGAAAAGTGGCCAAATGGGCCATTCATCCGAGCAACTTGGTTGACCTGCTTTGTGAGGGTGAGTTGCATAGGGCTTGGTGAGTCAAGATGATCGACTCGCAAGGTTGTATGTAGACTAGATAAGGCAAGATAGGTCAAGTAAGGAGGTACCGAGCCATAGAGTAACTCGATGCATGGTTAGAAGGAAGGCATAACAGGAATGAATTAGATGGAAGGAAAACTTGGTGATGGGCTCACGACGCGAACAAGGGAGGTGGTTTGGGATTGAGATTGGGGTCGAGCCGAAGATATCTATGCAAGTAAAGTGAGCGTGGAACTTGTTAGGGGGTGAATGGAATGTGAAGGGGAAGAAATCCTTGGTCAAATGGGTGAGCCACTTTAAGCTTTACATGAATTAGGGAAGAACGAACGTGAGGTACTCTAAATGCTGAGTAATTGGCAAGCTTGTAGATCGAGCTAGGGTTAATTGGAGATGTGGGCTTCAAATTTTTGTAGTTGCGGAGGTTAGAAACCTACTTGTCGAGTGGATGAAAAAATGAGGGTGAAATCCAATGCTTGAACTCTGAAATTTAGAGTTCAGAAGTCATGCACGTTTGATTTTGGGAAAACAAGTGCATCAGAGTTGTGAGGTGTGACGAGTTGTTAAAAGGCTTGAACTCCGATGTCTGATACATCAATGTTTTGAGGGTTAAAGACTAGGTTGCATCGGAGAGTTGGCTATCAAGATTTAAACTTTCATAACATAAAATTTTTGGAGATGTGAATAAAGAAGTTTCTCCACGTGTCGGGGGCTCATCGGAATATGAAGTCTTAAGTGGATTGAGTTAGTGGTGGAGGTTCTTAGGAGCCAAACTAGTAGGGGATGTCAATAGGTGGGGCCACCAAACGTAAGAACCAATGTGGGAGCTTGAGTTAAACACCGAGTTGGAGGGGCAGAGAGGTGGAGACGTTGCATTGGGCCACGTTGGAGTCATAAGGCCGAGGTGTTTTCTGTGCCCACAAAGTTAGTTGTATCGAGACGTGTCAAAGTGAAGTGGATGGGTATCAGAGGCTTAGTCAGTGCAATGTGGGGAAATAAAAGGTAAGGTCAAGAAATTTTTTAGGAGGGCCGAGCTACATGCGGGGAAGATCTCGAGGAGTCTGCCCTGTAATGCATGCAAAGGAACTCGCCAACCATCTCACCAAGTTGGCTAGCGAGTTGGTCAACAAAACCCCCTAAAACCTTCATTTTTTGGATTTTGCACTTCTGGATCCCCTCGTAAACAGTGAAATGCCCTCCAAAAAGTTCAAAAATATTTTTTTAATAAAAATGAAGGGAGAAAAATATTAATGAAGCATGGTGGAGTGGAGGTTTCTTTGGGTACAAGAAATGATGTAAGCAAGCATGGGGTGTTGTAGGAGAGCATAAGAAAAGCATGACCTCCATAATCTGCTACAATTATGCCTAGACTTAAGGGATTTTCCCTCCCTTATCTTTCACAATCAATTTTTCTATAAATATAAAGGGAAGCGTTATTATTAAAGGGGTTAGACATTTTTTTCACTCTGCTTCCTCTTTCTCTCAGTTGAGCTGTTGTGAATTTGAGGCTTCAAGTCTTCCTTCTGAAAATGGTAATGGAAAATTCTTACCTCTTCCTACTGTAATGATGTATTGTGCATCTTCTTAGAGTAATAAAAAATGTTTTTTTGTGATTAATTGTCTATCCTTGCATTATTTTTGTTGATCTCTCTTTTTCCTCTCTTCATATTTGTAGGTATAATGTGCAACCTTCTCTTGTTCCATTAAAGTGCTTGTAAGTTGTTTTTCTTAATTGGAATGGTGCAATGCATATTTAATATGGTCTATGATACCTATGTCTATCCTCTCCCACAATCATCCTTGCTCCATTTGTCAGGCTGGGAATTATCTAACAACCCATTTTCTTGGTGCCATAACCACCCCTTAGTGTAGGATTTATTTCATGCAACTTTATCTCCTTTTCTCCTTGGAAATTTTAGTTTAGATGTAGTTAGTATGTTTTCTTGTATTCAGTAGTAGTGTTAGTGTTAGGACTATGAAGAGGAAGTCTGACCTTCTCCAAAGGTCCATCTTAAGTTTGCAAGTCCCACAATCTTGAGATATGATACCCATGTTATCCAATTCATATTGAATACCTCAGTCACACATGCTAGCAATTCCGGGGTTGCTGTGATTTTCTGATAACAATTCTGGAATGCCCAGTGGGACTAGTATTGGAAGTGAAAATCTTTAGGAGTGCATTTCAACACACCATGGCCACTGTACTACCTCCACTTCTTGATAATAGTTTTGGCACGCCTAGTGGGAGAACACAAAGTCATATTTTTCACAGGTGTGTGTATGTTGTATCCACTTTATTTCATTAAGTTGTGCTTATCTTGATGAAATATCATAAGCCTTATGGAGGCATACCCAAAGCATAACTGGTGACTCCATTGATTCACAAGTGACCCACTCTTTGAGTTGCAGATCATTTCTTTCCACCAATTTCCATCCCTTTTATCCTTTCATTTTATTTTTACATATTTCTTTTTCTTCCATTCATGAAGTTGTACAATGATGACTCTCAGTTCCCACTCGTGAAGTTCCCATTTACAACATACAACAATACCATTTCAGCCCACCTCCAAACTTGTAAAATTCACCCTCAGGCTACTACAATCCACCTCCATATTTGTTTCATGATAAAAATCAGCAACATGCATATCCTTATGAGTAAAGTCATGATTAGTTTGGTTATCTATCAAACTATGCAGATTTTTGAAGAGTAAGGATAATACACATATTCTTGGAGTCCATCATTATACCTAAGGAGGAATGATGACAGTTGTAATGTTGAATATTTGAAGAATGGAGGCAGGTATGGTGGAATCTAGGTCTTCAGATCAAATGAAAACATGTAACCCAGATTAGTTTCAGGGAATTCCTTTTCCTGTGGGTTGAACCTATGCCAAGTACACTACAGTCTTGCAACAGAAGCTTGATTTCATAATTAAAATGTTGCAATCAACTTGAAGAGATGGGTTGAGGAGATAGAAAATCATGAATATAATGTTAGTCAATCATATCAAGGGGAAATCCCTATGCATTACCATCTCACAATTCCTCTTTCCCATTCCTCCAACCAATGCCATTTTTAGCTTGAAGCCCATTGATTCCTAAGCTTCTTACATGCTGGCCCACATTGTGGAATCTAATTTCTCCAAATCCCCTATTCTTCCATCATCATCTTTGAATTTTTTATCCCTTTCCTCTTCTAAAATTCCTTCCCCTCCACCAAGAACAAGATAGTTGCATCCTCTTCCACCACCTAAAAAAATGACATAAAATCAATTGAATTGCTAACCCACTCCCTCTCTTGTTATAGTCCTAAACCCATTTAGGGAAGAGAATAATGTAAAAAAATTCCAAGTAGAGATGGAGGAGGAGATTGAAGAAGCGTAGAAAGGAAGAAACTGTCAAGGAACTTAAAAGACTGGGCTGAAAAGACTCAACATCAAGCGAATTCCATCTATGATTAAAACTTCAGTTGGAGTTGAGATTCCAGAATAAGTTGGTACAAACTAAACTTGCACAAGAACAAACACATGAGAAGAATAAGATCATACACTTTGTTGGTCTTGGAATCTAGTATGCATGTTGGCACTAGTCAAGCTAGGTCTGAGAGGGAATGCTGATTCAAAACAAGTTTTGAAGTTAGTTGTAGATGGAAGAAACTGAATTGGCTCCAAATTTACAAAAGGAGGAGCATGTGCAAGAAAACAAAGAGAAGCTGCCACAAAGTACGAAAGAGACCTACAAGTGACTGAAATGATCCTAATTGTTATTGCATGCCAAGAGCTTTCTGCACTTTTGGAAGGGTAACATTAGTCCACTAAGGTTATTATCACATGCTACAACTAGTCACAATGAGCTTCGAGACGAGAACTGTGTAGATTCAAGGGTTTTGAGTACAACACAAGTCATTCAAGAGGTTTCAATTCCTTCTCCTTGCACATATTTTCAAAAATACAAATTTTTGGATGAATTTGATATTTATAACTTCATGTTTGAGGAGGAATAAAATCAGGGTGAACAAAATGCCAATCAGGAGGACACCATGATGGAAGGAGAATCCTTAGCACAATCTAGCAATAAAGAGGCAGATTACTTATCAAATTTCAAGGAGTGCTTTGATGGAGAAGGACCTATAGAAATTGACAGCTTTTCCATCCCATCACCTATTTTCTAATACAATATTCCTCTTGCCATGAAAGAAAACATTAAAGAGAAGCCTATCATTTCAAAAAAACCCTCTTGAATCAAGATTAGAGGAATTGAATCTTCCAAGTCTCTCATTGTAGGAAGAAGAAGAGAAGAACACATGAGAAACTAAGTCAAATTCAGAAACCTTGAACGGAGATGACATCATTGAAGGTTTCTCACTCTCTATTATTGATCCTGATTTAGTTGATGAACCTGTGATGGTGGAGAATATCCTTAAAGACCTTGCTGATTGTAATAGTCCTCAAGAATAGCAAATGGAAAATTTTGACCTTTCAAATATCATGTGGGATGAGGAGATAAAATATGCAGGTCAATTTTTTATTCAAATGGAAGAGGGAAATCTCATAGGTGAGAAGAAAACTACAAACACTTACAGTGATTCATCAATGTCTCCATTAGAGGTTGTAAGAAATTCTAAGGAGTTACATGTAGAGGAGGAGTTTATTGTTTCCAAGGAAGGAGAAGAGAATAAGGATGGCACCACTCTCACACCAGTCACCCAAGTGGACTATCAGTTGTCTATAAATGAGCAACAAGAGAAAAATCAGCTCACAGACAATCACCTTTTCTAGGAATGTCTGCAGGTAGAATTCCTTATTGAGGTTGAGATTCAGAGTAGAGGGAAAATTTGACTGATCATACTATGTTCCATAAGATACTTGAATTTATTGGAGCCAAAGGAAGAGCTATCACCGGTCATGCACATCTTCAAGCATGAGAAAGAATCTCAAAGAACTAGAGATAAACCCCAACACCTCCATAATTCCAATACAAATCATCCCGATGAAGTATTTTTCTTTTTTATTGCTAGAACTTTGGGCTCTAAAATGGAAGGCCAACTCTAGGACAAATTTCCATGGTCATCAACATTCATGTTTAGTGTAAAATCATCAACATGGCTGTAAGTATTGAGGTATTTAACTAAAATATTTTATTTTTCGTTGTTATATCCCTGCTAAGGGGGGTCTACCTTAAAGTATGAGGGGTAGGGGGGATATGGTAATATAGGCAGTAATCGGTGAGGGATGGTTGTCCATCTAGAAGATGAGGTACGATTTTCCTTCGTATCTTCAGTACTTAGGACAAGACAAAGGAGTTGTCATTTGTTTTTCCCCAATTAGATCATAAGATGAGATCATAAAGAGCATACTGCTAGTAGGAAGTGAGATTGAGACAACAAATTTAGAAGCATTGAACCTATCTTAAATGAAGCACATCAGGATGATACCAAACGTAAGGGAAGCTACTTTACCTTGCCAATTTTGGGGTTTGTTTGAGGTTTTTCATGCTTCCGGTTGGGGTAGGGTAGGATTAGGTTCACTTTCTACAGAAAACATTTTTGTACACACTCTGTATGTCTCGCTTGGGCATGTATGATTTTCCCTTTTTTGTACATAATTTTTGGTTGTGTTTTCTCTAGCATAGTGCACCACATTTTAGTAGGCCTTCTAAAATAATGTTGTGATAGAAAGCTCATAGCTACAGGGAGTAGTTACAATTATCAAGGATTTCAAATACAGAGCAACTAAATTCATGTTGTAAGGACAAGTTTCAGTGTTTCATTCTCTTATTCCTTCAGAATAACTGCAATTGAATTCTCAGTACCCCTTGTAAAATTAGAAAATTAGCCTCAGTAAGCACCCCCAAGTTATTCAATGTTCCCCTGGGTGTCAAGGCAGAATATCAACCTCAAATCCTTTTGAGTCCATTTCAGTTGGTAAATTTTATGGATTTGTAGGTAGATCCAGCTTTCAATTATGTTCTGGTAGCCATCTAGAATGAGAAAAAAATAGTTTACAGCCACAATTCAATTACCTCCCCGATCAACATGTGCTTCCATGTTCTACGGTATTTAATAATTTATCAGAAACCATTAGTCATTTTTCTTATACTTGGAAATGATAAAATTTTGGGGAAGGTTGAGGTTTACATTCTCAATCCTAGCAGATCATCCGTAGAGCGAAAGAAAGAAAACCAAGATTTGGACAATTTTCTAGTGTCATATAACTAATTATAAAAAATTTCTTATAAGAATTGGAAAATTTGAGTCTAAACATGTCAGCCCATGGTTAAGGATGCTTCGGAGTAGATTAAATAATAGAAATCTAAAGGATTGTATCAGTTTCAAACTACCAATAATGACTCCATGCCCAATGGAGGCTTCAACCAGATGGTCAAACACATATATTAGGTACATGTCCCCACGAGTCGCCAAAATTCTTATCCATTTTCCCCCTGGAAAAATGGACGATGGGAAAGGGATTAATCTGGAGCATTGAACATGATCTTTAAGAGGTGAACCTTAGGTTGTAGGTAAAATTTCAGGTGGCATTTGCAGTGACTTCAATTTTTTTTGAAGCCATTTGAAGAAAGTTTTCCTCTTCTGGGTTTTGAGAAGATTCAAATCTCAACTAACATCGGAAAATAGGCCTTGGGGCCCCACTTTCATTTCAAAATGAGCAAAAAGTTGCAAAACAGATAGTGGGTCAAAATTCATCTCATTTTATCTCCCATGGCTCTCTGGAATCTAGAACAGTTACAAATAAAATAAAAAATTTGAGGGAAAAATTAAGAAAAGTGGCCAAATTGGCCATTCAGTTGAGTAGCTTGACCGAGCTACTTTTTGAGGGTGAGTTGTGTAGGTCTCGGTGAGTTAGGATGATCGACTTGTAAGGTTGCCGAGAGAATATATTGAGTTAGATAGGTCGAGTAAGGAGGGCTTAAGATGCATAGTAGCTTGGTGCATGGCTAGAAGGAAGGCATAGTGGTAATTCAAATTATATGGAAGGTCAGCTCAGTGGTGGGATCACGACATGAACAAGGGGTGTGGCTTGGGCTTGAGCTCGGGGTCGAGCCAAAGAGATCTATACAGGTGACGTGAGCAAGGAACTCACCAGGGGGCGAATGGAATGTGAAGGGCCAGAACTCATTAGTCAAACTTGCGAGCCACTCTAAGATCCACGTGGCTTAGGGAAGATTGAACATAAGGTACTTGGAATGTTAAGTCATCAGAGAGCTTGGAGATCAAACCAGGGCTAATAAGAAATGCACACTTTGAGTTTTTGGATCCGTAGAGGCTGAAAACCAACTCACCGAGTTGATGAAAAATGGAGGGTGAAATTTGATGTCTGAAATTTGAAATTTGAATTTTAGAACTCGTACACGTTGGAGTTTGGGAATCCAAGCACATCATAATTGTGAGGCACAGAGAATTATTAGAAGGTCCGAACTTCGATGTCTGATACATAAAAGTTTTTGGGGTCAAAAGAGCTTCGAGGGTCAACAACTCGGTTGCATTCAAGAGTTTTTTTGTCAAGATTTTTGGTTTTGCAACTATGAGCAACTGAGCTGCTCGATGTGTCAGGGGCTCATCAGACTCAAGAATTGGAAGTAAATGGAGTCAGCATAGGAGGTGCTCAGGAGCTGAGCCAGTAAGGGATATCGATAGGTTGGGCTGCCAAACGTAAGAACCAATGTGGGAGCCTGAGTCAAACACCAAGTTGGTAGGGTGGAGAGTTAGAGCTTTCATTTTGGGCCATGTTGGAGTTGCAAGGTCGAGGTGTTTTTGGGGCCCATAGAGTTAGTTACATAGGGGACGTGTCAAAGTGAAGTGGATGGGTGTCAGAGGCTCAGTCAGTGTGACAAGGGAAAATAAAGGTAAGGTTGAGGATTTTTTTGGAGGTCCGAGCTACACACGGGAAAGAGCACAATGAGCTCACCATGCAATGCACGTAGAGGAACTTGCCAACCAGATCACTGAGCTAGTTTGCAAGTTGGTTAGTAAATTACCCTCAAAACATTCATTTTTATGATGTTGACCATGTGGGTCCGCTTTTAAATAGTGAAATTCCCTCCAAAAAGTTTTAAACTATATATTTTAATTAAAATGGAGGGAGAAAAATATTAATGAATCATGGTGGAGTAGAGGTTTCTTCGGGCACAAAAATGATGAAAGGAAACATGGGGTACTGCAAGAGAGGATGGGAAAAGCATGGCCTCCATGATCTGTTACAATTATGCCTAGACTTTAGGGATTTTTCATCTTTTCTCTCTCACACTAAGATTTTCTATAAATGTAAAGCAAAGTATTATTATTAAAGGGGTTAGACATTTTTTCATGTTTCTCCCTCTTTCTCTTAGCTAAGCTATTATGAATTTGAGGCTTCAAGCCTTCCTTCTGAGCATTGTAATGGAAATTATTTCCTCTTCTTTCTGTAATGATATACTATGCATATGCTTGGAGAAATAAAAAATGATGTTTTGTGTTTAATTTTCTATCCTTGCATTATTTTTGTTTCTTTCCTTTTCCTCTCTTCATATTTATAGGTATACTATGTAACCTTTTGTTGTTCCTTATAGGCTTGGAAGTTTTTGTACTTAATTAGAATGGTGTACTGTGTGCAATATGGTTTTTGATACTTTTCTATCCTCTCCATGTTCATCTTGCTTTATTTTCTGGCTAGAATTGTCTAACAACCCCTTTTCTTGGTGCCATCACTACCCCTTAGTGTAGGATTTCTTTCATGCAATCTCTCTCCATGTCTCCTTGGAAGTATTGGAATAGGTTTAGTTAGTTGTTTTCTTGCATTAGGAATAGTGTTAGTATTAGGATTAGGAAGAGGAAGCCAACCTTTTCTGAAGGTCCATCTCGAGTTTGTAAGTCCCACAACTTGAGAGATGGTACTCATGTTACCCAATCACACCAAATTCCTCAATCAAAAAAGCTAGTGATTCGGGGGGGTGTTATGATTTGGTGATAATTAGGCCTTCAATTTTTGATTGCATCTAGAATGATTACAGTTCAACATGTAGTTTTGTTACAGTTGTATTGCTATCTAAAATCAAATAGTTTCCCTTACTCTACATGTGGTATCTTGGGTGTGCCATGCTATTTGATTCATTGATTCTCCTAATAGACGTGTCAGTGATGGATGAGTTTAGTAAGAATGGTTTCTCCCCTTGATTTTATTCTAATGAACATTACTTTGTATATGATAGGGGATGCGATGTAGGGTGTAAATTTTTTTTTCAGTTTAGATATAAAATGAAAAAAGGAGATAATACTAGGTCTTCTTATCTTTAAAGGAACATTGCTTTGTGATTCTATTTATGCTTATGATGCAAGTGAGAGACCTCCATTGCAAAGTAGCAGTTTTAGGTGTCAGTTTAACCAAATTCAAGGTTAGGGGTTTTTTCCTCATATTTTATTTTTGATAAATGGCTATGTGGCTTCCCAGATATAGTTTCTACCTACAATGAAAATGCACTTTCCCTATTACTGTTGCGTTCAATGATTGTTTTCCCTTGTATGTTTTCTGTATTTTTAGGTTCGACTGTTTACATTTGAATATAGTTCCTATTTAGATGTGCACATTTATTTATATGTGACTTGAATTTTAAAATTATAATTTTTTTTATGTTTCAATGACTTGTCATAGGCGCTGACTATTACTCAATGGTGGTTGATCAAATAGGCAATATTTCCTTTTACAAAATAGCAATATCCATGGGACATAAAACAAGAGAATTCACAATAGAAATAATGATCTAGACAAAAATACCTACCAAAAATAAATAAATTATTAATTTTCCCTTCATCCCTATTTTTATAATTATCAAATAAAGATGGATATGTTCCTCTATAATTAAATAAGGAGATAAAAAATAATGGGCTATGAAGGCATTGTCCCATATGTAATCTTTTTAATTTTTTTCCCCAACTTTGAATTGGAAAAGAAATATACTACTAAACCATAGTAGGGGAAATGGATTTATCATAAGATTTGTGCTTATTTTCCCATGCCTTATTTTTCTGAGGAGTGTATTTCCTTTCTCAAACTTTCCCTTTCCATGTTTACCATTTCTCACATACTCGTCTATGCTAAAATAGGATCTCTGAACCAAGGTATGGATATCCAAAAAAGCCTAATAAATAAGGGATTTTTCTTGGATTATGTAGTTTCAAGTTCCTTTTACCAAATATGTATGCAAAATATTGAAGCATGTGAACCATTTGATGAAATACCTCAAAGAAATGTGGTCTCATGGACTGCGATGATTGTAGGATAAACACATAATGGGTGTTTTGAAAAGTCCATGTAAATTCCTTCTAGAAAATTTCAAGTAAATTTAATTGGTATTTGTAAAGGTAGACTCCATAACCTTTTTTGGAATCCTCCAAAAATATATAAAAATAGGAGATTTACAAGTCCCTTGTTTATTTTATCATCAATCTTTAGGGGTTTAATATTTGATATAAAAATATATAATTTCTAGAAATTCCAAGTACCTCCTCGTACTAGGCCTGATATGTACCTGGTATAGGTATGGGTATAGTTTGGGTATGCTATACATATGTACCCATAGGCCCTAATTACATCATTGGTATGGAAATATAAACCCACTATGTACCCAGAGCCTATGCATACGTACCCACAATGTACTCACACATATTTTTAAGTGCACAAAAAAACTTGAGGGATTTGAATGGAATTGAACCTTGGAAAGCTCTTGTGAGATTAAATATTACCAATTGGCTCTTAAGGGTCAAGAGAGATGAAAAGGAATTCATTTTGTTGACTTACTATTTGGGGGATTTATTGTTTCTCCTCATGGGTGCTTTATTCTTCAGTCAAATTTGAATGCATAGGAATAAGTGATGCACTTGGTGATTATGAAACCTATCTTCTCTTCCTTTGACACTAGATGCCAAGCCTACAAATCAATTTTGCTGAATATAAAATATAATCCCAAGATCCTTTCCTTGACAAGAGGTTGCTCTGGCCTCTTTGGGTTTGAGAAAGGAACTAAAATATTTCATGACTTGTATAGATTTGGTAAGTGGATAGAATGGACATACCTTAAATATTTCTATAAACTTCCTCAATATCATTTTAGAATGTATACAATGCTCAAAAATGCTTTCACATCTCCCTTTATTGGACTATCAATCAACCACAACTTATTTTTATGAAAATGCAAGGCGTATAAATTAGTTAATCTAAAAACATGGAAGATATAACAAACAATGTTTTGATTACACTTTTCATCTACATGAAAGTTGAAATACAATTTATTAATAATCATCTAGATGTTTTCTTGTAAATATGATTTGAGTTGAACTCCAAGACCATCATCTATGGTTCATGTGATTAATATTGTCAGATTCTATGATAGCTCAAAACTCAAAACTAATTAGCTAAGTTGTATTGATCAAACCTATCGTGAAGTCATAGTTGTGACCAAAGAAATCATCATGACCTAGATTATTCATTCATTGTCTTTAAAACTATGATAATAATATAGCTAGCATCTAGTATCTTTACAAGGTTCATCTTAAGTCTAAAACAATATATTTGAGTCCTTATGTTTATGACAGTTCATGAGGATAGTCATCAAAAATATAAATACAAATTATTCAAAAAACCTTTCCTTTAAGGTAATACACACCCAAAAAATAGATATAAATTATTTCTTTCCATCCAAGCACATAATCCATATTCAAGTTCTTATTGAAATATCAACTCCTATTCTGATCCTTTTGTTGAGGAATAATACTAATGCTCCCCATAAAAAAATATGGCATATGAATTACACACGTACAATGACATAAAATTCGTATAATTCATACATATCATAGTATCATACTCGTGACTGGTGTCCTCTATGTATTCAATCTACAATGTTAGATTCCTAGGAATTATAGTTCCCAATCTATTAGTTTGAAATATTTCCTTAGTTCTACCCATAGCCAATTTCCGAAGGTGATCATAGGAAGTGTAAATTCCAAGTTGAGGGAAATTTGATGTTTGAATTTGGCATATGTGCTTCTCCATAGTATTTTGAATCTTTATTTCCTAATCCTCAATTTTTATATCTTGAAGGATACTACAATTCTAGTCAATAAGTACATATTTTTGATCAATTTTACATCTATCATGCTTTTTGATGTGATATTCTCCTTGAAAATATTTGAGAAATCCTTGAAAGAAAAGTTGAGCTTGGTTAGTTCATATGGGCATGCAATCAACATGGTTTTCTCGGGAAAAACCTCATGTCCTTACACACAATGATAGGGGGTTTAATGAGGAGTTTTTTATGTAGTAGGATATAGGAAGAAAACTCTCTTTTTTCCTCTTTGGACACACATTCTCTCATTTGGATTTCTTGTTCTTAAATATTTATAAGAATAACATTATGCTCGTTTCTCCTTCAACTAACCATGATTCTCTTTTTCTTTCTTAAAAACAAAAAAGATTTGAAGGTTTAGGAAATATGAATTTTGGATTATGTTCAATGAGAAATCTATATTGAATTTGTATGGTATTGGAATAGCTTTCATCCATTCCATCTAAGATCTAAGGAATTATACTCTTTTAATTTTAAAAGATGAATAAAGTTTGATGGTTTTTTCAATCATTCCAGTTTCAGAGAACAATCAATGAGATGATTTCTTCTTGTTTTCCATGTAAAATCATTGGAACATAAATGGTATACCCAAGAAGAATTCATATAACTACACACAATCTCTCAACTATTTTACCTATGAATATTCATCTGTCATTAGATAAGAGGTAATCTAATTAATGTTTATTTTATACAATATGAAAAATAGAAGGATTCATAGGAACATTGCAAATTCTTCAAGTTAGTTCCATTCCTTTCTCAACAGAAATTTATAATGTGTTAGTTTTCATTATGTGGTTTCTTTTTGGACCATAATATGTTGTGCTCTGAATGTGATAAAGAATAAAGTGGCATCATTCCATTCTCTAAATACAATTCAAACAAAATAGTAATAAAAACGTATGAATTTGAAGCCTTAGAAGATATTGTTCAATAATTTATTACTCCATCATATATACCTGATGAAATTTGAGAATCATGATCCATACAAGATATGCTTTATGTTCCTTGTCTATACTCTATGTTCATTGTCTAGAATCTATCAAATAGGTCATGTGCCTTGTCTATGATTCTACATTTTGCATACATATCTACCAGGGTGGTTGTAGCTTTCATCTAAAATGTTTCCTCTATTAGGTTGTGGAACCTGTTTTCATGTGAGAAAGTGTTGAAGACTGTACACTAAGAGTACTATACACTTTCCACAGTTGTCTTGACACCCAAGAGTGGGGATTCAGGGGCGGGCACAGCCCCCGAATTTTTTTTTGGCCTTAAAACGTGCCCGATATACTGGGAAACATGATTTTCTCATATGGGCGGGATTTTTGACCCATAGGTTTATGGGATGGTTTTGGCCCATGGTTTTATACCCACGGTTTTGTAAAACTGCTTAAGCAGTTGTCTACTTATATGGTTTTATGCATATGGTAGGTATAATGTAACATTGCAGATGTGTTTTGAATTCGGGTGTGAATTTTGTAGAGTTTGTTGAGCATAGCTCCAAACAGATCTGGGTATTGTATTGAGAGAGCGGTGGCTTGTAATAAAATATGAGCAAGTGATTCTTGGTGGACGTAGCCCAAATTGGGTGAACCACATTAAATACTGTCTCTTTGTGTTGTGTTATTTTATTCTGCACTTTTATTTGAGATCTGTAATATTTTCTGCATATTAGTTTCTACTGTTGTGATTCTGTGAGGGATTATTCCACATATTTTATCCCTTATTTCCTAACAATTGGTATCAGAGCCTGGTTTGGTTTGCTGAAGTGTTGAATCAACAGGGAAAGTTTTATCTTGAGTGGGAGCTATGGCAGATGATGGAAGATCTAGGGTTGATAAATTCAACGGGTAGAATTTCAGTCTTTGGAAGATGCAGATGGAAGATTACCTTTATCAGAAGGATCTTTATATTCCGACTGTCTGAGAAGGTGAACAAACCCTCGAGCATGATGGATGCAGAATGGGATTTGCTAGATAGGAAGGCACTTGGGACAATCCGGCTGTGTCTTGCATCTTCGGTATTATTTAATGTTTCAAAGGAAAAGACTACAAAAGAACTGATGGATGCATTAGGGAAGTTGTATGAAAAACCCTCTGCCTCTAATAAGATATTTTTAATGAAAAAGTTGTTTAATATGAAGATGTCTAAGAATGGTTTAGTAGCAGATCATTTAAATGATTTTAATACGGTTGTAAATATGCTAGCTTTGGTTACAATAGAATTTGATGAAGAAGTTAGGGATTTATTAGTTCCTCTTTACCTGAGAGTTGGAATAGCCTGGTAATGGTGGTAAGCAACTCGGTTCCAGCTAACTCAAAGTTGAAGTTTGAGGATGTTGTAGGGGTGATTCTAAGTGAGGAAATGTGAAGAAAAAGCTCTGGGGAATCTTCTACTTCAGGGAATGCTTTGACAGTGGAAACTAGAGGGAGACAGAAGAATAGAGGAAGCCATGGAAAATCAAAGGATCGAGCAAGGTCAAAATCCAAAAGCAAGATAGTATGTTGGCACTGTGGAAAGTCTGGGCATGCAAAGAAGGACTGTTGGGAGCTTTGGGACAAGAAGAAACAACAGGAAGAAAACAAGGAGGCAAATGTGGCAACGGGTAATGTATGTCAGGATGCTTTGATTCTTTCTTTGCACAATATTACTGAATCTTGGGTTTTAGATTCAGGGGCTTCTTTCCATGCTACTCCACATAGGCATTATTTTGTTGATTATGTTCAAGGAGATTTTGGGCATGTTTTTCTTGGTGATGATGAGCCTTGCAGCATAGTTGGAAAAGGTTCTGTTCAGGTTAAGATGCAGAATGGGAATACTTGGCTATTGAAGGATGTCAGACATGTGCCTACATTAAGATGAAATTTGATATCGACAGGGCAGTTGGGAAGTGATGGTTGTACTGTGATATTTACAGCGGACTCTTGGAAGGTTACCAAGGGTGCTCTTGTGGTGGCAAGAGGTAAGAAGGTTGGAACCTTGTATTTAACCACTTATAGCACTAATGTTTGTAATCTTGTGGCTTCAGAAGTAGATACAACATTGTGGCACTATAGGCTCGGTCATATGAGCCATAAGGGCATGGAGATCATAAAGAAGGATTTTCCTGGATATACAGAAATAGGTTTGGAGTTCTGTGAGGACTGCATATATGGGAAACAAAAGCGAGTAAGGTTTCTCAAGGTTGGACCTACAAAGAAAGAGAGTAAGTTAGAGCTGGTGCATTCTGATGTATGGGGGCCGACTCAGGTATCATCTCTTAGGGGTTCAAGTTATTATGTTACTTTTATTGATGATGCAACAAGGAAAGTTTGGGTTTATTGTATTAGAAACAAATCTGATGTATTTGACACTTTTGTTAAATGGAAATCCTTGGTAGAGAATGAAACAGGTCTTAAGCTAAAATGTCTCAGGTCAGATAATGGAGGGGAGTATTGCAGCAATGAATTTGATGATTACTGTTCTAAGAATGGAATCCACAGGAAAAATACGGTTCCAGGAACTCCGCAGCAGAATGGGGTGTCAGAAAGGATGAACAGAACAATAATGGAATGTGCTAGGAGCATGAGGTTACATGCAGGACTGCCTCTTTCTTTTTGGGCAGAAGTGGTGAGCACAACTGTGTACTTGATAAACAAAGGACCCTCAAGTGCCTTGGATGGAGGCATACCTGAGGAGGCTTGGTATGGTAAGAAAGTTGATTATTCATTTCTTAGAGTCTTTGGATGTGAGGTGTTTGTCCATATAGATAAGGATGATAGGACCAAGCTAGAGGCTAAATCAGAAAAATGTACTTTCATTGGTTATGGTGGTGATGACTTTGGATATAAATGTTGGAGTATTAAGGACAAGAAAATCATTCGATCTAGGGATGTGGTCTTTAATGAGAAAGTCATGTATAAGCAACAGTTGCAGGAAAATAGGGAAGAATCCAAGAAAGAATATGCAGCAGGTAGAGGATCTTCCAGATGGGAAAGTGACACATGAATCAGTTTAGGAACCTCCTCAACAGGAACCCCAAACTCCTATATTGAGGAGGTCTTCTAGGGTAAGAAGAGAACCTGAACGTTTTTCTCCTTCTCTTTATTATTTATTACTCACTGATAGTGGAGAGCCAGAGAGCTTTGATGAAGCAATGCAGGTAGATGCCAGGAAGAAGTGGGAGCAAGCCATGGATGAGGAGCATCAGGCTCTCATGGAGAACCAGACATGGGATTTGGTGAAGCTACCCGAAGGAAAAAGAGCATTACAGAACAAGTGGGTGTTTAGAGTCAAAGAGGAAGAAGGAGGAAAGAAAAGATACAAGGCCCGGTTGGTGGTCAAGGGGTTTGCACAGAAAAAAGGTATAGATTTTGATGAGATTTTTTCTCCTATAGTAAAAATGACTTCTATTAGAACTGTTCTTGGAATAGTTGCAGCAGAAGACTTGCACTTAGAGAAGCTTGATGTAAAGACTACATTTCTCCATGGTGATTTGGAGGAGGAACTATATATGCAGCAACCAGAGGGCTATGAGGTCAAAGGTAAAGAGGAGATGGTGTGCAAACTGAAGAAGAGCTTGTATGGCTTGAAACAAGCTCCACGTCAATGGTATAAGAAATTTGATAGCTTCATGATGGAGCAAGGTTATATTAGATGTCATTCTGACCATTGCATGTATACAAAGAAATTTGAGGATGGAAGTTATATTATCCTTTGTCTGTATGTGGATGACATGTTGGTTGCAGGTAAAAACATGCAGGAAATAAAAGTACTCAAGAAGCAGCTAAGTGAATCCTTTGCTATGAAGGATTTGGGGGCAGCCAAACAAATCCTTGGTATGAGGATATCTCGGGATAGGAAGGAACGGAAGCTGACTTTATCTCAGGAAGAGTACATTAAGAAGGTCTTGGAGAGGTTTAATATGCAGGATGCTAAACCAGTTGGGACTCCTTTGGCAGGCCATTTCAAGTTATCAAAGGAGCAGTGTCCCAAGACAGAGCAGGAGAGAAACCAGATGTCCAAGGTACCTTACTCATCAGTGGTTGGCAGTTTGATGTATGCCATGGTGTGCACCAGGCCTGATATTTCCCATGCAGTGGGAGCGGTGAGTAGATTTATGAGTGATCCAGGTAGAGATCACTGGCAGGCAGTAAAGTGGATCCTTCAGTATTTGAGAGGGACCATGGGGATAGTTTTGTGCTACAGTGGATCAGACACCACTTTGTGTGGTTATGTAGATTCAGATATGGCTGGAGATGTAGACAACAGGAGGAGCATGACAGGTTATGTTTACACTGTAGGTGGGACAACAGTGAGCTGGATTTCACGACTACAAAAGCTGGTGGCTTTGTCAACCACAGAGGCTGAGTATGTTGCTGCCACAGAGGCAAGCAAAGAAATGATTTGGTTACAACAATTTCTTGAGGAGTTGGGGCATAAGCAGGAGGAAGGAAAGCTGCATAGTGATAGTCAGAGTGTTATACACCTAGCTAAGAACTCTGCTTTCCACTCTAGGACGAAGCATATACAGTTAAGGTACCATTTCATCAGGACAAACTTTGGAGGAAGAGAAGTTGAAGCTGGAGAAGATTCATACCAGTCAGAATCCTGCATAGACATGATGACCAAGGTGGTCACAAGGGAAAAACTGAAGCTGTGTTTAGCTTTGGTTGGTCTTCACATGGAAACTAGTGAAGGGTTGAGAAGCTTGCTCAGAGGAAAACTAGTCTCCAAGTGGGAGATTGTTAGGTTGTGGAGCCTTTTTCATGTGAGAAAGTGTTGAAGACTGTACACTAAGAGTACTGTACACTTTCCACAGTTGTCTCACTGGGGTTTGGGCCCGAGATGGGGTTCGGGGGTGTAGCCCCTGAATTTTTTTTGGCCTTAAAACGTGCCCGATATACCGGGAAACATGCTTTTCTCATATGGGTGGGATTTTTGACCCATAGGTTTATGGGATGGTTTTGGCCCATGGTTTTAATACCCACGGTTTTGTAAAACTACTTAAGTAGTTGTCTACTTATATGGTTTTATGCATATGGTAGGTATTATGTAACATTGCAGATGTGTTTTGAATTTGGGTGTGAATTCTGTAGAGTTTGTTGAGCATAGCTCCAAACAGATCTAGGTATTGTATTGAGAGAGCGGTGGCTTGTAATAAAATATGAGTAAGTGATTCTTGGTGGACGTAGCCCAAATTGGGTGAACCACGTTAAATATTGTCTCTTTGTGTTGTGTTATTTTATTCTGCACTTTTATTTGAGATCTGTAATATTTTCTACATATTAGTTTCTACTGTTGCGATTCTATGAGGGATTGTTCTACATATTTTATCGTAAAATACCTCTATCCTTTATCCTTGTATGGATGTCCATACCTTGTTCCAAATATCCCATATTGTCATAATGTGGAAGTATGCTAGAAAATGTAAATTGGGGTATAGATTTGTTTGTTGCATATAATGAAATCATAGAAAAGAGAGGAATATAATATTGTAAATATCAATATTTTGTATACCATTACCTATTTGGAAATTGTAATTGGGCAGTATTGGCTGATAAGTTTAGAGTGTATGCAATAATGTTGAAATCATTATGAAATATGTAATGATGCATGTTACAAAAACTAAACGTATTGAATTTGATAAAATGGGAGGTATAGAGTAATGTTTAGTATATATGAGAAAGTTGTTAATTGCACTAGAGATTGATACATCAATTTTTTAATGTTACAGTTCCATTTAGTTCATTGGTATACAAAATATCAATATTGAGTATACTATTTTGTATTTTTTTGGGTGCATTTATCATATTTGGATTAAAAACCACATTTTCGAAGAGTCATCAATCTCTATTACCTTTACATTGACTATTACATGACCAAATTGACATAGTTTTGAAGGTTATGCTCTCACATGACATAGTTTATTGAATTTTTTCTTTTGCTATCAAATAAATTTGTGGCTATGATCACATTTGCAAACCATAAGCCTCCCAAGGTAGTTAAAATCCAAAAAATATAGAGATTACAAGAGCTTAAAAGGTTCATGCACAACCTCCTCTATTGAATTTGGTTTGGGTCAATTTCTATTTGTATCTTTCTTCCTTCTATTTATTGTTGTATGTTAGTAAATAATGCATAGCTTTGTTCTAGTATAAAATGCTTATATCCTTCTTTTATGAATATTGTATATTAAGGCATAGTTTCATGTGTGTAATCTTTTCATTGCTGCTTGATTGTGTTTTTGCGATCAGTTGTATAAGCTTTAAGAAATGCATCTAGTCCAACCAAATTTAATCTCTATGTACAAAAAAAGGTACTGATGTATGACATGTTGACTATGTAATATATAATTGATGAAATATCCAAAATATTCCTCATTGCATGATTGAAATATGCAAAAGGTTCAAATTAAATTGAGTCAACATATATTGCTAGCATTTGTGATAGTACAAACAAGAAGTCATTATATTGTTAAAATGGAAGGAACATGTGATTGTATCTACTCAATCCTCTTCCTATAATGATGGCCTGCGATAAAAAGATAGCAGACCTCTGTACTAGTCCCTCAAGCTTCACTAGATATGAAATCAGGGCATTTGGCCAGAGTGGTAGAGTCTAGAAACCACCACCTAACCTTGTGTCCATGCCCTTTGAGGTGATATTTGGATCATGTATAGAGAAGTATGGCTTGGAATGTGTGTATTTTATATATAATATATCTTGTTCATGTTTATTATATCAAAACATAAGATCTATTTTTATCTTCTTCAGATAGTTCTTCGAATAAACTTTGTGCTGGAGATGTCAAATTTTAAGTGAAACACATACAAACAATAATATAAACTCGGGAGCAAAATATTTGTAAGAGCTTAAATAGTCAGTGCTTCGGTGTTAACTGGCTGTTAACTCATTGAGATGTTTAGATTTTTTAAGCTATTTTTTAATTATTAATGCAGGTATGTTCCACACAATCCAAGATGAATGCACTTGTTATTTCCTTGCACAAAATTGACCTTACTTAAACAATCCATGCATTCATGTTGAATGTTGAATGTAAATGGTTTAACATTTTAAAACAGTAAAAAATTGTTAATATCCAATGGGCTAACATCAAAGATATGACCACAATAAATAAGATCCAAAAATTTATCCATGCATATGGTATAGATGTTCATATGATTAAAGAGATCAAATTAAGACAAAAGGCCATTGAGGATTAAAAGTAAAACATAACCTTACTAAACAATCAATGACATGTTACCCTGCACTCTAAATTTATATGTTTAGATTTAATGCAACAGACTTAAAAGTGTTCTTTTACAAGTGAAAGGTACAAGAATACCTCAATATGATCTATGTTAATTTTTGTCTGAAACTATTAAATTCACAAACTAAAGGAGGATATAGTCTTTGTAAATCACAATGACTTCCAAGAATTATTGAAAAGAAAAATACTCCATATGTTAGCTTCTTTTAGCCTTAGTTAGAGCTCCTTATACCTTAGGATCTGTTGCAAACCCCAATGTTTTTAAGAACAAATAATGTTTTTCCATAATACCCAATAGACATGATAAAATGAAATTTTAGAATCATCGAAGCCATTTTGATATGTCCTAGCCTAGTTACTCCAATCATTGATATTATAAATAATGCCCATAACTCCAATTCCTTAAGTAGTCAAAATCCTCTCTTGGGTAATTTCAATTCTGGTTGCCATCTATGCTTTCTTGGCTGCTAAAAATTGACTCCATTTTTATTCAGGCACATGAAACCTTATTAGAAATCACTCGGCACTTGAATTTTCCTCTTCAATTCCCACCTTTAAATGAATTTCTCCCATTTTACTTTACTCATTTCCTAGGCATGAACCAACCAGCATCCTCTAATAAGTTTATCTTTGTCTTTTCCATCTTTGATGAAAAGACCTTGAAAACAATTCAAGAAAATGCAAATTTTTGGTGTAAGGATAGACTCTACAACCTTTTCTAACATCCTCACAACCTCTTCCAAAATGGGAGTTCTAGAGCAGATCGTAGATGTCCTTTGAAGCATAATAGAAGTAAGTTATTATCAGATGTAGTCACAAGTGTCCTAGTTACATTCCACGAGAACACATCTCTTTAAGGCTCTATCAAATAGTTCATGTGCCTTGTCTATGGTTCAACATTTTTCATACATATCTACTAGGTTGGCTGTAAATTTCATCTAAAATGTTTTATATATCCTTTATGGTTTGATGAATGTCCATACCCTGTTCCAAAGCCCCCATTTTGGCTCAATAAGGTAGGATGTTAGAAAAGGTAGTTGAATATAGCTTTAAACATGTCAATTACCTTTTCTTGAAAGTTTATAAAGCCATTTTAATGAATCCATTTTGTGCATGGACTATAATCAATTATATTCATGGGAACACATCTCTTTGAGGCATTCTATCAAATAGTTTAAGTGATTTATCTATGCTTCCACATTTTTCATACATGTCTATTAGGTAAGTTACAACTCTAGTACAATATCTGGAAAAATTCCTCTATCTTTTATGCTATTATGGATGTCCATACCTTGTTCCAAATCTCCCATTTTAGCATAAGATGGGAACAAAAGATAGAAAATAATCAGGAAGTAGTTTCTTGTGACTTCTTTTTATTTTTCTTGGATTTTAGAAGAGAGTTTGGAATGCCACTAAATGTCAAAGAAGTAGCAGAAAACACTCCAGCTTTGTCATATATTAGTTGCTGTGATGCATTTCAGACTACAAGAAGATGTTGTTTCATAAGGGAATGAAAATTCTATGTTTTAAATATCCCATTTTGATAGAGGAAGAGAGGATGTTGATAAATGTGTGGCCTCTAGATTTACATATAATGATCACATTTTCTTGAAAATTTCTAAGGCCTTTTCAATAGACACAATTTTTTTCATATCCTACAATCATGAAAGTCCATGAGACCAAACATCTTTTAGGTATTCTTTTGAATAGTTCACATGCATTGGGTATGCCTCCAAATTTTTCATACATATTTACCCTGAAACCTACTAACACATATACTCTCTAAAAAATACTAGGGTTATTAATAATTATTAAAGATTTAAAGCCTTCACTTTTACCACAAGGGGTTCTAACAAGGAAATATCATCGCACGTGCATACATATTGAGGTAATTATGATTGATAAAAACAAAGTCATTCAAACTGGTAGAAATTAGGGGGTGAAGGGGTTTAACAACATGTGAATATATATGAATTAGGTATTGGGGGTACACATCAAATATCTGGGTATGAAGTACATGTAGTGATTGATCATCCCAATATAACCCTAAAAGATGACTGTAACCCTATTTCTTAAATACAAACTCTCTTAAAGTTGGATATATCCCTTAGGACATCACTCAATGGAAGCTAATGCACTAATGATCTCCTATTAAATAATAAAAAATCAATAAAGTGAATATTTTTTTATACATATGCCCTAACCATAATATCATTGCATGGTAGACAACAAGTGTACATGAGTATGGTCTTCAGGAACCATACGATATGTATTTCACTAAAATGAAAATATCAAAAAATATGTGTAGAACAGAAATATAAATAAATCAAATAAATAATTCCTACCTATATTCTTACCTTCTTAATAGAGTCTTCAATGTAGTGAATCACCAGAGTGTAGAAATACTTTCTATTGTAACCCAATAATAATTGAAAATAATACACTAGAATGGGATACATATAGATAACTAAGAAATAAACTCTACAGTCTAAGAGACCAGCACATGGGAGGATGGGAGATTTCCTAATAGTTAACGTGCATTTTGCTAAGCCTCTACATTTATAGGATTCAGGGTTGAAATGGGAACCTACCGATGAGATATATGAAAATATAACCTATCCATGATAATAAAAAAGAATGTCCATGCGTGCTAGTCTAGGAAATAGTATCCCGACTATGGCACTAGATGGGAAGTCAACTACAAGTAATAGGTCATGAAGTATGAAACTCACTACCTGGTAACTAGGAGAAATCCATGAGAGAAGATATCCAAGTGCAATTGAGAACAAAATAATCATGGCATAGCCAAGCAGGTGAAATGGAGTACATCAGAATCATGGAATTTTTTGGAATGTCCTTAAACCCTAATGTTTGTCATGCAATGTGTATACATCCACGTCTTGTACACAAATCTCCTAGAAAAATTGCATATAAAGACATATGGGAGATGACTCAGAATCTAGCCATAATGCTTTCAAGGGGATGTCCATGACCCTGTTTTGAAGGGAGGAAATATGGTCACCGAAAAATATCATACTATAAAAGATGACTCGATTAGATAACACAAAACATGTTAATTACAATTAATGATACTATAATTCTTCAACATCTAAGGAGTGGAGGAACCTGATATAGGCATCAATGAAGACAAACTAGTGAAGTATAAGTATATCCCATTTGGTGTTATAGTATCATTATATGATGTGAGGATGCTCATGTGTATTATCCTACCTCCCCATGAATGTTTTATGCAACATTCCTGTACATACCTCACTTAAAGGAATATAGGATGTACTGACCACATATATTAGGTACTAGCGTGAGAAACCAAGTCGCACTAAATGAAGATGACTATGAGACGCTTCATCTCCTAAATTGAAGAGCCTATTGCACCATAAAAATCTACCTCAATCCTTTTGTAACTATGCCAGAGGGCTCACTAAGATTTTGAGTATTTAATCATAATATGAATCACATATTACAATTATTTTATTTTTGTGCTCATTACGATTTTTATTACTTTATAATAATTGCCTACACATTCTGTTAGTCTTTTATTGACTCTCCTTTTGTACACTCATGATATCATTGGTAGATCAAATGGGTCACTTTTTTATTTTGTCTTAGAGACTTTTCCTCCTCCACACGTGTATCATTGGGAATGATGATAAAATATGTGTAAAATATTACTTACAAAAGATATCTTTCTTCAACAATGTAGCTGCTATAAATGAAGACCTAATATCCATGTTGCTTAGACTTACTAACCTAGAAATTTTCATCGTAGAAACAGATGTGTTATCTCAATAATGACCTTGGTGGTCCTAAGGAGGACAGTTTGTAGTAAAAGGTAAATATTGCACTATTATTTAGTTTTCCTCATGCATTTTGATGCAAAATGTTTAAATATATGGATGTAAAAATAAATTGTAACGCCCACATTTTTCCATGCACAAGACCCAACATTTAAATAGGTAAAATTTGCAAGAAATACTAGTAGATAGATAAACTACAAGAGGTATATTTGACTTAAGGTATTCACCAACAATGATACTCTTAGCCATTATTATCACATGTCTAACAAGATTCCACATAGATGAGAGGTTTCCATAATGAAATCAACAATTAGGTACAATTATTTTATTCCAATAGGTGATGGGTGTTTATAATCCCCTTCTAGGGCCCAAAGGTAATTACCATTACATTAACTCGTATAGATAATTAACTCAAGATACCTGTGGAAATATAAATCATAAAATTAGGTAGTAATTCATCCTAATAGGTTAAAATAAACAATCCCATAACAAAACAATTTAGTTGGGTAACAATTAGATGTTATAAAATATTTTTAACTTGAGGAGATAGTACTTAAGTAGGGAAATATATCAACTATTACTAATAGTCATTTTATGGGTAAGATAATGATGTCCCATAAGACTTTGAATCACCATAAATTAAGCGATATATGGTTTATTAGGCAACCATTAGATCAACCGGATACCAGCAAACCTTAGATGGGTAGGTATTTTCAAATGAACCCTAATTATCCTTATGTAGGTCAAGAAAAATCTATCATTTACCCTAAACTCAATCATTTGCTCCATGTAATGGTTTACAGGGGTAGTTGATATTTTTAGCTAACCATCCTATAAAATGTAGGATCATAAAAGGATGTGTAACATCCCAACTTTATGGATGGACTACACATATTTTTAGTAAGACTTATTTCATTGGAATCCCTATCCTAGGTTGTGGAATTCATTAATTTTGAATTATCTTGGCACTAACTTAAGTGTTGGAGATTATTCCATTGTGGAATGTGGCACATAGTCTTTCCCCATTTAAATTCTGATAAATAAAAAAATTAAATTTAGCCTAAAGCTAAGTGTTTGAGGCATTTTTGATAGTTTATATATATATTTATATATAGATATATATGGAATCCATGAAATAAAGGAGAGTATAGGTTTTGATATTTACCTATTTAGCATGGCGTGAAGAGAGGAGGAGATAGAGGGGAGACCATGTCAAAAACAAATCTATATATATGTATGTATGTATGTATGTATCTATATATATATGTATGTATGTATGTATGTATCTATATATATATGTATGTATGTATGTATATATATATGTATGTATGTATCTATCTATATATATGTATGTATGTATGTATATATATATGTATGTATGTATGTATGTATCTATATATATATGTATGTATATATATATGTATATATATATACATACATACATATATATACACATATATATATATACATACATATATACATATATATACATACATACATATATATATACATACATACATACATATGTATATATATACACATACATACATACATACATACATACATACATACATATATATATATATATATGTATATATATGTGTATATATATATGTGTATATATATGTATATATATGTATGTATATATATGTATGTATGTATATATATATATATATATATGTATACATACATATATATGTATATATATATGTAGATATATATGTTTTTTTTTTATTAAGGGCAAATAGTTTTGAAGGGACTATACCCTGTATACACAAGGGCTCAAAAGCCAGATAGAAAAGAAGAGAGAAGAAGCCCAGAGAGGGGCAAAATAGTCACCCAAGAAGGCTCAACAGCCAGATATTACAATATAGGTGAAAAGTGGATCAAGAGGTACAAAGATCCAGATCTAAGAAGACAAGATCAAAAAGAAACCAAAAGAGAAATAGAATAACGAGCTCCGCCAAAAAACGCTCCTGAACCGCCCGAGGACAGCCAGATCGCAGCCAAAAAACAACAGCATAACAACCCGTTACTTGATGGCCCTGTCAATCTTGGTCTTGATGGCCTGTAGTGACATGAAAAAGGCAATGGCAGTGGCCTAAGAGGGGTCCTTCATGTCTACTTGGGAGATTGCAATGTCCCTATTCTCTTTAGGGCCCCATATGTCTTCATTGATTCCACTTAAATTGCAAACACTGTGGACATGTTGTTCAATGAAGTTATAAATGCTTTTGAGGGCAGATAAAATGCAGTCATTGCGGCTTTTGGCATTCCCCAATCTGCCATCAAGGGACTGCAGTTTCTTGAAGACTTCATCGATGACCCCCTCTTCCTCCTCACTTTGAAGGATCCTTTTACCCTTGGCTCTCTCCATGTTTTTTAGAGCTCCTTTGAGCTCTTGAATCTCCTTCTCCAATCTGTCAACCCTCTCCAGCAAATCCTCCTCTTTGGGCTTCTCCACAGGCATGCTAATATGCAGTAGGTTTTCAGCTAATTCTAAGTCCTTGTGGCTCCTAAGGACTCATTGGGAAGTAGGGATTTTAGCTTTCTTGCTTTTCTTGCTGGAGCCAACATCATCATTCTTCCTTTTTAGCAGGGGTGGAGTGGGAGCAGTATGGGTAGGTGGGGGTGTGAAGGAGGGAGGTGGGATAGGGTTCATGGGAGGGCAGCTGGAAAAGTGGCGGTGAATCAGGAGGATAAGGCCCTGGTGCAGAGGGACAACCCTAGAGTGATTTTAAACTTCCCTTATAGATTTCTCCAAGGAGTTGATCAGATAATGAGGAAAGCTAATAATGTTATTTCTACGAAAATGATTCAGAAAAATCAGATGCTAATAATGTAGATATATATGTAGATACATATATATATATATATATATGTATATATATATATATATAGGTATATATATGTATATATATGCATGTATATATATATATATATATGTATATATATGTATATATATATATATAGGTATATATATGTATATATATGCATGTATATATATATATATATATATTCACACTAAAATTTGTTTTATTTACTTTTCTAAATATGCCCAAATCGATTTAAGGTGGCGACCAGGTTAGATGGCCAATTTATATGTATTTATATATATATATATATATATATATATATATATATAATTTATATGTGTGTGTGTGTGTGTGTGTGTGTGTGTGTGTGTGCGTGCGCGCGCGCGCGTGTGTGTGTGAATCGTTTTATAATGGAATTGGATGTAAATTATAATGCGTAGAATTTAAAATAGAGGAATGACCTATAAAAATAAATTTGTGAAGGTTTTAATGTTTTATGGCCATTGTTTTAATTGTTGGGGTTTTAAAAAGTAATGGGGGGAGGCCACCGACCCTACCCCCACCCCATATTATATAATATGGGTTTGTGGTGGGGTCGGCGCCCTCCCCCCAACCTTCATTTTTTTTGTGTTATTTACTAGATGCAGGCTATGCCACTTCAAATTATATTTACCTTATTTTTTTATTTATTATATAAAACCTTGTTCTATATAATTAAATCTTTCTCTTTTATATATTAAATATTTTATAATATATATTATATATATGTATATATCACAAAATATAATGAATTTATTTGATATTTTTATAATTATAATATATATAATAAACTTGTATAAGTATATATAACTTCCATTTGTATATTTTGTTCTAAGTTAATTTAAACATTATCTCGGGTTCACTTGTATAGTGAAATGTAATACAAGGAGTTATAAATTTCTACCTATTCATCTATGAGTAAAATTAGGAAAACTAATATAATTCCTTATTCAACCCAATAAAATTAATAAGGAGGATATTTTCGATGTTTTTAAACTCTAAGTATCTACTTTATTTTCTTATAACATAGTATGAGATTTGACTATAATTTGAACCTTTCACTATGCTTACTTTTACTATCAAAATGAGAATGTGTTTCATTTTTTTTTTACAAAAAGAATGCTATATTTTTCAATAAGGAAAATCAAGTATAACTTTCATACATTCATCTAATAAAACCACAACCATTTCACCAAGGGAAAACACAAGAAATTATGAATTAATTTTCAGTTTTGAAAGAGATACATTTCCCATTTGAATATAACTTTCAAATCCTTCTTTCCAACCATTACAATATTACAAGTATAACTAGATAACAATACAATCTTTTCTCAAGAAGATTAGTTTATTATTTTACAATATTGTAGTTCCTCCTTTCATCAATTTGAACATAATAAGTTTAAAAATAATGGTTTACCAAAATACAATATTGAATATTTCACTTTACAACAAGGGGAATATCTTGACTAGGGGTGATCTCTTTGACTCCAAATACGGGTAACTCCTCCAATCTTAAAATCTATAACTTTTTCTTTTTCTTCAATCAAAAAACAAAAGAGGGGGTGTAGGAAAACACTCACCTCCCAACCTTTATTCCGTTGAGGAGAAGAATCTATTCTCTTCATTGGCCCTCGAGCCCCAACCATAGTAGAATAAACAATATTTTGCAACCAATAACAACTTACAAATTTGCTTCCACATTACAACACACATGCCAACATTTCACGTAATACATTCAACACCAAAATACAATAACACAATGCATACATTTTAAACACATAAGCTTATAGATCAAGCCAAGGGGAGAATATAACAATGGGAAACCATCTCTTTTTTAACTCCTAAATGAAATAGGAGTTCCACTCAACAAGCCTCCAAATGCACAACTTCTCAACACATCCCTTTTCCCTCCTAATGAAAATACACAAGTATAGAAAATTTTCCATTTTCTTCTCTCCCCAAAGGTGGAGCTCCCACTCATACTCCCTCCACTATATAACACAATTTCCTTTTCCCTCCAAAAAATGGTCCCCATTTTCCATCTCCTACACCTTTTTCCTTAAGGCAAAAAATATACCCAAACCAACAAAAATCACAACCATATAACCATTTTCTTTTGTACACACATATAAAAAAGTAATTGAAAAATAAAAGGAAAATGACCAACCTTGCCATCACAAGCTTAAAACAATCTTCAACAAGATTTTCCCTCTTCCAAGACCAAAACAAGTATTTCTAAGGCAATCTCCAAAAAATATCCAAGTATTCCAAAAGAACAAGTGTGCCCAATCCCAAAATGAGTAACGCCCCAATACATCAAATAAACATGAATAAATAGAAAAGGGAAAAGAGGAGGGTGAGGTGGATCTATATAGGATGCCACATCACTTCTCCTCAACTCCACATCTCAAGGTCAAACACCAAACCCAAAGCACAATAAATTGGCGGGTGAGAAATTACAAGTTCTCTTTACACACACAAACCAAAAGCCACACTACAAAGGACCAAAATTAAAGGCTCTGATAAGAAGGTGCAATTATTTCACATTTTTAGCCTCCAAAAACACATAATGGGGCCTAAGTTTGACCCCTTACCCCTTAGGTATAATTGGTAGATGAATCTAAGAGGTATGTGACAAGCTTAACTTGTCCCACAAGCCTCCAAAATTCAGTTGGAAAGTCAAATTTCGAGTTTGGGGAGACGGGTTGAGTACATACCAAGTAAAATATTTAAATCCAACTTGAAATCACAAGATCAAAAGGACTATCTACCCAAATAAATGCCTCCTTATGGTCACATCTAAAAATAAACTTAATTCACTTACTTAATTAATAATAATGGTACATTTAATCAACAATACAAAAAGTGAAAAATAATGCAATAATAAAAATACATACACATAAATTAATCAAAATAAAAGTGACAATTTACAACACATATCCCATGGTCACTATTTGAGGTTATTCCCCCCATGGGGGACCTCCTAACAACCTAACCACAAACAACAATAACATAACACAAAGCTACCATGGTGACTGTCATTGTAACCATCATATATTCTGCTACGGTTTGGTATCCTACCCCCCTTTATTTTTTTGTGATACAATCACCTATGAAATAAAAACCATACCTCCTTCGGCCTCATGGCCACATTAAAATAGATCAATAATAAAATATATGTACAGCCATCAAGAACATCATCATAACATGAAAATCATCATCAAAGCTAAGAAATGAGATCATTCATTTACGATTTCATAAACATTTCAATTCTACCATTACATCAATATTAGTAAGATCACAAGATTAGTTTTGAACACCAAAACATGGTCAATACAATGAGAATTTAGACTGTCAGTATATATAGAAGCTAACAACACAGCATCATCATCAATACAAAATGTCTATCATGCCTCTACGAATCCATACACCCCATAATATAAACCACAAACTTATCAATAGTCAGAATATCCTCTACCATATACATCATGCTAATTTGAAAATAACACAATAGGGTCCATGTCAATAGTCCATGATAAATAAAAAATCAGTGTGTAATAAATGTTTGAAGTGGAGTGTGGGCATTACATAAACGAGCCACTTACCTTCTCGAGCTTTGATTGTGACAAAAAGAATCCATGCACCATGGCATTTATCCCCTTCATTTGGGAAACCGTATATATAGAGGGAAACATCACAACAAAACCTTAAATTGTAGTTAACAATTTTTCTCCTTGCTCACAATGTCTTAACAAATATATTTAGAACCAAATACCAGGTAAAATTCTGAAAATTTTATTAATAGTAATTTTACTTGAAATTTCTTTTGTTAGCTATAATTAAGACAATATGATGGGAAAAGTGTTGGCCGAAATTTTTTTTCCGGCCATTAAAACACAACGAAAAATGGCTCATCAAAGAAGTATGCCCTCCTGAGTAAAAAATTTAGATGTGAGTCCAATTCGTAATCTTGAATCTGATTTAACTTTTAAGTTTTATAGATTATAGTTTTGGAAACTAGGAATGGTTTTAAACTTAAGTTGTAACTTTAACTTAAATAGTTTGTAATGTTCCATAGTCCCACTTCTTCCTATCATCTTGACTACCGAAAATTCCCAACAATCCAACTTAATCTATCAATTCATTGGAAAATAGGCCTTATAAAAAAAAACAGCTATTGCGGGGGGTTCAAGAAATTGGAATCAAATAATTTTGTGCAAGTATTTAAATAGGTATGGAATCTTGGTTTGTTTTCTCTGTTTTATTTTTATAATTAAAATCTTTGATCAAAAACTTCCTCTCAAAATCTTGATTTCAAATAAATTAAGAAGTACATATTTATAGCTTAGTCCTTTCTCTCGTCACTTTAAGTTAAATCATGAAAAATTCGAGACATCATATAATACATGTTTTTGTTTGAAAACTAAATTTAAGTTTAATTTTGTTGGATGTTTTGTATACATTTTTTTCAAAAAAAATAATTTTTTTTTCAGACATTGTTGCACATCAATTTGAAATAATTAATTGTAAAAAAAGTTATGAAAGACCATAAATCATAAAATGGATGGTTAGATAGTTTTAACTTGGTTTTTGATTGGTAGATGATTACAAAAATATTTTTTTCACTCATACAACACATTTTATACAATTTTGTGAAAGTAAACTAACGGTAGGTTTTTATTATTACAGATTTCTCTTATTATCATTGCATGTTTATTAATAAATATGTAATACTTATAAAAATTCATTTTGTGGGAAACCATAATTTGCTTAGTATTTGCATGTAATTTGTAAAGAGTTTTGAATGCATAAATATACAATTGAATTGTATATTTTGATGTTTGATTATTCACTATGTCATATAAATGTTTCTTCAAAAAATAAATGTGAAATAGTTGAATATAGTGCTATGTGTGTACCCACATTAAGCAAATGAAAGCTAAATTAGACTGCAATGTATCGAAAACAACATAAAGAGGTGATAAATTAATTATTCATTTAAAAATGAATCAAGCACTATATGTTATTATAGTGCTCTCATGTTGTTGGTTTGGTTTATTACCAAGATATTCATGTTGAAAAAAAATGAAAAAAGACAAGACATAAGACATCCAAAGCCTTATTTCAGATCCATTATTGGTGCTTCTTTGGAAATTATCCAGGAAGAAGAGAATTGAGGGAAGACAGAGGTTAGAGATGATGTATATGAAGCTTTTCTTTGAGGTATGTCCTCATCTCTTATAGTTTTTTTTCAAAATTTTTATGAACTTATAGATGCCTTATATATTTATATTTAAACCCTTGTTACTGACACCATATTTGACTATAATTTTTTTAGAGAAATTAAGGAAAAGAATAGAGGAATAACAAAGGTGAGAAGAAAGCAAAAACAATAGAACCTATTTCAAATACTCAAAAGGAAAAAACTAGGATACCTAAGGATGCAATTCCCAAAGGTCCCTAAACTCGGGTGGCGGAGGTGAAAAATGGTTTTAAGAGGAAGTAACATTTTTTAGTTCTCATGTTCAGAGGAGGATTCCACACTTTTTTTTGTAAATGTAGCTAGAAATAATTAGCTAAAACATCTATGACAACATTTTTTTGAGGTGTTTAGAGTGTAATTTTAACTCAATAAAAATGTATACCATTTTTATGTCAAGGGTTAACATCATTTAGGAACCATTTTTTATGTTATATTTTTGATATTTATAAAAAAAAATTCGACCCCCTAAATGATGGCGATGGAAGAAGATCCCTCGTTCGAACCCTAGCCCTAATATCTACAGCAATGGAACTGGAGCTACTCTGCTTGGCGTCACTGGTTCATGTATCCATATTATGGTGTCTCCAAGGTGACTGATTGGAAAGTATGGGAGCAATATTGATGATGGTGTGGGATCTTAAGCCAAGGGAGTTCTTCTTGATTCTTCTGTTCAATGTGTTGGAGATTTTGGTAGTGGTGGCTCTGGTCATTTGTCTCTTTCCCATGGTGGTCGGGAGTGGTTGCACTACCATGGAAGGTTTATTTGAAGAGAATATGAAGCATGAAGCAGAAGGTTGAGGAAAGTGGTTTTTTCCTTGCTAATGACCTATGGATATGGGAAGCTTTGTGGCAATGTGTCCCTAGTTCACTAGGTTGCCCCTATTTTGAAAGAAGGTTAATAATGAAGCAACTATTTAGAAGAGGGGTGGAATGGTTTTTAAAAGATTGAATCATTCTTTCTGGGAGGCATCTGTAGGGGAAGTAAGGGATCCAAGCCCATGACACCCACTAACAACAACGCTTGTGTTCATTTTGGAGACGAGGTGATCAAAACCAAATCCTACTACCAAGACCTGGCCTCGATATGCCATTTCAGTGGTCTTTGGCCTATTATTCTATCATTTCACGACTAGATTTCTAAACAATGGATCCCTCTCCTAGAGGAAAGGTTAGATCTATATCCCTATACTAAGGGTAATTTTATTTCTTTATTTTTTTCCTTAAATAAATAATAGAGACACCATTGCTGGAAATATTTGGTCATTTCAATCCTATTATGTTGTTATGAAACCCTGGTTCCCATCTTTTAACCCAACCACTGAATCCTTTTCTTACAAACCGATCTAGATTAGACTACCACATCTTCCTCTGAAATTTTAGGACTATTCTTGTCTGATATCTATTAGCAATGTTTTGGGTAACCGTAATGCCCACAATTTTCCTAGCACAAAACCCAAGACAAAACCCAATGATTAGTTAGGAAAATGCACAAAATATATTTTTTTTGTTTAAACAAATTGTAATGGGATAACCTTCAACTAGATTTAATTTATTTCTCGGTTAATAATTCCTTCTTTTTAATTAACAATTATTTATTATTATTTTAATTTAACATTTCGGGCTTAAATCCCCTTCCAAGCGTTCCTGTTAAATTTTGTTAATTAACCCTTACAAGCCATTGGCTAAAATACCCTTATTACAATATTTATTTATTTTAGTATTATATTTCCAATGTCATTTATTGACTTAATATCCTAAGGCTAAGGTATCATTTACCCAAACCATATAGTTTAGTTCAAATATATTTTAACTCCTATAATAAAAATTGTCTAGTTGTCATTGGGTAATTTTAATTTTATTAATTTCAAGGGTCAAGAGCTTTATAAAAGTCACCAAACTAAACAATAAGGTCATATTTTAAACTTACCTCCTAACACCCCTTTAGTGGCCCCATTCACAATTCATAGATACATTTTATATAAAATTAAATTCCCACCAAAATCCTCACCTAACTTTTGTAGGGTTGAATCACAACCATTAGATGAGTTAATTCAGAGCCCTTAGATCTAGGTATTCAACTAACCCTAAACATCCTTATGAAAAGATCTTATTCATTTCTTTTGGCTTATTTTCTCATTTTCAATTTGCAAGTTTGGGGGAGAAGGAGAGTGGAGGACAAATACAGGATATTCAAGCTCAAGGATGGATACACATTTTTAATCTAGATTATTCCATTTGTAACCCTCTACTAGGGTTTGTTCACATTTTTATTTTCTATTGTAAATTTTGTTTGTGTTTTCCCTATTTGGGTATGGGTATTTTTGTCACCATTTTTAGATCTAGTTGAAATGGTATATATACACAAATTATTTGGATGTATGTATGTATGTATATATATAATGTATATAATACATAATATACTGAATACAAAGTAGTGGACACATATAAAACCAAACCGCAGTGTTAAAAATTGTGTAGGCCACGGCTTTCACATTGTATAGTCCGCATAAGTGCTAAGTTCGGCCACAAATATCTAAATGGGAAGTGTTAATATTAAGTTTGGGGGGGGGGGGGGGGGGGGGGGCGGGGGGTTGGTCGTCGACCCCAAACCCCCATCCCATTGGGGGATGAGGTCGGCGACCCTACCCCCCCTTTCCCCACTCTTTAAACATAGCCAAAACCAACGCAGCCACATGATGACCTTAACAAACTCAAAAAAAAAAACTTTTGTTTTTTGAAGTTTTAACATTATTAACTTTATATATATATATACGCGCAATGCGCGCGCGCACACACACATATTGATTAGTAATACTAATGTCAATATTGTAATAGGGGATATTTGTTTTATATACATATATAATATTTGTTTTATAGACACAAATATCCCTTATTACAATATTGACATTAGTATTACTATCAATATTGTAATAGGGGATATATATATATATATATATATATATATATATATATATATATAATTAAACCTAATCGAAATTACACCCATGTACATATGTATTTTTGTGTGTGTTATCTATTGAAAATGATCCAATTGAGTTATAAGACATAGTGAAATACAAGGTAAGTAATATTATTTTCTACCTCTTCATATGAGAGTAAAAATTGAGAGAATTAATAAAGTTTCTTATTCAACCTAATATGATTTACAAGGAGAAGATTTTTTCCTCATTCCAAGAATTCTAAACAACCATTTTTTTTCTTACAACATAATACAGAACTGTAACTTTAATTTAAATATTTTCAATATGCCTTCTTTTTCAATAAACACAAGAAACTATTTCCTTTCTTTCACAATAATTAAATGACACCCATTTCAAACAACAAGTGTATTTTCAACAAGAACATCAATCTTTTAAAATGAAACAAATCACACTTTGGAGGTAATAAAATAAGCTTAGATTAGAAAGAACCTCATTTCCATTTCAAAGTTTCTACTTCGTCTAAATAATGCAAGATTTGATAGTTTCCTTTTACATGAAATAACTCTTTTAAACTACAAGTTTTCATTATATACACTCTTAGTAAAGTATACAAGGTTGAGAAGATCTCATAGTAAAAATAACATCTTCTTTTGCTTACTTTCAAAACATATATACATTTTGAATGCTTAATACAAATCAAACTTTCACAAAAACATTTACGAATAAGTTGATAATCTTTAAAGTACAAGTTACAAGCCCTCCACTTAACTGGAGACAACATGGAAACATTATTTTACAAAGAGGGATCTCTTCTAATTTTCTTCAAGTGCAACTATAGCCAAATCTTCACTTTAGCTCCACAATCTTCTCCATATCCAAAACACATAAAAAAAATAGGGGAGTAGGAAACACTCTCCGCCCAACCAATAATCCAATGTTGAAGAGAATCCTTCTTCCTCATTGGTCCCCCAAGCCCCAAAAATGACATAGTAAGGGGTATAAGACAACCACCAGATAACTTTACATGGCTTCCACAACAACATTCAAACAACTTCCAACACAATACACACAATATAAAAGTCACAACAAACAAACAAGTTCCCAAACACAAAGGCTCCATGCTCAAGCCAAGAAGAGAAAGGAAAACATGTGGATCTACTTATGCCTCCTAAGGGTTTTGGTGCCCACCTTAATGCCTCCAAGAACTCAATCACATACCCACAAAAATCTTACTGTCTCCCTCCAAGAAGAACACCTCTTATGCCTCCCTCAATAAAATACACAAGATAAATACAAAATTTTCACATATCAACAAGGTGGGACACCCCAACCTAAATTTATCATAAAATACCCAATAATACTCTTATGCCTTCCACCAAAATATCCTCATTTCCATTTTCTCCTACACAACCTAAAGGCTATTATATATCCCAAAATCACAAGAAGTAAAAATCATCCATTCACAAACATATGTACGACAAAATAGCAAAAGAAAACATGGGTGAAGACCCTACATTGCCATTGTAAGAGTATCCAATCCACAAGCACAAGCTCCAAGCCTTTCTAAGTCTAAGAAAAAATAATCCAACTCCAAGCTCCAAACAAACACTCCAAAAGCAAGCTCCTGCAAAATTCAAGAGTCCAAAATAAAACAAGTAACCCCCAAATCATCAAACAAACTTGAATAAATAGAAAAGAGAGAACAGAGACGTGATGTGGCTCCATGTAGGATGCCACATCATTTCTCCTCTACTCCAAATCACACGGTCAAAACCAATCCCCAAAGCACAATAAATTGGTGGTTGAGGGAATGAGCTACTCTCTTACGAATTCAAACTCAAACCCACACCTCTTAAGGAAAAAATTAAAAAGATAGTGTAAGAAAGTGCAATAAATAATACCTTTTTTCTCTTAAAATCACATAATGGGGTCTATTTTTGACCCCTCAACCCATAGGGGTAGTTGGTAGGTGAAATTAAGTGGTGTGGGACAAGCTTAACTTGTCCTATAAGCCTCCAAAAATGGCCACTAAGCCCCAAATCTGAATTTGACATGCAAGGTTGAGTACACAACACTCAAAATTAATAAAATCCTTTCAAATCCAACACAAACATAGAATACCTGTTAGGTTGTGGAGAATGTTTTCATGTGTGAAAGTGTTGAAGACTGTACACTAAGAGTACTATACACTTTCCACAGTTGTCTTGCCGGGGTTTCAAAAAGCATGTGCCTAATATTTCGGGAAACGTGCTATTCTCATATGGGTGGGATTTTTTGACGCATAGACTTTATGGGATGATTTTGGCCCATGGTTTTAATATCCGCGGTATTGTAAAACTGCTTAAGCAGTTGTCTACTAATGTGGTTTTTTGCATATGGTAGGGTTGATGTAGCATTGCAGGATGTGTGTGAATTCAGGGTGTGAATTCTGTAGAGTTTTTTGAGCATAGCTCCTAACAGATCTGGGTATTGTATTCAGAGAGTGGTGACTTGTAATAAAATTTGAGAAAGTGATTCTTAGTGGATCATAGCCTAAATTGGGTGAACCACGTTAAATACTCGCTTTGTGTTTTGTTCTTTTTATTCTAGCACTTTTATTTCAGATCTGTAATATTTTTTACATATTAGTTTATATTGTTACGATTCTAGAGGGATTGTTCCACATATTTTATCCCTTTTTTCCTAACAGAACCACTTACTCAAATTAATTTCTCTCTTTGGTCACATCTGTTAGGAACATGTGTTCCTCACCATTTTATTTTCTTTATAATAAATTAGTTACGTTAGACACATATGCTTTGTAAGTCGTCCTTTCAACATATTTGAATAATCCCACATGTAAGGGAAGTTGTAGTTTCTTAGATAGGAATTAGTAAATAAGAAGGTGTTGAAGCTCAATGAAGCATCCATGAATATATTGTATTGAGATTGCTCAAAGGAGAGCTTCCCCCTCAAAGAGGCTTGCGATTTAATATCATTTCGAGTTCTTTTTCTTTAGTTATTTGTTACAGGTTATGTTGTTGTGATTGGTAAAATAGTGTTGCAGGGTCTTCACATTTGTTATTAGAGCACTTTTCACGTAGCCAATTTTATTTTTCTATCTGCAGATAAATAATGGCGATATAATTCTTCCCACTGGTATACTCTCACCTCACCCAAATGGGATGTTGGTGATCAGAAAGTGGTCTAGATATTTTTTACATTCTGTTCACAGATCCGGGGTAGAGCTGTACAGTTGTGTCATTTTGAGCAATATTGCATTCCATTCACATTCTATTCACATGCGCATAGACACTCCTTAAATTTAACACGGAAACTTGGCATGGGAATTGGCTAGAGCTAGGTAACCTTGAAATTTCCAAGTGGTTGTCTCCTTTTCCAAAACCACATGCTTCAGAAACCATCCTTCATCATTTTCTCGAGACCATTCTTCTCTGAGCAAACCAAATCAGGCCAAAATCATTCTGTTTTCTTGATTTCAGGTATGGTTTCATTTTTGGTTTGTGTGTAGGGTCTTTGATGGATGCATGATGATCCTCCTATTCATGAACGCAGTCAAAGGTGAAAAAATCCTCCAGTTGAAGAATGTAGTCAAGGGTTTAAAAAATTCTATTTTTTAGCCATACCTTTCATATTATAGCTCCATTTGTTTTGAAACTTTCCATGAACACCCGAAATTGCACTCAACACATTTCATACGTTAAGGATCTGAGACCCAATTCCACTTCTATGACTCATAAATCACCAATTTCAATTTTTTTAGGGTTTGCCATAACTTCTTCATTTTTACCCGTTTGCCCTGAAATTCACACACATTATTCCTTTCCCTATTGCGCTCCTTTTTTCCTCAAGGAACAAGTTTTCATTTCTTACCATGACAGCCCCCCAAATTGTAATTTTCCTCTATCAAAATTACTTAGAAAATTTCAAAAATCCCGTCCAAGTCCATTTTCCCCTTTTTTTCAACTCAAATCCCAAGTTGCCATTACTAAACATGTTTTAGAAAGAGTTTTTATATCCATTACAAAAAAAAACCTGGTTATGGTTGTCACTCATACAGGCACCAAATTCATGGAGGAAGAACTTGAAACATTGAATGCCCAGGTTACTCAGATGGTTCAAAGGCTACACAGATTGAATCAACAACATGACATTTTGATCAAACCACGGAAAATGAAAAAGTCGTCACAAAAATCCTTCTCCAACCCCTCCCGTGGGCCTAGGTTGGACTTCCCCAAGTTCAATGGTACAGATCCTATAGGATGGATTTATCAGGCCGAGTAGTTCTTTAACATTCACAACACTTATTCTATCAATCATGTCCTAATCACCTCCTACCATTTGGAAAAAGATGCGCTACAATGGTATCATCAATATATCATGGTAAATGATGAACCCGATTGGAAGAAAAATTACATCCCTCATTTTGGGTAGATTTGGTCCCTCTAAATTCAAGGACTTCACTGGAGCTCCCACCAAACTCTGCCAAACTGGTACTATTTGGGAGTATCAACAGGTGTTTGAGAAACTAGCTAATAACACTGAAGGGCTAACAAAAGAATTCTTCAAGAGTTGCTTTGTTAGTGGCCTCAAGGAGCCAATCCACTCAGAGGTGAAATTTTTTCACCCCACCAACATGATGGAATCTTTGGGCCTGACTAGGTTAGATGAAGATAAAATCTCAGCACAACATCGAATCCCACTGTTGTCCACATCCAAGAACCGAACCAACTAACAACCGACGTCCCACACCCAGATCAAGCATCTTACCGAGGCCAAGATGTGGGCATGTAAGGATAAGGGATTATGCTATAACTATGATGATAAATGGGTTAAGGATTACAAGTGCGTCACACAAAAAATTTACCTACTAGATGTGGAATCACCACCAGAGTAAGATAAAGAGGTCGATTTCTAGGCCTTCGAGGATGCTCCAGATGAACCAAGCCCCGCATAGGATTCCATACCCAGGAGGATCAACCAAAAATCTCCCTGCATGCACTAGCTGCTATTGTAACCCCACAAACTATGAAGGTCAAGGGGTTTGTCAAAAAAATTCCTCTCACAATCCTCATTAACTTAGGCAACACACACAATTTCATCGATCCCTGCATTGCTAAGCAGGCAGATTGCTTTGTATACCCTTATTCTAGCTTTGAAGTAATGATTTCTAATGGGGGAAAATTTCCTTATAAAGGGAAATGTCAGAATGTATGCATTGTGATAGGAAACTACACTCTGCAATCAGATATGTTTTCTCTACCTCTAGGTGGATGTGATGTGCTTTTCGATACACAATGGATCTGTACTTTAGGACCCATTCTATGGGATTTTTCTGAGCTCTGGATGCAGTTCATAAATAACGGCCAAAAGCACACATTAAAGGGGATTATTTCTAGGATCTGCTTCCATCATCAACTCCCATCTTATGGAAAATATTCTGAAGAAAAGCTCCCATGGGATAATTACCCAGCTGCACTTAATCTAACTCCAACCCCCCACTACTGCTAGCAACCCTGCGGACTTATAAGCCATCCTCGACAAATATGATACTATTTTTTTTTGAACCGACAGGGTTGCCCCCTTCACAGCCTGAAGATCACCACATCCCAATCCTTCTAGGAAGCATTCCCCCAACATCCATTTGTACCACTATCCATATTTGCAAAAGATTGAAATTAAAAACCTAGTCCAGGACCTCCTCAAATCTGGCATCATTCACCCCCAGCACCAGCCCATACTCCTCCCCATTAATTCTTGTCCACAAAAATGATGGATTTTGGGTGACTCTTCATTGATTTTTGTGCTCTTAACTTCCTCACCATCAAGGATAAACTCCCCATTCCGGTCATTGATGAGCTTCAAGATGAGCTCCATGGGGAAATTTTTTGTTTCCAAATTAGACCTTCACTCTGGCTATCATCAAATTCGATTGCATCCTCAAGACATTCCAAAAACATCCTTCGACACTCATGATGGTCACTATAAATTTTTGTTCATGCCATTTGGCCTTACAAATGCCCCTTCCACCTTTCAAGCACTCATGAATAAAATAATTCATCCTTTCCTCTGTCAATTTGTCGTAGTTTTCTTTGACGATATCTTGGTTTACAACCGCACATGGGCAGACCACCTGTCCAGCACCTTGACAGGTAATTACAAATTTTTGAAGACAATACATTATGTCCAAAATAGTCTAATTTTTCCTCTTCCCTTGAATAAGTGGAATATTTTGGGCACATTTTCTCTGCCAACGGGGTCCGTGTGTAGATCTAGACAAGATCAACGCAATGTAGGAATGGCCTCGACCAACAACTCTCAAGATACTGGAACATGGTTTCTTGGGGCCTTACTAGGTACTACTAAAATTTTGTCAAGAACTATGGAAATATTGCGGCCCCCTTGACTGACTTATTAAAGAAATATGCCTTCACCTGGAACACTGCAACCTGACCAGGCATTTATGGCTCTCCAATAGGCTATGTGTAGCACACCCATTTTGGCCATACCATATTTCACTCCAACTTTCACCATTGAAAGTGATGCATGTGGAAATGGCTTGGGTGTTGTCCCTTCTTCAAGCAAAATCATCCCAATAGATTTCACTAGCAACGCTCTTTCGGGCATAAGACTTATCCTTGTCTACATATGAGAAGGAAATGATGGCAATTCTCCATGCAATACAAAAATGGCGGCCATACCTACCAAGGAATCATTTTTGCATCAAAACTGACCACCAGAGTTTGAAATATTTCCCTGGAACAACAGGTATCCTCCCCAACGACAATAGAAATGGGTCATTAAACTCATGGGGTATGATTATGAGATAAGCTATATAAGAAGGGTAAAGACAATATTGTGGGCCAATGCTCTCTCACGTGCATTTGAGGACCATAGAATCCTTGTCGATCCATCTCCATTCCCATCCTAAACTAGCTGGAGTCTATAAAAATGGGGTATGCACTTTATCCCTCCTCACAACACCTCATCCAGTATTTTTCCATTAATCCTATAACCATACCACAATTATTCATGGGATGGTGTATTTCTATGCCACAAGGGGCCATCTCTTGCTTCCCCATTGCATAGACCTTCATAAAGCTATATTCTATCAAAATTCATGCTTCTCCATCAGAGAGGAAACTCCATATTTCTCATAACTTATGAGTGGGAATGCGGATAACTTTCTTTTGGAAAGGAATGAAGGGTGCTATTAAATAGATGATTGCAGAGTTTGATACATGCCAACACAATAAAGGTGAGACAAAAATAATTGCCTGTTTGTTTAGAGCCCTTACCAATTTCGACTAGGATTTGGACAAAGTATATTTATGGATTTTATTGAGGGTCTTCCTCGGTCGAGAGGTAAATAAGTCATCTTGGTTGTGGTCGACCGCTCTCTCCAAATATAGTCATTTTTGTTCCCTCACCCATCTATATAAAGCCTCCATAGTTGCCCATAGTTTTTATGGATCAATTTTTTCTGTTTGTATGGAATTCCTTCCTCTGATTGTATCTGATTGTGATGTAACTATCACCAACAAATTTTTGATAGAGTCTTTTTCAAAACACAGGCACCCAATTGAAGAGGAGCTTTTGGGTATCACGCCCAGACAGGATGGCCCGATACTGAAATTGTCAACTAGTGTTTAGAAACGTTCCTTTGTTGACTTTATTTTAGAATAGCAACACCAGTGGAAAAAGTGGCTTCCCCTTACAGAGTGGTGGTACAATACCTCATACCACACTTCTACTAAAAATGACCCCAAATGAAAGTAGTCTATGGTCAAAATCCACTAGCCCTTCTTCCATATAACCCTGGATAGTTCAAGAGTTCATGCATTCGACACTACTCTCTACAACTGAGATAAAATTCTTAGCACTCTATGAACCAATCTCCACATGGCACAAAAACTACATGAAGCAACAGGTTGATCAGCACCGCTCTGAAGCGCACCTTCCAACCAGGTGATATGGTATTCCTTCGTCTCCAACCTTACAAACAAGTCATCCTTGAAGCTCAAAGGTCATCATAAGAATTATCTCCAAAGTTTTACAGGCCCTATAAGGTCCTCCAAAAAGTTGGGTTCGGTTGATTACAAGATAGAGCTTCCACCTTCCTCCCGAATTCACCTCATTTTCCATGTCTCTTGTTTGGAAGTAAGTTCAGGGAACAAATGTCAAAACAAAAACAATTTTACCCCAACTCAATCATGAAGGGTCCATCCTTTTTGAACCATAAGACAACCTAGACAAGTAGGACCCACAAAATCCATGTTCCCGCTCCATAACAGAAGTCCTAATCTAATGGTGACGACATACAACCAGAAGATGTAACATGGGAACCAATTCTCCAAATTCAGCACCAATTACCACATTTGAAGATTTGGGGACAAATTTTTTTTTCCAAGAGGGAGGGGATGTTAGGAACCAGTGTTCCTACCCCTTTTATTTTCTTTACAATAGATTAGTTACGTTGGACGCATATGCTTTGTAAGTCATCCTTTCAACATATTTGAATAATCCCACATGTGCGGTAAGTAGTAGTTTCTTAGATAGGAATTAGTTATATAAGAAGGTGTTGAGGCTCAATGAAGCATCCACTAATATATTGTATTGAGCTTGATCAAAGGAGGTTTCCCCCCTTAAAGAGACTTGCGATTTAATATCATTTCAAGTTCCTTTTATTTAGTTATTTTTTGCAGGTTATGTTGTTGTGATTGGTAAAATAGTGTTGCACGGTATTCACAACATCCCAATTTACACTAATTAATCAGGTTTAATAAACTTAAATGGAGAATTCTTACTAACACTAATATAGGTGACTCATAATACTAAAATAATACAAATACTCACAAAATAAATAAATAAATAAAGGAAAACAACATATTTACCCAAGGTCACATTTGAGGCCACCCCCCAATGGGGACCTCCTAACCATCTAACAACAATAAACAACATACATTTACACAAGTTACCAAGGTGACCTATTGCCAATACCCAAATTCCTTCAATATTGGTCTCCTATCCCCTTTTGTTTGTTGGGTTACAAATTCCTACAAAAATTCAAAACAATACCTTTCTGGCCTCATGGCCATATTAATGACATCGAGATAATAAAACACACATATACATATTAATTCACATCATCAAATATCATAAATAAATCATCACTAAAATCAAGTAATTCACCAATTGTTCACAATTCCAAATATTTCAATTCTATCAATTCATCAATAAGCAATAAGATCACAAAACCAACTAAATCATCTAGAAAAATCTATATATTAAATCCATTTTGTTCAGTACAGTAGTAACTCTAGATCATTAAATGATTGATATGTCAATCCATGCATATAATCCATCATGATAAATCACATCATGTCATAAGTCTAAAACATCCATAGTGTCTATCAAATAAGACTAATCAAATATAGTAATGTGCATCTACCAATGTCTAAAAATAAAATATGATAACAATGTCTATGGATCCAATCTAAAGTAAGAAGAATCATAGTAATATCAATGTCGAAGAGGAGTGGGCACTACATCCCCCTCCCCTTAGACTTGAATTCCTCTTGGAAGTCACTGGAACAAGTGTGGGAACTTTGTTCTCAAAGGTGTGGCATCCTCCCATGTAGCTATTGTCTCATCGTATCGATCCCACTAGATGCGAACCTAATCAATCTCTCTACCTCGAAGGCCCAAATGGTCTTGCACTCTAAAATACACATGGGCTCCACCATCACCTGACCCTGATCCTGCACCTACAATGTGGTCCAATGCAATACATGAGAAGGATTTGGAATGTACCTGCTAAGCACAAAAACATGAAATACATCGTGGATGCGAGACAAGATGGGTGGAAATGTGAGATGGTAGGCCAAAGGACCGATCCGCTCCAAAATCTCAAAGGGGACCCACAAATATAGGAGAAATATTAGAGCCTTTTCCGTAACAGATAGGGTGCTTATGAGGCCTGACATGAAGAAACACCTTCGTGCCCACCTCAAAATTGTGATTTGTCCTCCACTAATATGCATATTTATTCTTTCTATCCCGAGCCTCATGTAATCATCTTTCTGAATCATGATAACCTGCTACTCCATATCCTGTAATAAAGCTGGCCCAAGAGAATCTCTATCCTCCAACCTATCCCAACTCAGCGGTGTCCTGTACTCCCTGCCATATAGTGCTTGAAATGGAGCCATACCAATCGAACTCTGAAAACTTTTGTTGTAGGTAAAATCCACCAAGTACAAGTACTCCTCCTGACCTCAACTGATGGTCCATTACATACATCCGAAGCATGTCCTCTAATATCTGATTCACCCACTCTGTCTATCCATCTATCTTAGGGTGATATGTTGTACTGAAGTTGATCTTTGTCCTGAGAGCATGTTGCATGGTATGGTCCAAAAGTGAGAGGTGTACAAGGAATTGTGGTCATAAATGATCTTCTGTAAAATCCTATGCAGTCTAACAATCTCATCTAGAATTCTCGTTCCACTCCTATGCATAGTCTTTACCTGAGAAATATCATCTATCCATCGTGATATACTCGTGTGGTATCACTAGGTACTAGAAATCCATGGAAATTGTATATGTGGTCTTTACTTTCATGACAAAAAACCTCTCATGATCCACTTTCAATTGTATCAATCTATCCAACAAATGGTATGACGATATCTCAATTTTAAACTCACTTGGGTAACACTGAGGGGGAGAGATGGCATGGTATCTCGACGTAGGTAGCCCTATAGATCCTAATGAAATCCATGGAAATGGGTCCAACAATGGCCCAATTTCCACTCCGGTATGGCATGAGGATATAGAATCCTAGATGGATGCTGATGTCTCAGCCTTCACCTTCTGGTACTCTAAACAACGAGACACAAAATGAGCTACGTCTCTCTGCATAACCCTCTCCAATGGTACAAATTTCTGAAAGTGGCGTGCATCTTCTTCACCCCTGGATTGGTTGAATAGGGTGCACGGTGTGCCTCAACAAGGATATCCTGCCTCAATCCTCCATATCTGGGTACATAGATCCAACCTATGTGCCAAAGAATACCATCTACCTCTAATGAAAATCCATCAAACTTCCCCTCAAGGGGTCTCTGAGACTCGATCTCTAATCTGACTGAAAGGTAGAAGTTGTCATGTGGAAGCTACTGCAAAATCCTGGTCCTCAAGTCCTGTACCAACTATTGTAGCCATAACCAAATGTCTCCGACAACTCAAGGCATCGTAACCACATTATCCTTCCCCTTCACATGCTATATCTCCATGTCGTACTCACAAAGAAACTCCATCCAATGCTGCTGACAGAGCATTGAGATTGGGCTGTGTGAAGAGGTGATGAAGACTCAAGTGATCTTTCCTGAGAATGAATATCCTGCCTAAAAGGAAATGTCTCCAATCAAACCAAATCATGCACAACTTACTGCAAGCTCAAGGTCATGAGTTCAGATAATTGAGCTCATAATCCTTGAGTTTGTGAGACTCAAAGGCTACTACACAATGGCCCTCCTACATCAATACACCTTCCTAATCTTGCCAAAGAAGCATCTGTGCATATGAAGAAATCTCCCTGTGGATCTGGCACTGCTAGAATGGGTGTTTTCATAAGGCATTATTTTAATGTCCTGAAGGCCTACTCGCATCTATCTGACCAAAACAAAATTCTTCCCTTTCTGTTGAAGGGAAGTGATGGGATGCAGTAATACGAGAGAAATCCTTAAAAAACCTCTTGTAGTAACCTGTCAATCATCATGAAACTGCATGCACCTTGGTCACACTAGTAGGTGTTAGCCAATCCATAATAGCTCTAATCTTGGAAGGATTGACTGTGATACCTTCCCTAGAAATAATGTGGCCCAAATACTAAACCTCTTGACTTGAAAAATGCACACTTCTCTAGGTTCCTGTATAGCTACTACTCACAAAGACACTGCAGAACCTGGACGAAGGTGCTCCTCGGTGCTCCTCACACGTACATGAGTAGATCAAAATTTCATCAAGGAACATAAGTACAAAGTGGTCTAGAAAATTCCTAAACACCCCATTCATCAAACTCATGAACATCTGCAGGGGAATTCATCAAACTGAATGGCACAAGTGTGAACTCGTAGTGGCCATATCTCGTACGTGGAAAGTTGTCTTGTAGACATCTACCTCTACAATCCTCAACTGATGGTAACCAGACTTAAGATCTATCTTAGAAAACACTGGTATGCCCCCCTTCATCTGATCAAACAAATCATTGATGCGAGGAAGGGGGTAACAATTCTTGATTGTTACTTTGTTCATAACTGCCTGTTAGTCCACACAAAACCACAAGGATCCATCCTTCTTCTTCACAAAAATCACTGGTGCACCCCAAGGAGATACACTAGGATGGATTAGACCTTTCTCAAGAAGGCCCTTAAGCTGCAACTTGAGCTCACATAGCTCAGGAGTGGTCATCCTATATGGAGAGCATGAGATAGGATCCACTCCAAGAACCAAATCAATATGAAAGTCTATCTCACATGGGGGAGGGCAACTCTGATAGCTCACTAGGAAAAACATCTAAAAACTTCCTCCCAAAATGGGGTGATCATCAAGTGAAGGTCCACTAGCCTCATCCTCTAACCTGATCACTAACTATAATAGCATACAACTGATACCCATGTCCGTGCACACTGCTTAAGCTACATAGCAGAAATAGTGTGAATAGAGATGGGTCTCCTAACTCCAGACTATCACCGAATTAACTCCCAAATCATCTGCACAAGATATAACCTTACTGTAATAATCAAATCTAGCTCTTTGTGAAGATAACCAATCCATGCCCAAGATAACTCCATAAGAACCCAAAGGAAGGATACGAAGATCCAAGGTAGTGGTGAAGGGTCCTAGGTCCACTACACACTCCTTAACTAAGGAGTCTACTGAAGAGCTTGGCTCTCAGAAGCCATCTCTAACATCCCAACTAAGGCCCTTCCTGAACTGCCACTAGATCTACATCACTCTACTAAATATGGTGAAATAAAAGAATCATAGAGAGATCCAGAATCAAATAAGTATAGAGGTAGGGATACCACCAATGCTACCTGTAGTCTCAATCACTCGTGCCCTGATGCTCTACCTGGACAGTTCTCGATGACTGTTGCATAGATCTTATGGCTACATCCCATGTCACCAACTGTAGGCCTCTGAAATATGTGCCTTACCCTTGTTATTAGGGTTATGTGGGAACTATCTCCAATGGTGTCCAAGTACACCTTACATCCATAGTAACTACTTAGTCCCCTCCAATGAGATGCAGCTCTCAGTAGGTACTCTAGTGGTCTGTGTCCATGGATCCTGATGATCCTATCATGGACTGTTGTGGTCACTGATGATGAGCTCTTGCTGACTAAGATCTAGGTGCTCCCTGTGTCCTGGATGGGTCCTCTAAGAGGAGGCCCCATACTCCAGTCCCCTCTGAGTATCAAATCTCTGTGGAGGTATAAATGGTGGACATGATTCTACTGTTGCTGCTACTAATGAGGTGGATATTGTGGTTTCCTAAAATAAGACTATACAGAACCATGTCCACCATGAGGAGAAGGAGTTGACCCCCTTGACCTACTATCATGCATCTGCTGAATACCGCTCCTCACTCTATCTCTAGCATGTTACATCTTCTCCCTAGGTTTCCTCTACAATGTAGGCCTTCTCAATGGAACCTCAGCTAAGGTCTGTGGATAATGAACACGTACTGCATTATACCTCCCAAATATCAAGTTCATGCCCCTAATGAACCTTTAAATCCTAACTTGATCATCATGCATGGAGTCGATATATGAATCAAGTCCAGAAACTGACTCTCACACTCTTATACTATCATGGATTCCTAGCGCAGGTCATGAAACTCATCTATCCTCTGCTAAATAAACCTCCTTGATATGTATATGTTCTCTTAAACCAATCCGAAAAGAGATCCCAAGTAATTGTCTCTGAGTCTACATGGAAGATTCTTCTCCTTAATCCTCCACCAAAAACGCTTGCTCCATTCCTTCAAAATATGAATTACAACACGAGCCTTCATGTTATCTAGTACATGGGAAAAGCTTGAAGCATCCGCTCAAGCTCACTAACCAAGCCTCTTCCTGAAAACCTCTTGTATCACCAACATAATGAGATGGGCGTAGCTTCAGGATCTCCATGATATGATCTATAGCTGATGACTGTCGATCCCTAGGTCTCTCTACATGCTCATCCCTTGGCCTAGGGCTCCTAGATTCTGACTTTGTGTCTTGAAACCCTATCCCCATGTACCCTATGAGGTGAATCTCCTTTAGCTGACTCCATGGGGGAGTTATTTTCCCTATGCTCATTGTTATGTCTTGAAGGGTGTTGATCCTCATGTGATGGCTCCCTATCATGCTGGCTAGGTCATACCCCTACTACTCCATCTCATATAGTTGCATTGACATCCTATAATGTATGTAGTATCTGCGGTAATATTGCGGCCATTTCCTTCTCTAGAGGTGGTATATCTAACTCCACGTGAAAAAATACCCCCTCGTTAGGTTCTCACCTCTTGCACAAACCAAGACAGGAGTTAGTTTATCATAATCTAGGTTTTTCTTTCAGTTTTCTAGGTTTTCTTTCATTTTAAACAAAATATCATGCAATGTTATGTGATCTAGTTGTAGGTTGTATGATGTTAACTATTTGTGTTTTGAAGTGTGCCCAAGGGTCCAACAATTGAACCCATGGCTTTGATACCAAGTGTAACACCACAATTTTTCCCGCACAAAACTCAAGACAAAACCTAATGATTATTTAGGATAATTTATAGAATAATATTTTTTTGTTTAAAACGGGTTGCAACGGGATAACCTTCAACTAGATTTAATTATTTCTCGGTTAATAATTCCTTCATTTTAATAAACAATTAATTATTATTAATTTAATTCAACATTTCAGGCTTAAATCCCCTTCTAGGGTTCCCGTTAAATTTCATTAATTAACCCTTACAAGCCATTAGCTAAAATACCCTTATTAAATTATTTATTTATTTAAGTATTATATTTCTAATGTCATTTATTGACTTAATATCCTCTAGGGCTAAGGTCTCAAACTTACCCTAACCATATGATTTAGTTCAAATATATTTTAATCCCTATAATAAACATTGTCTAGTTATCATTAAGTAAATTTAATTGAATTAATTCCTCAATTCAAGGCATTTATAAAAGTCACTAAACTAAAACAATAAAGGTCACATTTTAATCTTACCTCCTAACACCCCTTTAGTGGCCCCATTCACAAGTCACACATACATTTTATTTAAAATCACATTCCCACCAAAAATCCTCACCTAACTTTGTAGGGTTGAATCTCAACCATTAGATGGATTCAATTAGAGCCCTTGGATATAGGTATTCAAACTAACCCTAATAATCCTTATGAAGTGTTCTTATTCCTTTATTTTGACTTATTTTCTCATTTTTCATTTTGCAGGTTTGGGAGGAGAAGAAGAAGGGAGGCCATGGAAGGATATCAAGCTCAAGGATGGATACTCATTTTTATTGTTTATTCCATTTGTAACCCTCTTCTAGGGTTTGTTTGTATTTTTATTTGTTATTGTAGCAATTTATTTGCATTTTTCCCTATTTGGGTATGGGCATTTTTTCCCCATTTTTAGATCTAGTTTGAAATGGTGTATATACACAACTTATTTGGGTGTATATATATATATATATATATATATATGTATATATATATGTATATATATTATTATACATATATGTTAAATATACATATATTATATATATAATATATACATATGTATACTGAATACAAATATAGTGGCTGCGTATATAAAACCAAACCGTGTATTAGTGCAAATAGATTACACAAATTTACACAGGCCACAAACAATACTATGTAGGCCGTCTACGCATTTAAGGGATAAGTTGGCCACATGTTTAATGAATAGTGGCATTTGTTAATATAGGAAATGGGGTTATAGGTTGCCGGTCACCCCACCCCCCATCCCATATACATATGGGGTGGGGGGTATGGGTATGGGGGGGGTGTGGGGTCACTGACCTCCCCCCCATCCCCCATTAACTATGGGATGGGGGTGCAGTAAACATTGACCAAAACCCACACAGCCTATATGCGGCACTTACACAAAAAACAAATAACATTTTTTTTTAATTTTTTTTGTTTATATACTAATAATTTTAATTTCATAACTATATTATAATATTAGTATATAATTATAGACACATTTATTAAATATGATAAACACAACACATAATTACAACACACACACATATCGAATATTACACCTATGTACATATGTATTACACATTTTTGTGTGTAAAACTGTTGAAAAATGTATTTACTTTAGCTTTAATTGATTAATTAGGTATGGGTGAAATACAAGGTAAGATTTATTATTTTCTACCTATTCATTTAAAGTAAAAATTGAGAAAACTAATAAAAATTCTCATTCAACCTAATATAACTTGTAAAGGAGAAGATTTTTCCTCATTCTAAGAATTCTAAACAACTAATTTATTTCTTACAACATAATAAGAAATGTAACTATAATTTTAATATTTTCAATATGCCTTCTTTTTCAATAAAACAAGAAACTATTTCCTTTCTTTCACAATAAATAAATGACATACATTTTAAGAAACAAGTGTATTTTCAACAAGAACATCAATCTTTTAAAATGAAGCAAATCACACTTTGGAGGCAATAAAATAAGCTTAGATTGAAAAGAACTTCATTTCCATTTCAAAACCCATTTCAAAGTACTTCATCTAAATAATGCAAGATTTGATAGTTTTCCTTTTACAAGAACTAACTCTTTTAAAATACAAGTTTTCATTCCATACACTCTTGGTAAAGTATACAAGTTGAGGAAGGGATTTCATAGTAACAAATAACAATTTTGCTTTTTCCACTTTCCAATGTACATACATTTTGAATGCTTAATATAAATCAACCTTTCACAACACATTTACAATAGGTTGAAATATTTAAAATACAAGTTACAAGCCCTCCACTTAAGTGGAGACAACATGGAAACATATTTTACAAAGTAGGGATCTCTTCTTCATTTTCTTCAAGTGCTACTATAGCCAAATCTTTCACTTGAGCTCCACCATATTCTCCAAATCCAAAACACAACAAAAAAATAGGGGAGTAGGAAACACTCTCCACCCAACCAATAATCCAATGAGCAAGAGAAAACTTCTTCCTCATTGGCCCCCGAGCCCCAAAAATGAAACAATAAAGGGTATAAGACAACCATTGACAACTTTACATGGCTTCCACAACAACATTCAAAAAATACTTTCAACACAATAAACACAATAACAAAAATCACAACAAACATACAAGTTCCCAAGCACAAAGGCTCCATACTCAATCCAAGAAAGAGAAAGGAATATGGGGATCTACTTATGCCTCCCAAGGGTTTGGGTGCCCACCTTAAAGCCTCCAAGAACTCAATCACATACCCACAAAACTCTTATGCCTCCCTCCAAGAAAAACAACTCTTATACCTCCTCAACTCTTATGCCTCCCTCAATAAAATAAACAAGATAAGCACAAATTTCACTTATCAACAAGGTGGGACACCCCAACCCAACTCCCTCCTAAAATACCCAATAATACTCTTATGCCTCCTACCAAAATATCCCCATTTCCATTTTCTCCTACACAACCTAAAGGCCATTCTATTTCCCAAAATCACAACAATGCAACAATCATCCATTCACATTCATTTACACAACAAAATAGCAAAGAAAACATGGGTGAAGTCCCTACCTTGCCATTGAAGAGTGTCAAATCCACAAACACAAGCTCCAAGCCTTTCCAAGTCTAAACAAAGCACAATCCCAACTCCAAGCTCCAAACAAACACTCCAAAAGAAAGCTTCTCCCAAAAATTCAAGAGTCCAAAAATAAAACAAGTAACCCCCAAATCATCAAACAAACTTGAATAAATAGAAAAAAGAGATGAGAGAGAGGTGATGTGGCTCCATGTAGGATGCCACATCATTTCTCCTCCACTCCACATCACAAGGTCAAACCCAATCCCCAAAGCACAATAAATTTGTGGTTGAGGGAATGACAACCCTCTTACACACTCAAACTCAACCCCACACCTCTCAAAGGAAAAAATTAAAAACATATGTAAGAAAGTGCAATAAATAACACAATTTTTGTCTTAAAAACACATAATGGGGTCTATTTTTGACCCCTTAACCCATAGGGGTAGTTGGGAGGTGAAATTAAGAGGTGTGGGACAAGCTTAACTTTTCCCACAAGCCTCCAAAAAATGGCCCTTAAGCCCAAATCCGAATTTGACATGCAAGGTTGAGTACACAACACTCAAAAGTAATAAAATCCTTTCAAATCCAACACAAACCAATAACCACCTACTCACATTAATTACCCCCCCCCCCCTTGTCACATCCAAATTTACACTAATTAATCAAGTTTAATCAACTTAAATGGAACATTTAACTAACACTAATAAAGGTGACTCACAATACTAAAATAATACAAATACTCACAAAAATAAATAAAACAAAAAGGAAAACAACATATTTACCCAAGGTCACATTTGAGGCAACCCCCAATGGGGACCTCCTAACAATCTAACAACAATAAACAACATACAATTATACAAGTTGTCAAGGTGACATATTGCCAATACCCCAAATTCCTTCATTGTTGGTCTCCTATCCCCTTTTTGTTTGTTGTGTTACAATTTCTTGCAAAAATCAAAACAATACCTTTCTGGCCTCATGGCCATATTAACAACATCAAGATAATAAAACACACATATATATCAATTCACATCATCAATATCATAACTAAACCATCACTAAAATCAAGTAATTCACCAATTGTTCACAAATTCTAAATATTTTGATTCTATCAATTCATCAATTAGCAATAAGATCACAAAACCAACTAAATTCTCATCTAGCAAAATCTATATATCAAATCCAATGTGTTAGTATAGTAGTAACTCTAGATCATCAAATACTGATATGTCAATCCATGCATATAATCCATCATGTAAATCACATCATGTCATAAGTCTAAAACATCCATATTGTCTATCAAATAAGCTAATCAAATATAGTAATGTCCATCTATCAATGTCTAAAGATCAAATATGATAACAATGTCTATGGCTCCAATCCAAAGTAATCAGGAATCATAGTAATATCAATGTCGAAGAGCAGTGGGAACCGCATAGTAACATACTAAATATTGAATCCCCAAAATACATATTTTTACTCACAAAACATATGCCAAAATTTTTGGTTGAGCTTGACACCTCTAAGAATCGTCCTTCCCACATTGAGCATACAATTAAAAACAGAACTTGGGACCTCGACCTCTTAACTATAAAGGTTTACCCTTCAGATGTAGAATATGCTTCTCTTTAGTCCATACTATGGCTAATTATGGGATGGCAGGGCATAAACATGAGAGCAATTGGTTGGAAAATGCCCTCCATAAACAGTTTGGTTTTTGACACCAAGGAAGAGTTAAACTCACATATAGATTCTGAGGAAATCCATGAATTATTTTCCTAAAAATCCGATACTTGGAAACAATGGGAAATCAAATGGCCAAATTCAGGTTTCCAAAAACCCCTCTTAGATAAATTCAAGATGATGGTAATAAGGGGAAGGAAAAATGGTGAAAAAAAATAATTGAACCCAAATTCATATGAACCGGCAAAAGAGAATGTCCCCTTCTCACTCTCCTTTTAAAATAAGCACATACCAAATGATTGATGCTATTTAATTTATTCTTCCTATTGAGGAGGTTTCAGAAGGGTGGAAATTGGTTCATAACAAGAAGAAAGCTAACCATAAAAAATTCACTTCTCCTTCTTTGCTGATTTGGCTCTTTTTTCTGTTGTTCGGTTTGTTCTTCTCTTGCGAATTTGATTTTACCGAACAATACTTGTGTTTCTTGTTTTTTGTTATTATTGTTGGGCAGTGTGCAATTCTTCTTGTCTCTTTTGTACTCATTGCCTTATTTGGGTTTTGACCCTTTTTTGTTGTTCCTAGGTAGGATCCCAATCATAGAACCGTGTACCATTAATATAAAAAATGTTTGTGGACCCAATTTGTGGGCAAAAGATTAAACCAATATTGGTTTTTATATATAATATTAATCACCAAACTTGCTCTGGTGTTAGAACTAGAAGAAATTTAATTATTATTTATTATTGAAAATTCAAGTTGTTTATTCATTAAATTTATATTATCTCTAGAGAAAAAAAATCAAAATTCGTAACATCTCTAAAGAGGACTAAAAAAATTAATATTCTTAATATGTCTAGAGAGAAAAAATTATAATCCATAAATGTCTCTAGAGAGACATGAAAATGATATTGTCTCTCAAGAGGACATAAATATGTATTAATCTATATTGTCTCTACAGAGACAATAAATTAGAGGACACCCCGCTTTGAGAAAATATTTCAGACAACATACAACTTGTTTATTGTGTCAATTTGAGGATGATATGGTCCAATTTTCCATCTCTAATATTTTCTAAAGTTGCCCACTTATAGTAGTGGGAGGTTACTCAGAAAAAATGTTACAGAGAAGTTTATTTAAATTTTATTGAGTAAAATTTGATGTTATTTATTGTTACAATTAAAGAATTTAAGGATCTAATACAATTTTCAATAGATGAATTGATGGGATCTCTATTATCCCACAAATCTAAGATGAATAGAGATAATAACGCTTCTTTGGAGAATGCATTCATATCTTAGGAGTCTTTTGGTAGAGGTGACGGAAGATAAAGTTTTAGAGGAAGAGGTAGAAACCAAACAGGTGAGAGGAATAGTTCAAATCAAGGTGAGAGGTCAAGTCAAAACCATAATTCTAATAGAGGGCCATGGAAGCTATAAACCCATCGCAACAAAAATTTTCAAAGGTATGATAAAAATAATAATTAGTGTTATTATTGCAAGAACTTTGGTCATTATGCATATGAAATGCGTACATAAATAAGGAGATATTGACAAATAAAATGCATTTTTTTCAAACATAACTAAAAAATAATTTTAGGTCATTGTTTATCACTTGTAATGTTTGCTAACAGAAATATCTAGTGATATCTTGTTTTATAGATAGTAGGGTGTAGCAATCATATGACAGGAAAGAGAAATTTGTTTACAAGTTTAGAAAGTTCTATGAAGTTAGAAGTCAAGTTGGGTAATGATAAAAAACTTTTTTAATTAGAAAATGGATAGTTAACATCTTTACTAAGAATGGTGAAAGAAAACATATCCCAAATGTTATTTGGTGCTTGGATTACAACATAATCTCATGAGTGTTGATCAGTTTGTACAAAAAGGTTATATGGTAAGTTTTAAGGATGATGTATGTACTATTAGACAAAATTTCAAGTAACAAGTTGATTGTAAAGGTTGAGATGACCACAAAAATAGATGATACCACTCCAAATTAAGAGTGAAACTCAAAACACATCCCAAGGAGAAGTGGAAGCTGTAATGCCTCAATTAAATATTAATAAAATGGAATGAATTTTTTTTAAAAGGGGTTTATTTTTGCTTGACACCATGAGTGGTTGAATTAGCAACACAAGATTAAATGAGGGAAGTGGAAGGATTCAATGCGGTTGGTGTGTAGAAATGGGAAGTGGTGTGGAGTCTGGGTGGCATGTGGCAGGAGGGGGACAAGATATGGCGTGTTTGTAGTTGTTTAGATTTGTCATATTCCTTGCACAATAATGCATACACCTTAATTGAGATCCAAACACATAAACCAACAGAAACCTAAGCTATCTTTGCAATTTTAGCAATTTTGGATTGTTGTTGTGACAAATAAGCATCCTGGGTGATACTTCTGGCAAGAGCATCTCCTAGATCATGGGTGCTATTGCTTTATTTAACTAAATGAAAAAAAAATTTCAAGACAACTTTTCATAGAATATGGATGCGGCAGAGTACATAAGACATGGCTTCCCTTCTGAGACAGTCACACTGGTTCACCCATGCAAAAAACAAGTCTCTAACCTGATCAGTTTTCTTTACCTATGCACTCCCAGCCTGTACCCAAATGTGAGCTCTGGAAAAGGATACAAATTTCCATCACAACATAAATATATAGGAATTTTGTCAAATGTTGCAGTTGCAAGTGCTCTAGTAGGTCTAACTGCAAAATGTGGATGCCTATGTAAGGCATGCAATCTGTTCACCTAAATTCCTGAGAGAAATATTGCCTCGTGGACTGCAACAAATACAAGATATACACAAATGGGTTTGTTGAAAAGGCTAAGAAAATTTCGAGAAAATACAATGGGCAGGTGTAAATCCAAATTCCCCATATTTTTCTACATCCTCCCAATCTGCACCTTTTAATTGGATGTCTTTTAAAAAAATATCAATCCTTGTGGTTTTATGCGTTGGAGTTTTCCACTTCTCTTATTCTTGGGCACGAGTTGTGTGCATATTCTTATATATGCTTTGTATTTTTCCTTTTCCTAGCTCGGCATGGTTTTATCGTTGCGGACTCTACATTTCTACTATGTTGGGATGTCATGTAGTATGTTAGCTCGACCTACATTCTCATTTTGAGCACCCGGTTAGCTCTATGAGTTCCTTGTGTTGTATTTAATCGGTTATATCTCGGTTAATGGTGTTTGGAGAGCCTGTTGTTTTGGGTATTTTGCATGATTTACTTCCTTGAGATCTACACTTACACAACCATGTCATAGATTCCTTGACCTAAAATCGCTTATGGTATTTCTCTCCTTGACTTGAGATATATCTTTGTTTTATTTGTGCCTTTTGCAAGAGTGGGATATCCTCGACTTGTTGTGATGAATTTCATCTCTCCGTGTTGTTTCAAACTCGATTCTAATCGAAAGTCCAAATTTTTCTTTAGCTCGGTCATGGTGACTATGTGGTTTAGCTTCCTATGATGAAAACCTATCTCACTATGTTCTCCTCTTGAGATCTTACCTTGTGTTCAACTCATATTTTCTTAGTGACTTGTGCATAGGTCGAGCTTGAGCTCTCGTTTATTACCATAGCCTGGATATGTTTCAACTACGCCATGTTGTGAAAAGTGCAGTGGGATAACAATGGATCAAGGAAACAAATTTTTTCTTCAGGAAATGAAAGAAAAATATAGATTCATGGAATGCTTCATCTTCTAGATATGCACAAATGGTTTTATAGAAGCAGCTCTTGAGGACTTTCAAGCAAAGGAATTTGGGGAAGTATTCCATAGTCATGCAAGCGTTCGAGGAAATGGCTTGTGGAAATGCAGAATTGGGCCTCCACAGCTTTGGCCAATAAATTTCCCCTCAGGCATGGTCTCCTTACCTCCATCTTCTATAATTTTCATAATTGGGTTTCTTCATTTGCATTATATTAGAAACATTAAACCGCTAAATAATTTTACAATTGTATATGTAACAAAAACTTAAATAGTGTAAAGTAATAAAAACCCCACCTTGTGATTTTCAAAACTGGTTTTACCATTTGAACATCAACTATGGTTTGCCACCATAACCTCATATGATGTATAACTCGGGTATCCAAATCAAATGCTTGTGTCTGCTGATATTGTCAAGAGTTAGATGATTCATCAACTAAACACAACCTTTTTCTTTACTTGCAAAGTTGGAAAAACACCACATTTAGAGACTTGCTAAACAACCTTTTTGAACCCCATAAAAGAGAGGTCAAGCCATCGTATGTGTTCCTTGATATGAGGAGAGTCACATCAAGCTTTAGATTGACCCCATTCTACTATTTGTACTCTCTTTACCGCTCCTCTAGGAGTCTTCTTACCCATTTTTTTTTGCACTCTCAAGAAGTTACTAAAACTGAAAAGTTAGGTTTTGTATCAGCCCGTCGTTTGGACCCCTGAACAATGAAATACTTTCCTGCCTTCGACAAACCACTAGTATATTTACTAAGAAAATTTCCTGGGACCTTCAATTTGGGGTAAAAACACTCTTCTTGATAGTTTGGAAAAGGCATTTTGTAGGCCTCCGGTCACAGTTTGACTAGGTCAAAACTGACCAATTACGACCGGTGGCTCCAGAAAACCTGTCGTTGTTTGAAAACCATTTACTAGTTTCTTAGTTCCGTCGACTCTGGTGAATTCTCCATATATGGGGGAGCTTGTAGGAATTTTCTTGTTGTGCATTCATCCATCGAACGTTAGTTTTGGACATGGTTTTCTAAGCCCTCGAGCTAACTTTTGATCGTTTTGCAACTAGGCCAATTACGACCGATGGCCTCGGAAAAATAGCCGCCAATCATAAACCGTTCGCCAGTTCTGAATTCCATGTCAGTTGTTGTGAATCCTTGGTGTATAGGAGGACACGTAGAAACTTACCTGTGGTATGTTTTATCATCCGGAAGACAACATTTGAAAGTGGTTTCTTAGCCTCTGAGCCTAAATTGAACGCTTTTACAACTAGCAGGAAAACGTAAAAAGAAAGTTGTAGGACCCCTGTCGGTTTTGCCAAAAACACCATGGAAACTTGTTGAAACTTGTAAATAAATGTTTGAAACTCTATCATATGACTTGTATTTGTGAAATTGAACTTTTGGCAAAATAATGTTTCTCTCTCTTCCCTATTTCTTTCTTAGTACTCCTTGTTTTAAATAATTGAAGTGAAGTGAAATGAAATAAATACATGTCTCTAACCCTCTCCTTTCGAATTCAAAGTATTATTAGTATGTAAATGGAAACCAAAAACCTTAATTATGCTAGATCTAGGTGGATGCCATGCTAGCAATTTATCACTGATTTCATGCTCACATGGTTTTGCAAATGCAAGAAAGATGACCAAAAGAGCGTGGTGTAATTCATTGTTTATTATTGCAATTTATATATTTCATTGTAGAATGTGTATATGTATAATATATTTCCATGTGACAGAAACATTTATATTTGAAATTTGGTAATATGGATGAGATGTTAGTTTTAAGGATACATTGGGAAATGGGCATTTAATCATACGTGTAATTTTAATTCATATTTACATATGGTAAAAAGGTTGCATATATATATATATGTTAAATGAATTTGTAGCAGAATATTTCAACATTTACGAGGTATGAAAAGGTTTATAATTTAATTTCTATAAAATCTTAAATGCTAGGGTTTAAGGGAAATGTTCCTCTAAACATTGGCGTCATCTTGATCCTCAAACTTTCTATTGTAAAATTTAGATATGTACGCTAAATGAATTTGAATTTAAAATCTTGTAGTGCATTTCCTATGTTCAACAGATGACTAATCTAACTTAGTGTGTTGTATTATTAACGTGTAAATGTAATAAAGAGATTTAATCAAAACATTCAACCCTTGTATAAGATTCGTGCATAACTTGTTTTCATGTGTGATCCTTCTTACCATAGAAGAAATTGAAACCATAGAATGAACTTACACTAGTGCACTCGATGAAACCTTCTAGTTTACAGGTAAATAAGAGCCCAATTTTGAGTTATCGTCATAGTCGGTATGTTTAGCGACATTGTCGTAAACTTGACGGTTAGCAACGACATGGTCCAACTAAATTTTGGTGTAAGCAGAACTAACACTTCCTTAGGATCCTACTGGAATACCTAGTCTTACGAAGATTGAAAGGAATTCCTTGTGGGATCCAGATGACACAATGGAGCTAGTGAAATAGTTGTACTATGACTTAAACTCTTGTTAATGATCTCTTTAGATCCTCTCAACTAAATATGTTACCTTGGTGAGTGAAAATATAGTGCCTTGGTCTTTTACAGAGGATTTATAGGGTAAATATGTATTTCTCACCTAAATCTTATCTATAATGGGGCGTAGAGCCCCGAGTACAAATTGGAATTAAAATAAACCTTAGGTACTTAATTAGGAGGTTAACTTGTGGTAGGTTTGTAGTTATAATTCTTCCAATCAGGTACTTCTTAAAGATGTTAGACTAAGTACTTTCATAACTCTTTTTGTTAAAGTGATGCCAATAAGATACCTAAGAAACAATGTAAATGAGATGAGAAACAAGAGTATATGTGATAATGGTTTAGGAACAAATTTTCACTTGAAGTCCTTACAATTGATTTAAGCATTGAATTTTTATTAATAATGGATACAAATTGTTCTTGGTGGGACTAGGCATTTGAGCCAATATAGAGTCCACTAAATAAATAAAATAAAATAAAATTATGACATGTAAATGCTTAATTGACTCAAACTAAATTTGGAACTAAAACAACCATAGTACGAGCACAAATGTGATTCTAATGGAAGGAAGTTTATAGGAAAGGGAAACTTGAACCTTCACCTCCTTTGAATCGTATTATTTTTTCCCTCGACAACTTCTAGTTGGTCCCCTTGCATAATGAGGGTAAAATTAAACATCAACTAAACATATTTTAATAAACAAACCTTTAATATAAGAACGTGAGAATTAGGAACTTTGTATGAAATTTGAAATATGGCAAATAATTATGTAATTTATGGAGATTTTCATAAGGGATAAAGGCCTAACTTAAATGGTCAAACTGTAAGTTGAATGTGAAATGAATTTAAGAATTTGTAGGTGGAAAAAGGAGAAAATTATCCTTACATAATAATTTTATTGGAATGTTAATCGTAACAAAGATGTAATCATGGTAATGATGTGTTGTTGGGTTTTCCAATCCTTGAGTCTGTTTCTTGTGGTTGGGTTATTGCTAGTCATTTTTTCATTGGGGAAAGTGTGGCATCGACATGTATATGGTGTTTTCATGTGTCTATGTGAGTTGATGACTTATGTAAGTGTCTTATGTGTTGTTGAGTTTCTCTACTTGGAGCCCTTGTGGTGTTTTGTAGTGAGTAATGTAAGTCAAAAAAAATTATTTAATCCTAGTATTTTTACTGCTGTATTTGTGTGTGTAAAATGTGGGCATTACATTTGGTATCTGAGTGAAGGTTCATGCTCTCGAACCTCTGGGAAATATTGGAGTAGTGATGATGTTGCATAATGGTGGTGGATATTGGAAGAGTAATGTGATATATGTTGTAATGTGAAAAATGTTGTAATTGTGATATTATGAACGCACATGTTGTGCATGTCACTTAGTGCGTATTTGTTATCATGTTGATGTGCTTGTGATGAGAGTATTCTCTCTTCTTCATTTTTTGGATTCTATGAATAGTTCATGTGTGATGTACCACCTTGTTGTGTGTGAAAAGAATGTTATTGTGGATTGTGGAGTGTTGGAGCATTTTGGAATTATGTGATATGAAGTGATGTATTGATGTATTGGATGACAAAATTTGTGTAAAGTGAATTTTATTGTATCATGATGTCGTCATCATGTTGTGATGAATCGTGTGTGTTATCATGTTGTAATTGCAATTGACTATATGTTGTAATGTTAGACATTGTGTTCCTCATATGTATAATTCATGTAATATATGATGGTTCATGTCATGATTTAGGGCATATGGTGAGCATATGAACTTTCCCTATTGTATAGTGATTGCACTTTGGGTGTAGTATGTGGTAATGTGATGTATCATAACCCGTGAAAGTAATGATTGTGTTATACCCTGTATATATACCATGTGTAAGACATTATGGTTAATTTGTGTGAATCACCATTGTGTTAGTGATGTAGTTATGTGTTATGTTGTCAACCCTACACTAACCGACCCTAAGGGAAATCAATAAAAGGTGTATGTTTGGAGTGAGGAAATGTGTACTGTTGACCAGTCACTCAAGCCGAGTATGAGATAGAAAGTGGAGTCCTTACATAGGCTGAAAACCCACTTTTGTTCGTTTGGTATGTGTGGCACTTGCTCAACGGTTGTCATGCATATTGTGTTTTGCGGACACCTTAGGCTCAGTAGATGGTGACTTGTACTCATTTCTCTCTCCCTATATGGTTATCGTATGGATTCAACCTAAGTGTAGTTACGACTATGTTGAGCCTTGTTGAAGTGGCGGCGGGATGATTCAGATAGAGATGATGACAGTTATATTATTTTATATGTTATTTTACGAGCTGAGGCTCGATGTCCAAGTGCCAGTAAATCATTGAGTACCCCCCTTGGTGGCCATATAAGGCCACATAGTTATTGTAATGTGTTATTCCTATACATGTATTTTATTCGTAAATTGAACATTTTCTTTCTTTTCTTGCAAGAACCAACAATTTTCTTGATTGACATGTTCTTATATTTTGGGCATTTTATTTGGTTGTTGCACTAACATCCAGATTTTTGCACTAACTATGAAAAACTGGCCATTTGTCTTTCTTAGATTTAAATATTGCGTTCAAGTTTAAAAGTTTTATAGCCTAGCCCAAGGCTTGGGATTTTTTCCACTTGGCATTTGAAATGGATTGTTATGTTGGTTCTAATGTCGTAATGTGTTGGAATAGGGTCATGGGATTCACCATGGAGTGGTGGGACACCTATGGACCCGATTTCTTGTATGGGGGTACGCCCCAAGGAGTTATAGATAACTAGTAGGTTATTGAACCACAAGTTATTATGTCACTTAGGTTAGAGGTATCTGGACTCTATGCACCTAGGGCCATAGGGTGACCGACCTCTTTTGGGAGAACGAAAAGGAAAATTTATCTTTATTTTATTGCTTGAGGGAGGCATAAGAGATTGAGGGAGACATATGATTTGTGGGTGAGATTTGTGGGAGGCATAAGTGTGTTGATTGATGCTTTGGGAGGTATATGGAGTTGTTCTGTGATTCTTGGGAGGTATATGTATTTTTTGTGATGATTTAGGGAGGTATATGGTGTTTGTTTTATGATGATGTTATGGAGTCTGGTATAGTGAGTTATGGATTGATTCATTGTAAGTCTGACCCCCTGTTTGACACTGTGTAACTACAGTTATTGTTGAGTTTGTTAGACCTTTATATGTGTACCTTTGGGAATTCCATGATTGATATATACTATTGTATCTTTGTCTTGGAACCATGTGGGTATAGTCATGGTATTTGGGTCATGGGATACTAGTGGTAAAGGTATGAGTTTGATGATTCATTGTTTGTTAGTCACTTGTGTGTGGTGGATCTAGTGCCTATGACATAATTGTTGGAAATCCTTTTTTATGTGGACTATGTGTGTTGTCCTTCCATGGCAGAATAAAAATGCCTTGTGATGTGATATAGTCGTGAAAGTATATAGCAAGATGTCTCAAGGGTCGTATGTGTTGTGTTGAGTTTTGATGTGACATATTGATGTCAGATACTATTGGAAACCACAAAAATAAGATAAATGGAATATTAAAGCAATGAAATATTAAGAGCTTGAGATTAATAAAGAAAGTAAAGGAAAAGATTAACTAATATATAAAGTAAAAGAGAACTACCAATCTTCACAAAACAATTAAAATTTAAGATATTTCGAAAAGGAATTTGTTTCCTTGTGGTCACACTTGTACCGACAAGTTGTTTTGTTAAATGACATGGGTCATTATTTGAATTTCTTTTCATGCCTACCCTTTGAGATTCAATGTTGTGTCACATCGAGGATGATGCTCTTTAAAGGGGAGGGAAATGTAATGCTTCAATTAAATATTAATAAAATGGAATGATTTTTTTTTAAAAGGGGAATCTTTTTGCTTGGCGCCATGAGTGGTTGAATTGGAATAAGAAGATTAAATGACGGCGGTGGAAGGATTCAATGCAGTTGGTGGGTAGCTATTGGAGGTGGCGTGGAGTCTGGGTGGTGTGTGGCAGGAGAGGGAAAATATATAGTGTGGTGGAAGTTGTTCAGACTTTTCATCTTCCTTGCACATTAACGAATGCACCTTATTTGAGATCGAAACACATATTTGGAACCAACAGAAACCCAAGCTATATTTGTGATTTTAGCAGTTTTGGATTGTTTCTATGAGGGAAAAGCTTCCTGGGAGACAGTTCTGGCAAGACCATCCCCTAGATCACGGTTCATATTGCTTTGTTTGACCAAATGAAAAAAAATATCAAGAAAAATTATTTATGGAATATGGATGCGTAAGAGTACAGAAGACATGGCTTCCTTTATGAGATAGTCACACTACTTTTTCCATGCAACAAACAGGTCTCTAACCTGATCATTTTTATTTACCTGTGCACTCCCAGCTTGTAACTGAATGGGAGCTCTGGAACAGGATACATGGGCGTATCCATCACAACATAAATATTTAGGAATTTTGTCAAACGTTTTAGTTGCAAGTGCTCTAGTAGGTCTGACTGCAAAATGTGGATGCTATGTAAGGCATGCAATCTGCTCACCTAAATTTGCCTGAGAGAAATGTTGCCTCATGGACTGCAATGAATATAGGATATACACAAATGGGTTTGTTGAAAAGGCTAAGAAACTTTCAAGAAAATAAAATGGGAAAGTGTAAATCCAAATTCCCCATCTTTTTCTGCATCCTCCCAAATCTGCGCCTTTTAATTTGATGTCTTTTAAAAAAAAAAATCTTGATCCTTGTGGTTTTATACATTGGATATTTCCACTTCTCTTATTCTTGGGCACAGGTTGTGTACATATTCTTATATATGCTTGCTATTTTTCCTTTACCTAGCTCAGCACGGTTTTATCATTGCGAGCTCTACATTTCTACTCTGATGGGATGTCATGTGGTATGTTAGATTGACATACATTATCATTTTGAGCTCCACAATTAGCTCTATGAGTTCCTTGTGTTGTATTTAATCGGTTAGATCTCGGTTAATGGTGTTTGTAGAGCCCGTTGTTGTGGGTATTTTTCATGATTTAATTCCTCGAGATCTACACTTACACAACTAGGTCATAGCTTCCTTGACCTGAAATCGCTTACGATATTTCTCTCCTTGACTTGAGATATATCTTTTTTTTTATTTATGCCTTTTGCGAGAGTGTGATATTATCATCTTGTTGTGATGAATTTCATTCTCTCCATCTGTTGTTTCGAACTTGATTCTATTCGAAATCCCATATTAGTCTTTAACTCAGTCATGGTGACTATGTGGTTTAGCTTCCTATGTTTAAAACATATCTCAGGTATGTTCTCCTCTTGAGATCTTACCTTGTGTTAAACTCATTTTTTCTTAGTGATTTGTGCATAATTTGAGCTTGAGATCTCGTTTATTAACTCGACCTAGGTTTGTTTCAACAATGCCATGTTGTGAAAAGTGCACTGGGATAACAATGAATCAAGGAAACAAATTTTTTCTTCAGGAAATGACAGAAAAATATAACTTCATGGAATGCTTCATCTTCTAGATATGCACAAATGGTTTTATAGAAGCAGATCTTGAGACTTTCAAGCAAATGCAATTTGGGGAATTTTTCTAGAGGCACGCAAGCTGTTCGAGGAAATGGCTTGTGGAGATGTAAAATCGGGCTCCACAACTTTGGCAGATTCATTTCCCTTTAGGCATGGTCTCCTTACCTCCATCTTCTATAATTTTCATAATTTGGTTCTTCATTTGCATTATATTAGAAACATTAAACTACTAAATAATTTTACAATTGTATATGTAACAAAACTTAAATAGTGTAAAGCAATAAAACCCCACCTTGTGATTTTCAAAACTGTTTTACCATTTGAACATCAACTATGGTTGCCACCATAACCTCATACCACTAACTCAGGTTATCTGAATCAAGTGCTCATGTCAGCTAATATTTTCAAGAGTTAGATGATTCATCAACTAAACACAACCCTTTTCTTTACTTGCAAAGTTGGAAAAACACCACATTTAGAGACTTGTTAAACAACCTTTTCAACCTCGTAAAAGAGAGGTCAAGCGTCGTATGTGTTCCTTGATATGAGGAGATTCACATCAAGCTTTAGATTGACCCCAGTCAACTATTTTTACTCTCTTCCCGCTCCTCTAGGAGTCCTGTTACCCATTTTTTTTTTCACTCTCAAGAAGCTACTAAAACTGAAAAGTTGGGTTTCATATCAGCCCACCGTTTGGACCCTGAACAACGAAATACTTTCCCACCTTTGGAAACCACTAGTATATTTACTATAAAATTTCCCAAGACCTTTATTTTTGGTAAAAAAACTCTTCTTGATAGTTTGGAAAAGGCATTTTGTAGGCCTCCAGGTCGCAGTTTGACTAGGTCAAAACTGGACCAATTATGACCGGTGGCTCCAGAAAACCTATCGCCATTTGAAAACCATTTGCTAGTTCTAAGTTCCGTCAACTCTGGTGAATTATACATATATGGGGGAACTTGTAGAATTTTCTTGTTGTGCATTCATTGATCAAACATTAGTTTTGGACATGGTTTTCTGAGCCCTCGAGCTAACTTTTGATCATTTACAATTAGACCAATTACGACCGATGGCCTCGGAAAACTGGCTGCCAATCGTAAACTCATTCACCAGTTTTGAATTTCGTCAATTGCTGTGAATCCTTGGTGTATAAGAGGACACATATAAACTTACACATGGTATGTTTTCTCACCAGAAGACAACATTTGAAAGTGGTTTCTTAGCCTCTGAGCCTAAATTGAACTCTTTTACAACTAGCAGGAAAACGTAAAAAGAAAGTTGTAGGACCTCTTTCGGGTTGCCAAACCACTGTGGAAACTTGTTGACACTTGTAAATAACTATTTGAAACTCTATCGTGTGACTTGTTGTGTGATATTGAACTTTTGGCAAAATAGTGTTTCTCTCTCTTCCCTATTTCTTTCTTTGTCCTTGGTTAAAAAAAAGTGAAGTGAAATGAAATAAATATGTGTCTATAACCCTCTCCTTTCGAATGCAAAATATTATTAGTATGTAAATGGAAACCAAAAACCTTAATTATGCTAGATCTAGGTGGATGCCATGCCAGCGATTTATCACTGATTTCATGCTCACATGGTTTTGCAGGATGCAAGAAAGATGGGACGTGGCATGGTGTAATTCATTGTTTATTATTGTAATTTATAATAGGTCATTGTAGAATGTATATATGTATAATGTATTTCCATGTCACAAAAAAATTTATATCTTAAATTTGGTAATATGTATGAGATGTTAGTTTTAGGGATACCTTGGGAAATGGGAATTTAATCATAGGTGCAATTTTAATTCATATTTACGTATGGTAAAAAGGTTGGATATATATATGTTAAATGAAACTTTATAGGATATTTCAACATTTTTTAAGTATGAAAAGGTTTATAATTGAAGATTCTATAAAATTTTAGATGTTAGGGTTAAAGGGAAATGTTCCTCTACACATGGGTGTTATCTTGATCCTCAAATTTTGTATTGTAAAAGTTAGATATGTATGCTAAATGAATTTGAATTTAAAATCTTGTAGTGCATTTCCAGTGTTCAATAGATGATTAATTACTTAGTGTGTTGTATTCTTACCTTGTACATGTAATAAAGATATTTAAACGAAACACTCAACCCTAGTATAAGATTCGTGCATAACTTGTTTCATGTTTGATCCTTCTTACCATAAAAGAAATTGAAAACATAAAATGAACTTAAACTTTGCACTTGATGAAACCTTCTAGTTTAAATAAATAAGATCCCAATTTTGAGTTATCGTCATATTCAATATGTTTAGTGACATTGTCATAAACCCGATGGTTAGAAACAACATGGTCCAACTAAATTATGGTGTAAGCAGAACTAAAACTTCCTTAGGATCCTAGTGGACTACCTAGTCTTATGAAGATTGAAAGGAAATCCCTTGTGGGATCCAGATGACACAATGGAGCTAGTGAAATAGTTTTACTATGACTTAAACTCTTGTTAATGATCCCTTTAGATCCTCTTAACTAAATATGTTACCTTGGCGAATGAAAATATAGTGCCTTTTTCTTTTGCATAGGCTTTATAGGGTAAATATGTTTTTACATCTGAATCTGATCTATAATGGGGCGTAGAGCCCCAAGTGCAAATTGGAATTAAACAAAACCTCAGGTACTTGATTAGGAGGTTAACTTGTGGTTTTGTGTAGTTATAATGCTTCCAATCAGTACTTCTTAAATATGTTAGGAAAGTACCTTTGTAACTCTTTTTGTTAAAGTGACACCAATAAGATACCTAAGAACAATGTAAACATAGATGATAAAAAAGAGTATATGTGATAATGGTTTAGGAACAAATTTTCACTTGAAGTCCTTACAGTTGATTTAAGCATTGACACTTTTGTAAAGAATGGATAAAAATTGTTCTTGGTGGGACTAGGCATTTGAGCCAATATAGAGTCCACTAAAAATAAAATAAAATAAAATTATGATGTGTAAATGCTTAATTGACTCAAACTAAATTTGGAACTAAAACAACCATAGTACGAGCACAAATGTGCTTCTAATGGAAGGAAGTTTATAGGAAAGGGAAACTTGAACCTTCACCTCCTTTGAATCATATTATTTTCCCTTGACAACTTCTGGTTGGTCCCCTTGCATAATGAGGGTAAAATTAAACATCAACTAAACATATTTAAAGAAACAAACCTTTAACATAAGAATGAGAGAATTAGGAACTTTGTATGCATTTTGAAATATGGAAAATACTTATGTAAATTATGGAGATTGTCGTAATGGATAAAGAGCCAAATTAAATGGTTGAACTGTAAGTTGAATGTGAAATGAATTTAAGAATCTGTAGGTAGAAAATGAAAAAATTATCCTTGCATAATAATGTTCTTGGAATGTTAATCGTAACTAAGATGTAATCATGGTAATGATGTGTTGTGGGTTTTCCAATCCTTGAGTCCCTTTCTTGTGGTTGGGTCATTTCTAGTATTCATTCATTGGGGAAAGTGTGGCATCAACATGTATATGGTGTTGTCATGTGTCTATGTGATTCGATGACTTATGTAAGTGTCTTATGCATTGTTGAGTTTCTCTACTTGGATCCCTTGTGGTGTTGTGTAGTGAGCAATGTAAGTCAAAACAGAATTATACTGGTATTTTTACTTTTGTATTGTGTGTGTAAAATGTGTGCATTACATTTGGTATCAGAGCAGAGGTTCATGCTCTCAAACCTCTAGGACAGATTGGAGTTGTGATGGTGTTGCATGATGGTGGTGGATATTAGAAGAGGAATGTGATATAAGCGTGACGTGAACTATGTCATAATTGTGAAATTGTGAACACACATTTTTTGTATGTCACTTAGTGCGTATTTTTTTAATCATGCTGATGTTTTAGTGATTATATTATTCACTCTCATTTTCATGGATTCTATGAGTAGTTCACGTGTGATGTACCGCCTTGTTGTGTTTGAAAATAATATTATTGTTGATTATGGAGCATTGGAGCATTTTGGCATTTGTTGATATGTAGGTGTGTAGATATGTTGTATGACGAATTGGTGTATAGTGAATTGGATTGTATCGTGATGTTTTCACCGTATTGTGATGAATTGTGTGCATCATCGTGTTACATTACAATTGAATATATGTTGTAATGTTATACATTGTGTTTCACATATGTATAAATCATGTAATGTGTGATGTTCATATTGTGAATTAGGGGCATATGATGATAGTAAGACCCTTATTGTGCAATACTTGCACTTTGAATTCATTATGTGGAAACGTGATGTATTGTAACCCGTAAATGTAATGATTGTGTTATACCCTGTATATGTACCATGTGTAAGATGTTATGGTTAATGTGTGTGAACCACCATTGTGTTAGTGATTTATTTATGTGTTATGCATTAAACCCTACACTAACCGACCCTAAGGGAAATCGTAAATTGTGTACTATTGACTAGTCGCTCGAGCCAAGTACGAGATAAGTAGTGGAGTCTTACATAGTCCGAAAACCCACTTTTTTCATTTGGTATGTATGACACTTGCTCAACAGGTGTCATCCATATTATTTTTTGCGGAAACCTTAGGCTCAGTAGATGGTAACTTGTACTCCTTTCTCTCTCCCTATATGGTTATCGTATGCATTCAACCTAAGTGCATTTATGACTATGTTGAGCCTTGTGGAAGAGGTGGCGGGAAGATTCAAATAGAGATGATGACAATTGTATTATTTAATATGTTATTTTATCATTTGAGGCTCGATGTCCAAGTGCCAACAACTCGTTGAGTACCCCTTTGGTGGTATAAGGCCACATAGTGTAATGTGCTATTTCACTACACTATTTTATTCCCTTTTCTTTTCTTGATAGAACAAGAAGTTTTCTTGATTGATATGTCCTTATATTTTGGGCATTTTATTTTTTCGTTGCACTAACATGTAGATTTTTGCACTAACTATGGCTATTTGGCCATTTGTTTTTCTTATACTTAAATATTATTTTCAATTTTAAAATTTTTATAGCCTAGCCCAAGGCATGGGATTTTTTACACTTGACATTTGAAATGGATTATTATGTTGGTTCTAATGTCTTAATGTGTTGGAATAAGGTCATGGGATTCACCACGGAGTGGTGGAACCTATGGGCCAGCTTCGTTGTATAGGGGTACACCCTAAGGAGTTATAGATAACAATCGGATTTTTGAACCATGAGTTATTATGTCACCTGGGTTAGAGATGTTTGGACCTTATGTGCCTAGGATCATAGGGTGACCAACCTCTTTTGGGGAGTGAAAAGGAAACTTTATCTTTATTTTATTACTTGAGAGAAGCATAAGATACTTGAGGGAGACATAAGAGACTTGAGGGAGGTATAATATATTTTTGTGGGTATTATTGATGCTTTGGGAGGTATATGGAGTTGTTCTATGATTCTTTGGAGGTATATGTATTTTTTTTATGATGCTTTGGGGAGGTATGTAGGATTTTCTTACTATGATGATTTGAGAGGTATATGGAATTGTTATGTGATGCTTTTGGAGATATGTGGAGTTTTTTTGTGATGTGTGGAGTTGGTGTTATGAGTTATGTGTAATCTTGTGAGTCTTTTTAGACATTGTGATGTTTAAGGCTTGACATTTTCCCTCAGTTGATATATACTATTGGATTTTGTCATTGAATTATGTTGGTACAGTTATGGAATTTTTGGTCATGTTATACTAGTTGAATTTTTATCAGCGTCATGATACATTGTTTGTTAGTCATCATGTGTGTGTTAGATTTATGTTTATGACATTATTGTTACAAACTCTTCGTTATGTGGACTGACTTGTTTTCTTTTCATGGTGGAATTTAAGGTCTTTTGATTTGATAAAGCCTTAAAAATTATATAACAAGATGTCTTGTGGGGTCTCTTTTATTGTGTTGATTTTTTGTGTGACATATTGATTGTTAGTTAAAGTTGGGCACCCATAAACATAAGATAATTGAAATTATAAAACATGATTATTAAGAGTTTGAGATTAAGAAGTACTGTAAAGTAAAATATTAACTAAGTAATAAGGTAATACTAGAACTACCAATCTTCACATAACAATTGAAATTTAAGATATTTCCAAAAAAAAAAATTCTTCCTTGTGGTCACACTCGTACCAACAACTTTGATTTCTTAAAAGAAACATGGGGTCATTTCTTTGATTTTCTTTCCTACGTACCCTTCAAGATTTTGGTTTTGTGTCACATCGAGGAAGATGCTCTTTATAGGGGAGGGAAATGTAATGACTCAAATAAATATTAATAAAACCGAATGATTTTTTTTAAAAAAAGGGGAGTCTTTTTGCTTGGCGCCATGAGTGGTTGAATTTGTAGAAGAAGATTAAATGAGGGTGGTGGAAGGATTCAATGCAGTTGGTGGGTAGAAATGGGAAGTGGCGTGGAGTATGAGTGGCATATGGTAGGTGGGGGACAAGATATGGTGTGGTCGTAGTTGTTCAGACTTGTCACATTCCTTGCAGAATAATGCATGCAACTTATTTGAGATCCAAACACATAAACCAATAGAAACCCAAGCTATCTTTACAAGTTTAGCAGTTTTGGATTGTTACTGTGAGGGGAAATCTTCCTGGGTGACACTTTTGGAAAGAGGATCTCATAGATCATGGGTGTTATTGCTTTGTTTGACCAAATGAAAAAAATATCAATATAATTTTTCATGGATTATGGATGCGACAGAGTACAGGAGACACGACTTCCCTTATGAGACAGTCACACTGCTTCAACCATGCAAAAAATAGGTCTCTAACCTGATCAATTTTATTTACCTACGCACTCCCAACTTTTACCCGAATGTGAGCTCTAAAATAGGATAAAAATTTCCATCACAACATAAAGATATAGAAATTTTGTCAAAAGTTGTAGTTGTAAGTGCTCTAGTAGGTCTGAATGAAAAATGTGGATGCCTATGTAAGGCATGCAATTAGATCACCTAAATTCTTGAGAGAAACGTTGCCTCATCGACTGCAACGAATATAGGATATACACAAATGGGTTTGTCAAAAAGGGTAAGAAACTTTTGAGAAAATACAATGGGCAGGTGTAAATTCAAATTCCCCAGCTTTGTCTGCATCCTCCCAATCTGCGCCTTTTAATTGGATGTCTTTAAAAAAAAGAAATCTTGATCCTTGTGGTTTTTTGCATTGGAGTTTTCCACTTCTCTTCTTCTTGGGCATGAGTTGTGTGCATATTCTTATATATGCTTGGTCTTTTTCCTTTACCTAGCTTAGCATGGTTTTATCATTGCAGGCTCTACATTTCTACTCTGTTGGGATGTCATGTGGTATGTTAGCTCAACCTACATTATCATTTTGAGCTCCCGGTCAGCTCTATGAGTTCCTTGTGTTTTATTTAATCGGTTAGATATTGGTTAATGGTGTTTGGAGAGCCTGTTGTTGTGGGTATTTTACATGATTTACTTCCTTGAGATCTACACTTGCACAGCCATGTCATAGCTTCCTTGACCTGAAATCACTTACAGTATTTCTCTCCTTGACTTGAGATATATCTTTGTTTTATTTGTGCCTTTTGCTAGAGTGGGATATGCTCAACTTGTTGTGATGAATTTCATTTCTTCATGTTGCTTTGAACTTGATTCTACTCAAAATCCCAAATTTGTCTTTAGCTCGGTCATGGTGCCTATGCAGTTTAGCTTCCTATGATGAAAACCTATCTCACTATGTTCTCCTCTTGAGCTCTTACCTTGTGTTCAACTCATCTTTTCTTAGTGATTTGTGGATAGGTTGAGCTTGAGCTCTCGTTTATTAACTCGAATTGGCTTTTTTTCAACTACACCATGTTGTGAAAAGTGCATTAGGATAACATTAGATCAAGGAAGTAGATTCATTTTTCAGGAAATGACAGAAAAATATAGCTTCATGGAATGCTTCATCTTCTAGATATGCACAAATGGGTTTATAGAAGTAGCTCTTTATACTTTCAAGCAAAGGAATTTAGGGAAGTGTTTTAGAGGCACACAAACGTTTGAGGAAATGGATTTTGGAGATGTAGAATCGGGCTCCACAACTTTGGCCGATTCATTTCCCCTCAGGCATGGTCTCCTTACCTCCATCTTATATAATTTTCATAATTGGGTTCTTCATTTGTATTATTTTAGAAAAATTAAAATGCTAAATAATTTTACAATTGTATATGTAACAAAACTTAAATAGTGTAAAGCAATAAAACCCCACCTTTTGATTTTCAAAATTGTTTTACCATTTGAATATCAACTATGGTTAGCACCATAACATCTCATAGTACAACTCGGTTATCCAAATCAAGTGCTTGTGTCTGCTAATATTGTCAAGTGTCGTATGTGTTCCTTGATATGAGGAGATTCACATCAAGATTTATATTGACCCCAGTCAAATGTTTGTACTCTCTTTGCCACTCCTCTAGGATTCCTGTTACCCATTTTTTTTGCACTCTCAAGAAGCTTCTAAAACTGAAAAGTTGGGTTTCGTATTAGCCCACTGTTTGGACCTTGAATAACGAAATAATTTCCCACCTTTGCAAACCACTAGTATATTTACTAGAAAATTTCCTGGGACCTTTAGTTTTAGT